>JANIJH010000006.1:60414781-60445085 GCA_024520975.1 Erythroxylum areolatum | reverse complement strand
TTTTAATGTTTTTGTGAATGGTATTGTGTTGAAATGAGTTTAGAAATGAGGTAAGAATGATGATTTAGGGTTAAGATAAGTTATTTGTGAAATATAGGAAGTATGAAGATGAAAAATGTCGAAATCAATTTTCGGAAGGTCTCGCACGTCGCGGCGCACACAGGTGTCCACGTCGTTGCGCGCGCAGGCGCCCACGTCGCGGCACGCGCAGGCACCCACATCGCGACGTGTGCGAACGCCCTTGCCGCGGCGAGCTTCTGCTTTCCTGACAGACATGTTTTGGTATTTTAGGCATAACTTTTTCTGTGGATGTCCAAATGAGATGCTTTTTGATTTGTTGTAAACTAGAGTTATAGGGATACAAGTTTGGTGAAGAAATAAAATTGAAATTCAGTCTTTAATGATTTCAAATTTTGGATGGAAGTTGAGTATAGATTATAGTTTCAACATAAGGATAGTCCCAACATGTTTGGAGTATAACCTTCGGATTTCTGAAACAAATTGAATGATTTTTGAGTCATTAGAAACTTAAGACAATGGGGAACTTTTTTTTTTCTAGAAGAGAATATTATCAGATTTTGTCATTTATTTGATCATAGTGATCATGGAAAATTGACCCAAATGTTTAGACTTTTGGAAGAGTTGAGTTTTTAGAATTTATCTAAGCGAATATGCAATATATGGGTCCTCAAATTGTATTCTTATTGAATGGGAATTTTGCATTTTGATTAAGGGAATCAAGTGAGGCAAGAGGAGCAAGAGGAAAGACATTCCTAAGCAAGTTTATAAGCATGGATATGAGGTGGGTACCTATTTATAATTGAGTAAATAAGCCACTTCTGCTTTATTCAAATCAAGAAAATTTCAATGGTTTAAAATTGCATCATAAGTGTTGCATGAATTGTGTTTTTGAATGAGTTGTGAAATATGTTATATGTTTGCTACATGAACTGAGTGATGTTTTATGAAAATGTTCTTCGTTTGAAAAGAATGCATGTTTATACAAACATGTTTTCAAGAATGATTTTCAAGACTTATGTCAAGAATATGAAAAGCAAGTTTACAAGAAAACGTCATTTTGGCAACAAGTTTTCAAGTTTATGAAATATGTGATATGTGGGTTTGTGGTAGTTCCTCAAGAACCGTCACGTGCACGTTGACCCAAGAATAGGCTTCTCCCGCCTGCCCGCTAATGGCACGGAGCTCCTTCAAGGACTCCCTCAAGTTTACGGCTACATAGGACCATTATATGGGAATGTGTAGTGCGTAATGAATTTGGACTTACCCAAACCATCTTGATGTGTTATATGCTTATGACAAGGTGAACAAGTTGATGCATACATGTTTTTGTGATTTGCAAATGTGACTACAAGATAAGAATTTGAGAAACAAGTGTTTTATGGATTTCAACAAGAATTTTTCTATGACAATAAACTTTTAAATGGTTTTGCTTATTTCTTTGTTATAAGCTGCTACCCACGAGCTATAAGCTCACCCCCTTCATTCCCATAAACAGGTGATGAGAAGAATATCGGGTGAAAGAAAGTGAAGGTTTTTGTTGTCTATACGTGTATTATTGTATTTTTGGATTTTGGTATTTGTGTTATATATGGCTTGGAAATGCCATTAACATGTTGTAAGCATGTATTTCATGATGTAAGTGACTTCTGGGATTGTGTATTAAGATTGAGATATAGACTTGTGTATGGTTATGATTTATGATATATGAATGGAATAGAATAGTGAATTATGGTTTGTATAATTAATTGATATATGAATGTGACTTGGATATGAATACAATGATGAGATAAGAATGAATATTAAGAAGATTTTATGAATTGAGGTTTGCATGAGGATGAATTTCCTGAGGGGAAATTAAGATTGCTCGTATGAGATTGAGTAATATGAAAATGATGAAAAAGATTGAAATAAAAATTTATACGATTCGGATTGACTTTAGTCTTAAGGTTTCCAACGCGACATTTTTCTAAGATATTTGTTTTCGGATATCGGAAACTTGTTTCAGTTTTGATTGAACTGTTTGGTTTTCTTCGATTTCCTTCACTTTTGATCCGATTTGATTTCATTGATTCTATTTTTGATTTGTTTCCGCCCCTTTGTTTAAGTATAAGTCCGCTCATGTTTGGTACATGTTTCCGAGGTTGGGGTCCGGTTTCAAAAATCGGGTTCCAACATTTGGGGTATCAGAGCAAGAAAATGAAGCGATATTTGTTGTGGTTTGCTTCAAGGTTGGGTTCCGGAAACGGGATCCAACACATATTCTATAACTTTTTAATTTCAATAAAACAATAACTATAAATAATTTATGAATAATATTTAATATAATTTAAATTTCATAATTATGATCTCATTATCATATCATTTTTAACATACATTTATCCCATTTTCTAACATATACATCAACTAATTATGTGAACATACATAATATAAAAATTGCCTTTAATTACTTATATCGCTAAAATTCTAACCAACTAATAGATTATAATACGTAAAATAACATCTAGCTCATCTTTATCCTTCTTCCAAGTATAAATTTTCTCTTTGATGGCAACATTATCTTATATTTAGTTGGTGACCAAACTAATGTCCCCTTACGGGTTGCAAGACATGATAGTATAAGTAGTAATCTACACTAGTCTCTTTACTTGACAAGGTGAGGTTTGAAATTCTATAAAATGCTCTTAATCATCTGTACCCCACATCATTGAAGGCTAATATTGTTTTTTTCTAATGTGAATCGAAATTAATACCTTGTAATCAAGTTTGAGCAACATCATCAAAGACTTATAGGCTAAAAGTTTCTTTTGAATTTCAACACTTTCATCCAAATATAACTTAAATCTTAACAACTTAAAACATTCAATTTGAGTCCTAATATTTTCAAAATAGGCAAAATAGACCTTAAGTAAATAGAAATTTTGACAAAGTTAACTTCTCGTGAATTAAATGTCACTTCAATGTTAATGTGACATTATTTATTATTTTTTACAATTAAATAATGAGTCTTATTGTCATGCAGTAAAGTGGAACCTATTTTTTGAAATGAAAAATATTTTCCCCCTCTTATCATCTCATCCTTCTTCTTTATCTTCCGTCTCATCTCCAACTTCTTGTTCATCAACAAAACCACCTTACCAACACAGGGGTTATAGGCGTCACCTAGTTGAGGTGATTCACATTAATCATTCTTCTAATACAAATGTGTCCCAAAAACTTATATTATTGTTTACGTTTTAATTCTTATTGTCAAACCTTAATTTCTTACCATTCATTCTAGAAATAATTACGGAGAATATGGTACTTGATGAAGGAGGCCTTGGTAGAAAATTCATGATAAGAAAGCATCTTCCTGTTGAAAAGAAAATTGTTGCAATAGATTCTAGTATCAAGATTTGCCTGGCTATGATTGTCAAAGGCTGTCCCCATCCCGTTGTATTACTGACTACTTGGAATGCATTATAATTCTTTTGCATGATTACTTAGAAGAGTTATTTTTATTGTTAGCTTGAGAAAATATTTGAATTTAGGACTTTCTTTATACTCAGAACTCGTGGCAGGTTAGTAGAAGTTTATTAGTTTACTGAAGCTCCATTGAACTCCAACTTCTGCAATTCATAGTCATCCCATATTTTCATAATCTAAACTCATGATGTTGCTGGAATGCTAAGAACTAAATGTTAGCTCTTCGTGATGAGGTAAAATTCTGTAGAGAGGAAGAGGAAAATGGTAATGTTGTGATTCTTTTATAACTGACACTAGAAAAATGCTTGTTTTAGTCATTCTTTGAAAATGATATAGTGTCCAATCCTTAATGGTGGGTATGAGGTTAGATTTTCATAATTAGGGCTACAACATCAAAATTGCAATGATGGATGTTTGTAATTTCCTATGAAGCACGGACACAGCAAAATGTTGCCGTGTCCGTGTGTCCGACACATGTCAGACACATGTCAGACACAGACACACGTTGGACACGCGGTGGACACGTGTCCGTACGTGTCCTAATAAATAAATATTTTTTTCGGCTTAGATACAGCGTGGATACTGCTGGAGGCGGCTCGATACGGCTGGAGATGGCTCATCTGAATATGGCTTATAATTTTTTTATCAATTATTCAAAAAGATATTTAGTTACCGTCTTCCTTATTAAGAAAGAACTTCTCATATTCCTTCTTCTTCTGTCCCGTCGATTTTTGCCATCACCACAAAGCATCTGAATATCGCCTGTCGCTCTTCATTAGTTTCCAGCTGACGTCGACCTCGACTTGTCACCACGAAGCATCGCCAATCGTCACTCGGTATTTCCATTCATCTGTGTTTTCTTTCCATTCATCTGTGCTTTTGGGTTTTGAATTTTTACATGGCCTGTAGTTTCCCAAGATAAATCGAAACTTGAAATGATAATAGCGTCCTTTTGTGATTGATTTTGTCCTTCATTATATCGAAGTTTTGGAATGATAGCGTCCTTGACCGTGTGTGATTAATAATAATGCCATTGATAGCATGTGGAATGATAGCATCCTTTAGGAATTCTCGTTGGCATCATTGGATTATTAGATGTACTGGGAGCATTTTAAAGTAACAAAACTAGAAGATTGGTTAGTGGTTACCCATTGACTCAATGGGTTTAACAATGTTAAAAAATCACACAATGTTTAAAAATCACACAGGAAAGTAAACTAGGGTGAGTCCAAACCAAAAAAATTAACCGAAGAAGTTTTATTGAATAAAATAAGTTTTCATTGAAAAGTTCTAACCCACCAACTAATATTTAAATAACCCAATATTTTTTTTTCTCTTTTTGATATAAAATAGTCATTGTGTTTGCGCTTACAAGGCAAGTATAGGAAACTAATCAATGCCACGTAGCAGCAAGCAAATGCCAAACTTATTAGGATGTTTGGCCTTGATGGGAAAAGTGATGAGATCATGACAAAGAATAAAAAGTTTCAAAGTCAAGAAGTCATCAACTACACTGTGTGAATTAGATGGATTTACTACCCTGTACATGACAATTTTGTTGCCTTCTTTAGGGGCAGATTCAAATTACACAATTTTTGAGCATTGTTAGTGTTTACTTTCTTGATTGAATAAGCTGACTTTTTTGGTATCTTAATTAGGTATTTCAATCCACTATTCTCCTTTTTCCATGGATTCTAGTAGTGGTGCTGAATAAGAAAATCTAGAAAAACCACTATGGAAATATGTGGTGAAGAAAAATAAAACGGAGGGTG
This sequence comes from Erythroxylum areolatum, assembly GCA_024520975.1. Lineage (NCBI taxonomy): Eukaryota > Viridiplantae > Streptophyta > Magnoliopsida > Malpighiales > Erythroxylaceae > Erythroxylum > Erythroxylum areolatum. Next base: position 60,439,830 of record JANIJH010000006.1, on the reverse strand, counting down.
GTGGAAACTTTGAGTTTGAGTGTAGTTTTTGTCATAGCTCATTCAGAGGTTCCTACACTAGGGTAAGGGCACGCCTGTTGAAATTGCCAGGCAAGGAAATTCGAGTTTGTGGTGACATTCCATCCTCAAAGGTGACAGAACTTAAAAAAATTGACAATGAAGCTACATTGTTGATTGAAAATTCCAAGGCAAGACCTGTCCCTTTTCCACCCTTATCTAGTCAATCTCAAAATTTACTAGTTGTTTTGATTCAAGAAAGAGGAAGGCAACAGCGGAATCTATAGATGATGCTTTCAACATGCAAGCTAGAGAAAATTTAGATCTTGATATTTCTATAATGTTTTACTCTTCAGGATTGCCTTTTCATCTTGCAAGGAATCCTCATTTCATCAAAGCTTTCTCTTTTGCCGCTAATAATTATATTAGCGGTTATGTTCCTCCGGGCTACAACAAGTTGATAACAACTTTACTTGACAAAGAAAGAGAACATGTTGAGAAGCTTCTTCAACCTATAAAGAATACATGGAATCTAAAAGGAGTGAGCATTGTAAGTGATGGGTGGAGTGATCAACAAAGAAGACCTCTTCTCAACTTTATGGCTGTGACTGAAAGTGGGCCAATGTTTCTAAAAGCAATTGATTGCTCTGATAATATCAAGGACAAGGATTTTATAGTCAAGCAAATGAGAGATGTGATTATGGAAGTTGGTTTTTATAATGTTGTGCAAATTGTGACAGATAACGCACCGGTTTGTAGGGCGGCTGGTTTAATGATTGAGGCAGAGTTTCCAACTGTTTTTTGGACTCCTTGTGTTGTCCACATTCTTAACCTTGCTTTGAAGAGCATTTTTGCAGCTAAGAATACAGAAAGGAACAATCTCGTGTATCAAGAATGTTCTTGGATTTCACAAATCGCTGACGATGTTTCTTTTATTAAGAATTTCATTGTTAATCACCATATGAGGTTGTCCATCTTTAATGAGTTTGCTTCATTGAAGTTACTTAATGTGACTCCTACTCGGTTTGCCTTTATAATAGTAATGTTGAAGCGGTTTAAACTTCTCAAACATGGGCTCCAAGAAATGGTGATAAGTGAAAAATGGTCTGCTTACAAGGAAGACGATGTTGGTAAAGCTGAATTTGTCAAAGAGAAGCTACTGAGTGATAGTTGGTGGCCAAAGATAGATTTCATTCTTTCTTTCACTAATCCTATTTATGATGTTTTGAGAAGCACAGATACGGATGCATCTACTCTCCATTTGGTGTATGAGATGTGGGATTCCATGATTGAAAAAGTAAGAAAGGCCATATATCTTTTTGAAAGAAAGGATGACAATGAATTTTCAACCTTTTATGAAGTGGTCCTCCAAATTTTAATTGAGCGTTGGACAAAAAGTAGTACCCCTCTTCATTGTTTAGCTCATTCTTTGAATCCAAGGTAATTATTCAAATTTTGATACTTTCTTTTCTATTAGTGATAAATAAATGGTAATTGATGATGAATAATTGATAGCATTTTTTCTTACAACTATATAGGTATTATAGCCATGAATGGTTGAGTAAAGACTCAAAACGAGTTCCACCAAATCAAGATGTGGAGCTCACCAATGAGAGATTGAAATGTTTGAAGAGGTACTTTCCTGATGTAGAAGATCGAAGAAAAGTCAACATTGAGTTTGCTAATTTTTCGGACAGTAGAGAAGGGTTTGAAGATTATGACTCTATAAATGATAGAGGTATCCTTGATGCAAAATCTTGGTGGCTAGTTCATGGTGTTCATGCTCCAATTCTTCAAAAGATTGCTCTGAAGTTACTTGGACAACCATCGTCTTCATCTTGTTGTGAAAGAAATTGGAGTACTTACTCTTTTATTCACTCCCTTAAAAGGAACAAGATCCAACCTAAGCGTGCTGAGAATTTAGTATACATTCATACTAATTTGCGACTCCTTTCAAGAAAATCTTCACAATATAAACAAGGAGAAGCAATGATGTGGGATATTGCAGGAGATGAGTTTTCACCAATTGATAATGATCATGGAATCCTTGAAGTTGCCAATCTTTCACTTGATGAACCAGAGTTAGAGAGTATGATCTTTGCTGACGAAAGCAATGCCAATGTTTGAGAGTAAAGTGATTAGAGGGTGGATACTTTAGTTAGATTTTTTGTTGAAAATACTCATGTGAATGATTAATTCTACTTTTGGATATAAGATTATAGACAAATTGCTTAAAGAAATATATGTTCCATATTTTTTTAGACTCTGAATTTTTGGAAGTCTTGAAATATAAATTCTGAATTTTTTTCTTAATTCTAAATTTTATAATATATATATATATATATGTCGTGTCCGTGTCCACCAAATTTTAGAAGTTGGTATGTTCCCGTATCCGTGTCCGTGTCGTGTCATGTATCCGTGTCCGTATCTGTGCTTCTTAGTACAATAACCACTTTTTTGTTTGGTTATTGCTGAGAAATTTGACCTTTCAGTTTTTACTAATGTACAGAGTTTGAACTTCGAAACTCTATCTATGGAGCATATCAGTGTCTATTTCCATACCTGTTAAAGCTTGAACTCTCTGCAATTATATCTTTCAAACTATCCAACTATAGGCACAACAAAAGATCCTGCAGCCCTGAAATTTATTTGGCATAAAAAGCCATTAGTCTTTTAGTTGATTTTGCATGAGTTCAATTCTATTTTTATTGTTGTCAAATATGAAATCCAAGTCTATAGGATTAGTTGGCAATGTGAGGCCTATCATATAAAGTTGAGTCAACTTAATTATGTTAACATAGCAAACTGGGTTTTTAAATTTTCTTGTATTTAAAATTTTATAGGTCTTGTTTTCATTGGAATATATCCATCTTTACAAATTATATTTGGTAGCCAAACATATTTCTTAAAGAACTTGTGACATTTTAAGTATTGATTGTGATGTAAATCTCTGATCAAAACCATGCTAAATATCATTAGACAAGTGTATATATTGTTCTTATAATATAATTTTGATAAATACGAGTGTCGATACTATGAGGATTACAAGTTTTAGTACTAATTATTTTTTTATTATTTAATATAACTAAATGAATGGTTGGATTAAAAGAAAAATTAACAAAAATAAATTACTAATCTAAGATATCAATCCAAAATAATGAATATGGCTGAAGCAATCCATAGACAAACATGATTCAGATATAGAAACACCCTAGAATCTTTCTAAATTTAGATTTATCTTATTTCAATAATTAACTTTAGTTTTTCGGATTGATAGAAATTTCAAAGCGACAACCATATTCTTTCTCAAGAAATACAACCCTTATTCTTAAATTGATTGATTGAAATCTCTAATGAAAAGTTCTAAGAATGCATTAACTTGTTTTATTAATTTTCATGGTAGATGTGACTTTAATCTAAAAGATTTATATGGACATAGCTCTACGATTCTATACAACTCTTATTATTTATGTTATAATATATCATACATATAATTTCTCAACTCTATATATGAAATTTAAAATTAAATCAAAATACTAGTATGTTTCAATTTAAATACAATAAGTAATCATAAATATCACAATAAAATTTGGGTCTTTCACTAAATAAAAAAAATCAATCCAAAACAATAATTATAAGATATATACATCTAGATCTATCATAATTTGGTTCATGCAAGATAAAAGGAACCACTAATAATCAAGAAAGGAAACAAGATAAAAGAAAGCATTCTCGTTGATCTTTAAATCTTGTGTTCTTTAGTTGAATCTTGATGGAATTCCTTTTTTCCTCCAAAGTAAATTTGTTCTTGTCTTAAGAGGCTCTAGTTCAGCTCCTAATGATGACTTCCTTTTTTCTAATTTCTCCCCAAAGCTTTTTATATTCTCATCAAGTCATAACCAATCTAGGTGCACTACAAACTCATACCGGTCTCGTATTCTTCATAGACGTAAAAAACTTGATTTATATTAAAAAAATTTACCATTGACATAGATCACAAACACAAGTCGATATTGCATCCATGTTGACTTAGTAACTCCTTTGTCATGCAATCAAAGGGTTCATCTAAGGAATATGAGTTTGAAGGTTATAAATGCAGGTTCGTGATTGTGTGTTCTTTATGTGTCATATTGTCTAAAAAATAAGATGGATAAGTAGCCTAAATGGGGTAAAACACAGTAACTCCATAAGAAATAGAATGGATAAATGGCCTAAATAGGAAGAATAGGATAATGTGTTTGAATCATGTTTTAAATATGGTCCTATATTCAACCTATATTCATCCAAAATCATACTAAAACTTCTCCAACTTAGATCAACTTGCCTGAATTTATTCCTTCTTTATTAGAGAGATAAAACTAGGTCTAGAAATAAAATATAAGCCATATTGAGTACCAAATTATATAAATTCATCAAAGTTCAAGTAAAATACTTTTAAATCATGTTAAAAACATAACCTAATTAACACTTACCTAACTCTCTCAATCCTTAAGTAAATCAATTTTTATCATTCTTAACTTAAATAGGTATCAAATCTAAGAAAGATTTTAGCAAATTATTCACATCAATCAAAATGCTCCATTATTTATTCAATTACAAAGTTTGTGAAATTGTAGAGCGTTTAGCTACTTGTATAAAGTCATAAATCAATTCAAAGTGCTCCATAATCCTTTAAATTTTAACTCAATCTACAAATTCAACCTAATGCATAAAATGAACATAAATGAGAACGATGCTTCAGCTTTCAAACATTTTCATATCGTTTTATTATAGAAAAGTAAAAACTGATTTTATATTAACATAAGAACATTTTAAGCTTGTTTGAAAATTTAAACAAACTTTTGACATGAGAATAAACATTGTAATAAATACCCTCGATTACTCAATTAAATCATTATTTCAATTGACAACTAGCACCACTCTTTAACTTCAACATTTTTATTTGGTTTGAAGTTAACATAGTGAATTTATTTATGCTCACTTATTCACACATTATCTCCTTTTTCTTTTTTACTTGCATACTAAAAATACTTTAAAAAATTAATTTATAGTTTAATTGCATGTGCAAATTATACAAAAAAAAGTATCATGGTACAAATAAATTATCTATTTTCAAAATTAATGAAGTAAATCAAATTAACTTAATAATTAATACTCATCATAAATTAGCTAACACGAATGAAATCACAATAACAACCAAACTTGTAATGAATTTTCTCGATCAAGAGTTAAAAATTTTTCAAAGTTATCCCATATTAAGTTAATTATAACATAATTGATAAGTTTAGCAAATTAACTCCCTCCTTCACACTTGAATTGTACATTGTCCTCAATATATATGATATACATGAATAACCAAAAAAAACTAGAAAATAAAAGGCAAAGAAGAAAATTAGGTTAACTGGTACTATCCTAATAATAAAAAGTTTTATAGTTGTAGTCTAAAAGTATAAAGTGACAGTTTTTATCACGATCTAAAAAAAATCTCAAAGTATTCTCAAATCTATGACTTTATGTTACTTTTACTTTAAAATACACATAATAAAATTTAAGTAATGTAAAAACATACAAAATATTAATGCTAAAGATTCTTAAACCTACTAACTTGAAATAAAAACACTTAAATATTTGGGTTGCCCCTTAAAAATCACTTTTCATGAGTCTTATAACTAAACTTCTTACTCAAACTCTTTACCTTGGCGACTATTCAAATGAAAGCTTGATTCTCCTCTTCTTCAATTTCTCAAACATAGGCTCATTAGCTTCCAAGCATGTCACATGCTCCATTATAATAGGGTTATTCATCTCCCCTTCTTCTCCTTGCATGATAGAAGTATCCAATGGATCTTTTGTAATTATTTCCTGTATAATCTAAGAAACTCTAGTATCAATCACATCTATAAAGAAACAAGTATTTTCTTTAGTATCATCTGTGTAGGTATGTCTCGTAACTTCAATTAACTTAAAAGTTACTTCCTTATTCCCTACCTTTAATATTAACTTTCCCTTATAAAAATCTATCATAGTTTGATGAGTAGTTAGGAAAGGTAATCTTATGATCATGAAAACCTTTACATCATCCTCCATATTTAAAACTAAAAAAATCAATACGGAGTATAAGTTTGTCAAGCTTAACTAAAACATCTTCTATAATACCCTAAAGATCCTTAATTGACCTATCTATAACTTGTATACTAATCTCAGTTGGTTTAGGTTCTCACAAATATAACTTTTTAAGCATGTCATATAGCATCAAATCAGTACTAGTTCCTAAGTTTGCTAAGATCTTTTTAATCAACAAACTACCAATATTACAAGAAATAGTGAAACTCTCTAATCTTTGATTTTTTAGACTAGCTTGTTTTACAAGATTGCTAAACACTCTTCATTTAATGTCACAATTTATAATTCCTCAAGCCTATTCTTATTAGAAAGGAGATTCTTTAAGTATTTAGCATACTTTGATTATTTGATAAAGGGATTCAATAAAAGTTATGTTAATATGTTTTTTGTAAAATGAAATATTCATTAACTTAAAAAATAATTGTAAACTTTTTAATATAATTTGAACTGAGTAATCTGAGTGGAGCAAAACAAGAAAACAACAACTCAGCTTCCTCTTTTTTGTTATTGAAGTGGGAAGTACCTCCTAGAAAGTAGGCAATACTTACAGGAATAAGGATTCTTCTATTATGAAAGGCAACTTCTGACATAAGATAAACATAATAAAATAAGCAAGAACAAGAACACACCTTAAAGTCATCGTAAGTTCATGTATTGATAATCAAATTTGGCTTTAATGTTTGAATAGCAGTATAGGTTACAAAAGATGTAGCAACAAAGTCAACAATATCAACGCCTAAAATGAAAACAATTTGAAGAAAGGATGGAAGAGAAAATAACTGGGAACTGAGAAGCAAGGTGATACAGAGAAGCAAGGTGACAATAGAGAAGCAAGACGTAAAGCACAACAATCCAAAGAAGCATATCCAACCAAAAGAGATAAATTGTTAGGGAGACATTGTGTTAAGAGTGACGTAATATGGTCGAGATGAGTTTTCCCATCGTTTTAACTAGATCAGATATCGAATTGGTCAAAGGAAAAGTTTAAAAGGTCAACAAGTATGAAACTGCTATAAAGTTAGTATATAATAAATAAGAAGTAAAAATTATAAGAGTAAGTAAAAAATAAAATAATTTATTGAAATAAAAATATATCATTGTCTATTATTATATAATGAAATAATAATAAATAAATCTGAGTTTAATATAAAACTTAAAATAACAATAAAAATCAAAATTATTTTCTAAAAGAGATTGTGTCTCATCATCATCAAACATTTCAAAGTCTCCAACGCTGTCTAAAGACTCATAAATTACACTTTTATCTAAAGTATTTACATCAACTTCTTCTACTGCATTCAAATAAATTTCAAATTAGTAATGTATGAAATTATTCTCAATTGTAAATTTGCAATACATTATACTTTAAAATTAAATATGATGAAAATATAGTATGAACTGACCATTAGTAGATATTCTTAATTCATTTGTTGTGACAAAAGCATTTTCTTCATAAATCTCTTTTTCAAGTTCATTATAATCAAGATTAGGTGATGATTCTTCTTCTTCGATCAAAAAATTAGTATGTTCAATATAATTAATATTAACTGGATGATACATTCTCTTCTTACTAAGCCCTATGAATACATAATAGAGAAATTATAAAGTCAGTAATAAAAATCAAATAATGAAGTAAAAACATACGATAAAATACTTATTCTTCATTGTCATGTTATAAGTAGCGTAAACAAGGTCATTAAGTCTTTAATGTTTTAAACGATTTCGTTTCTTTATATGAATATATTCAAAAGTACTCCAATTACGTTCACAACCTAATGTAAAAGTTATTTGACTAAGTAATCTAATAGTGGATTTTCTCAACGTTGGAGCACTTCCACTGAATAACCACCACCACTCATCTGTATTTTAAATTAATAATGATAAAAATAAAATATGTATTATTAATAAGTAAAAAATGAATTAAAAGAATAAAACTTACCATATTGCATTTTTTTATCATAAGTTCTCTCTTTACTAATGATCTAGCAAAACTCTCTAAACCTTCACGATACAATTTAATTTTGTTTATTGCTTGTGATTGCTTTTCAATAGTGAAAATACCTTTACTTTCAATCACATCAAACAGATCGCCCATAATATTATTTGTAAATTAGTCTGCATTATATAAGCAATAAGGAATGAGAAAATAAGTTGTTAAGTGAATCATTTGAATAAGATGCTTATCCCATCATCAATCAATAATATTTATATAAGGCTTGTTCAATTTCTCGTTCCTTTTAAAAAGATTTATAACTGTATTGTGGGCTCTATATATATTATAATATATATACCCCAAAGATGACTTATCATTTAAGTCAACAATCCTTAAGAACATTATAAACACTCACAATCTTCATAATGATCAAGCGAGCATCCTCAAATTTATTATCTATAATAATAACACAAGCTTGTTTCCTTTTTCACTCTTTGATAACTTATGACTTGAAAAGTGTTTACTTGTCACTAAATTTTGAAGTACTTGTTTATGTTAATGAACATTTTTTCAAGTAATAAATGTAGTTGTAAGATGGTAGTAGCGGGACACATGATCTCAACCAATCTTCTTGCTTTCTTGACTAAGACAAAATGTGATATAGTTATACACAAAAATTATGATCTTAGATGCTTGTAAAGCAAGACTAGAAATATGGTTGATACTAATATCTTTTAAAATAATATTTATACAATGAGCAGTACATGGAAACCAATAAATATATCCATACTTTGATTGTAATAAATACCCAGCTGATATATAATTAGCTACATTATCTGCAACAAAATGCACAATATTATTTAATCTAACTTGCTCGACAATTTCATAAAATAATTTAGATAAAGCAATAGCACTTTTTACCATATTAGAAGCATCAACATACTTAATAAAAGTTGTTCCAATATTACAATAAACCAAAAAAAATTAACCAAGGTTCTTTGTCTTTGATTAGTCCACCCATCTGATATAATAGGGCATCATATTGATTCCCAACTAGACTTATATGTATCCACAATTAATTGGCAATTTCTAAATTTTGAAGGAAAAGCACATGCATCTCATAGTAAGAAGGTGCCTTAAATCTTATATCTATCTTTGTTTTCACAAGTATTGCTTTTTGAAAAATAGTGAATTTAAAGCGTTTAAAGGAATACATAAATGATGGAACCGTCTACCCTATTCCCTTTTACGTCGCAAAACAACATCTTTATCAACCAAAACATTTTTTAGACTAGGTTGAGAACCAGGAGTAGTTCTTGGAGGAAATTAAGAATCTATGTCAATAGTAACATTCCTTTTTCCTTTATTTAAAATTAGCGGTGCTTTATCATCTCCAAAAGATATGCCATCATGCTCTTTATTTTCCTTTTTCTTTTTTACATATTACTATAAATAATTTCCAACCCTATCTAACACATCAAATGGTTCTTTTTTGTAAGAATCAATATTACCTTTAACACATATAAGATATTTTTTTATTCTATAAATTCCTCTCTCTTTAAATATTATAGTGCAAAACATACATTCATATTGGACATTCCCATCAAATACTTGAAAAAAAGAAAAATAATTTCATACTAGATCAAAATTACCATGAGTAGAGGATGTTATATTCATCGATTTTTTTTTCTAACGATTCCATATTTTCCATTATGATTTTACCTAAAAAGTATTTAAAAAATAATTAAGCATACCATCGTTAGGGCAAAAAATCTCCTACTTAAATAATTCTCATCATCATATGTAATAGAGAATGATAGTCACAAGCATAAAAGTATTCTTTAGGATACCCTTTTTCAACAATTTAAGAACTTTGTCCCATTGACTAAGGTACATTGTAAATATAAGTCTAGGAAAGAAAAACCAACCCGCTCGACAATTTCATAAAATAATTTAGATAAAGTAATAGCACTTTTTACCATATTAAAAGCATTAACATACTTGATAAAAGTTGTTTCTATATTACAGTAAACCAAAAAAATTAACCAAGGTTCTTTGTCTTTGATTAGTCCACCCATCTGATATAATAGTGCATCATATTAATTCCCAACTAGACTTATATGTATCCACAATTAATTGATAATCCTTGTCTAAATTTTGAAGGAAAAGCACATGCATCTCATAATAAGAAGGTGTCTTATATCCTATATCTATCGTTGTTGTAACAACTATTACTTCTTGAAAAATAGTGAATTTAAAGTGTTTAAAGGAATACATGAATGGTGGAACCGTCTACTCGATGCCCTTTTACGTCGCAAAACAATATCTTTATCAACCAAAACAATTTTTAGACTAGGTTGAGAACCAGGAGTAGTTCTTGGAGGAAATTAAAAATCTATGTCAATAGTAACATTCCTTTTTCCTTTATTTAAAACCTGCAGTGCTTTATCATCTCCAAAAGATATACCATGAGGCTCTTTGTTTTCCTTTTTCTTTTTTACATATTACTACAAATAATTTCCAATCCTATCTAATACATCAAATGGTTCTTTTTTGTAAGAAGCAATATTACCTTTAACACATATAAGATATTTTTTCATTCTATAAATTCCTCTCCCTTTAAATATTCTACCGCAAACATACATTCATATTGGACATTCCCATCAAATACTTGAAAAAAAAGAAAAATAATTTCATACTAGATCAAAATTACCACGAGTAGAGGATGTTATTTTCATCGAATCTTTTTTTAATGATTCCATATTTTCCATTATGATTTAACCTAAAGAATATTTAAAAATAATTAAGCATACCATCGTTAGGGCAAAAAGTCTCCTAGTTAAATAATTCTCATCATCATATGTAATAGAGAATGATAGTCACAAGCATAAAATTATTCTTCAAGATACCCTTTTTCAACAATTTAAGAACTTTGTCCCATTGACTAAGTTAAATTGTAAATATAAATCTAGGAAAGAAAAACAAAATGATGAAAACGCTTTATGATCTTCTAGAATAAGAGATTGTTAGAGTTATGTATACCTCAGGTTATGTTGTTGATATGATATTTTGTATATGACAGCTTGTCTTTGCTTTAGAAAAGGTTTTGTCTATTTGAAAGTAAAGAAATCACTCAAATTATGTCAGAGTGGGCAAAGAAAATAAGAATGATTGTGTTCCGAATATTTAGTGACATTTTAACATCTCTTATTATTTCGCTCTTCTTTTTGCATATCAACAAGTGAGCTCTTTAGTTTGCTAGGAAATTATTAAAAGGGCACTTTTAAATCTTAATAGTTCCAACCCAGTAAAAATTGGCCATTTGGAAATATAAAACTTCCAAGGAAGTATACAAGGAATACCTTTCAAATCATACTCAATCTCTTTGAATGATCTACCTAAAATTGAAGTTTTATTGCCACCAAAAAATTTTTTGAACTTCTCTTCAATGCCAAATAAACACAATCAAGTGAAGTATACAAATGATTGGATTTAATGCTTAGATATTGGCATATATAACTTAAAAGTAAATACTGCTGTTATGAAACAGAAATGATAAAGTTTTACGATACAATTTTATGGTCATGTTTTCCAATAGGATCAACATCAAAAAGTATCAAGACATACAAATGATCGTGCATATACACAAAAGATGAACATTAAAATGGTGAATGAAATAAAATCACACTCACTTATTAAACTTTGATCTAGCAATTACCAAACTCTGATAGGTATGCTCCACTTCAAATAGCTGAGTGTTATCTTGTAGAAATATTGCAAGTTTAGTTTTCAATTTTGGTGTTTACATAAACAAATTAAATAGTTCAACCTATATATAACACAACTATCAAAATTAAAGATTAAAATGAAATAGAGTTAAACTATTACAGAAAACTAATTAATCAATAAGTATGAATAAAGAAGAAATCTCCTATATTTGCTACTCTTATAAATGAAGCTATTTACTGCCTTATCTTTATTTGTCATCTTTTAACATATTGAAACCTAGAATAACATGGTAGACTAAACAAACTCAAACTCTATATAAACATGGATTGACAACTAAAATTAACATTTCACTCCAAAGCCCATTCATCAACTCTCAAATTTTCTGCTCCTCCATCCATCCAGTTCTCATGCATCATATGAACCTACAATATATTCTTCCCTCATCCTTTCCAGTAAGTCAACAGTAGTAGTACCAAAATGGAAAATAAGCAACACCTTGCATTCAAGAGATATGTCAATCGTTATTCCCATTCCCAATGAAAGAAAATAAAGACATACTCATTTTTTGACCATTATTATCGAATGAGTGGCTTTAGGAATTTGGGCTTCTCCTTTACTCTTTACCCATCTGCAGTAGCTTTCCATATCTATCTCCGCTACACTAGATACTTTAGTCATTTTCAGAAATAGCACAAACAACCATCTGTTTGAAGTTCTGCCACTGCAGCTCTATAAGAGAATCCTAATCCCGATGATCACTGCATCATGAAGAAACCCATCTCGACAGCTACTACAACTATGAGAGAGAGATCAATAAAAGAAGCAGTAATTTCAAGAAAGGAAAAACTACATTTTAAACTCAAATAGGCATCATAGACCCCTTTGAAATAAAAATAGTCTTCGAAACCTTCAAGAAGTCCTTCTTAGTCAAATGTAGAGACAATCCCTCCGATCACGATGCTTAGTCGCAAAGGATGTAAAAGATCAAAGTTGCTTCATCATGTTTGTTATCTCAAACTAGCTATGCATGTTAGAGAACATAACTCCTTCGACTTTTGAGTTCATAGTAGCCACCTAAAGAGAGTCAAAAGGACTCAATTTCTGCATTTATAGGTTACCTACAAGTATCATATTTACTTACATGCATTTATGGAAGTAATGAGATATGTGAAGAGAAGATGGTGAAGAGCAAAGAGTAAAGGCAAGGAGAGTTTTAAGTTTTGATTTTTAAAATATGATGTTTAAGTATATAGATTGATCGGTTCAACTAATTCACTGATTAACCAATCAATTTTTGAATCGGACAACTAGTCGGTTCATACTTTAAAACATCAGTTTTTTTAAGAATTAGGGAAATTAAGGTTGAAATGGTTAACAAATTTAGGGATTTTTCTTGTGTTATATTAGTAGGCAAAATTAGGGATTTTTCCTAACTTTTAGATGGATCCCATATTAGATTAATTGTTTACAAAGTATTGGGATCCAAAATTAAAAAATTTATATAGGAAAATTTTAACTGATAAATTAGTTTTCTATTAAATTAAGGGTGTTTTTAAACATTTGTCAAACGTTAAGATTTTCTTTTAAAAATGTTAACAAACATTGAGATCAACTTAAATTCGATGCAAAGCTTTGAATTTTTTATTTATCATTTTGCCTTAAAAGTATTAGAGTTCATGAGCTTTACAACATTCAAATCGTATTAATTTTTAAGCCAAAACATGATTTATGATATAAAATCTTCTAAGCTATATAATTGCATATGTAATTTACATCCAACTTGGCAATAACTAATTAAAAGAGGAATTCATTTTTAGAGTTTTTCGCTCATTTTGTTTTTGACAAAAGAAAAATGAGTTGGAGATGAAAAAAGATATTGTTAGAAATGATCTTCTAACCTATAAAATATTTTATTCATATCCGCCGTAAATTTATTAAATTTAGTTAGTATTATGAGTTTAATTTAATTATAAAATAAGGATAAACACTAAAATTTTAAATTTAGTTAGTATTGTCAGTTTAATTAAACTATAAAAAATTATTAGGGACAAAATTATAAAGGCATATTTGGTTGGAGGTTTAATAATGGAATAAAATAAAATATCATCTTTTGAGATGAAAGTTTATACTTTTTAATGTAATAGAATGCAATGAGATGAAATAGGAAGATTTTATACTACATCTTATTTTATTCTAAACAGTAAAAATGAAAAATCTCCAATTTAGGAGGTTTAGAATAGAATGTAAAATGATAAACAACTTTACACTATATTACATTATTAACCTTTATCTAAATAATATTTTATTAAATTATATTATGAACTTTTCTATATTTTTTAAATAATAATTTTTAATATTATATTTATTTATATTTTATTATATTATAAATTATTTCATTTCGTTCAATATTGTTACATTTTATTAAAAAACTTACGTCTAAGAGGAAAAGCAATTTTATGCTCTGAAAGCAATTGGTGCTTAATACTTCTTCAGGTGAAGTGTTAGGTGAGGTGTTGCGCAAAACACACGTCATCCTCCTCGCTGCGCGTGGCTTCCATCGAGAAACTATCTTCATGGTATTTTTTAAAATTTTAATTATCTTTTCTTTCCTGAAAAGTTAAAGAAATATTATTTAAATACTTTGGAATAAAGTGATCGTAAAACCTCACCTTTTCTTCATTAAATGGGAATGGGTTTAATAAAATTAAGCTTCGATGCATCTTGCTTGCTTCCGCTACCAAATTTCGAATCTTACATCAATGTTTGGTTAGGGATTTAGCATGTTTCAATCATCTTCGATCAGCGTTTTCCACTTGCTGTAGCTGTAAGCTCTAGCGTGAATGCCTTGGTCTTCGTATAGCTGTTTACCATTATTTTCAGAAAGTTCGTTCGATGGTTTGCCTTTTTTTTTTTTTTGTGACGAGACCTGATACTATGTATATTGGTATTCTTTTAGGGTAATCTCATTGCTAGAATGATTAGCTTGTCTGGTTTAGCAAGTTGGAGACTGTACTAAGAGGATCATTTATTAGTTATTTTTTATTCTTAATGTTCCGCTTCACTGCTATCTCTTTCACGCTGTTTCTTGATGTGCTTTTCAAGATGGTTGGTGTATTATGAACCGAGTTTTTACTCTTGTGCTTAAGACATTTATTTGACAAACATGGTGTAACATTATTGTACTGTGAATGTGGTTTATTGTAATTTAAGTTCTGGGTTTTTGTTTTGGACTTGTGACAGGTGTTGGACACATTTTCTTTCCATTTTGTTGTGAGCTATAGGAGGAGGATTAACGATTTCATGGAGTATTGTCTCGGGTTCATCTTTTGTTTCCTTTTGAATCATTATTGGGATTGAAGTCAACTTTCAATGTTGTCAGTTACCTGTGAATATATGTTTGGTAGCTGGTTTTGTGGAATGAGTACTGTGATTTAAATGTTACGTTGTGATCCGGTAATTTATGCTTCAGCTCAATATTTATCTCAGTGGATGTACATTCAGAACGGTTTTACTGTGACTTGGTAGCTCTCTTTGTCTGGTTTGAGGTTTGTAGAATGCCAAAGAAGACATCTTGAAGAATGGATGATTATAGAGATTTTGAGATGTTGATTCCGAGTTGGAGCAGCATGAATCCATCTGATTCTCATCTCTTTATATTATCTTGTTTTATTGCTGCTTTAGTTGGCATTTTGACTATAGCTTACACAGCTTTTCAATGGAGGAGAAACATAAACTTGAGTTGGATGAAAGCTGTAGCCAGATCAAAGAAAAACCCAAAGGCAAGTGTCAAGGTCCCCATGGCTCCTCATACTTGGGAACTTGAATCCATGTCTCGTGGGAAGAATTTGAATTGTTGTGTATGTTTGAAATCCATGTCTCCTTCTCAAACTCTTGGGCCTATGGTTGCATTGGACAGTTTCATTCACCGGTGTAGCATTTGCAGCGCTGCGGCACATTTAAGCTGTTCTTCAGGTGCATCCAAGGATTGTAAATGTGTATCTATGTTTGGACATGAGCACGTGATGCACCAATGGGCAGTTCGTTGGACAGAGATCGCAGACCAACTCGATGAAACTACCAGTTGTAGTTTTTGTGAAGAACCAGGTGGTGGGTCATTTCTTAGTGGTTCCCCCATATGGTGTTGTTTGTGGTGTCAACGACTTGTACATGTTGATTGTCATATTAGTATGTCTTCTGAAACTGGTGATATTTGTGATCTAGGCCCATTTAAAAGGTTGATCTTGTCACCACTGTACGTTAAGGAATTGAATTCAGGTGGATTTTTGAGCTCAATCACACATGGGGCAAATGAGATTGCTTCTTCAGTGCGTGCAAGTATTAGGAGTCAGAGCAAGAAGTACAAGCACAGTAGTGAAACATCTGTAGACACTGGCCACAGTAGTAGTACCTGCGACATGTTCACTGAAAGTACACTTGACAACCAGCCACTGATAAATGGTTCTCGCAGCACAGAAGAGGGATGTGATGGTACCATAAGCTTGGGTAGCCCATGCCATGATGGAGCTGCAGATAAGATGGACTCAAAGCCTATTTTCAAAAGAAGTGGATCAATGAATCAGAAGAATGAGTTAAGAATGAAACAGAGATATGAAATAACAGATTTACCACCCGATTCTAGACCCTTGTTAGTTTTCATAAACAAGAAGAGTGGGGCTCAGCGCGGTGGTTCCCTCAGGGAGCGTCTGAACTTTCTGCTGAATCCTGTTCAGGTTCAAGTTTTTCCAATCATCAAAATTTCTCAAACTGATTTGAACTTCTTTCCTGGTTTTTTAATTGTACTAATCTTTTTTTTGTCTTTCTTCAAATCGATCAGTTGAAAATTTATTTATTATGTGAAGTAATGAAACTCATATTTCTCTTCAAACTATATTTCTTTGATTGAGCCGCACCCTTTGTATTCTTAAGATGGCTTTGATGGATGTAGGTATTTATGAGTGGGAAGGAGATGGTATATTTCAAGGAACAAACACTTCTACACAGGTTATTTTGTTTTATCTGATGTATGAAGCATTTTGATCTACTTAAACTTGATCCTTCCGAAAATAGCAAATCCTTTATACTTGAATAGAAAAATGGACGAGCACATCATCACCTAAGCCTAACTAAAAGATAGTATTGAGGTTCATGATGTGGAGTTCTTTGTAAGCTTTTTATTTTATGTTTTACATTAAACATCTTCAAGTTGGTCTTAACTGGGTAAAAGATTCAGGCGTTGAAACTTTGTCAGTGCTTTGTTTTACATAGACAAGTGAAGTTTGCAAGTTACATCTGTTTTTCCTTTTCGTCTCTAATTGTGCTTTATCAAGGTTTCTTGATTAAGATAATACAGTCATTAGATGTTTCTAATTTACTTTTGAAAGATAAGTGCTGAGATCTTGGTGGTTGAAAATGCCTTATGCTCTGTGTTGTTTTTCATTAATTTGGTCTCTATTCTGGTACTTCCTCATCTATGCTGATTCTATAAATCTTCTTACAGATTTGTGAACTGAGCTCAACACAAGGACCCGAAGTAGGCCTCTACTTATTCAGAAAGGTGCCTCACTTCAGAGTTCTAGTTTGTGGTGGAGATGGAACTGTTGGCTGGGTTCTCAATGCAATAGACAAACAAAACTTTGTTTCTCCTCCACCAGTTGCTATTCTACCAGCTGGAACTGGAAATGATCTTGCCAGGGTACTGGGTTGGGGAGGTGGTTTGAGTTCAGTTGAGAGACAAGGGGGCCTTTGCACAATTTTACATCACATAGAGCATTCTGCAGTAACAATTCTTGACCGGTGGAAGGTTGCAATCATAAATAATCAGGGAAAGCATATTCATTCTCTGAAATTTATGAATAATTATCTTGGTATGTGAATACGAAGATGAAATCAAAGAGTAGGATATTTTGCAGCTGCCAGTTCTATTAATGTTTTTTTCCCTTGTCTAGATTTTAGGTTAAAGGGTTGTATTGCACCTCAAGATTTCACTTTTAAATCTGGCTTCATGAATCAGATTTTTGTGCTTCGAACTTTTGATAGTTGGATTAGTAGTGTTTTTCATGTATCAGTTCCAGGCCTCAAATCTTTTGATGGGTCTAACATTTAATTTCACTTTTAAATCTGGCTTTTTGAATCAGGTTTATGTCTTCTAACTTTTGGTAGTGGGGGTAGCTGGTTTTCTCATGTATAAGTGCAGTATCAGCAGTCAGCTTTAATTTTTTGACTGCCCCCATATTTGACTAAGTTTTACATATATTAGCAAATTTCAATTGCATGTATCAGTGCAATATCAGCACTCCGAAGCTTTAGTTTTTTTATTGGCTCCATATCTGACTAATTTTTTACATATGTTAACAAATTTTAATTGAATGTTTAAATCTGTCTTCATGTATCACATTTATGTGCTTCTAACTTTTGATGGTTGGGATGTTGGGCTTCTTATTAGCCAATATTAGCAGTCCCAAACCTTATTTTGATTTGGCTCAGATTTGACTGATTCTTATGTATATTTGTAATTTAAGGGGACTTTTCTTTTGCTTCCTGCATGAACTTTTGCTCACCTTTCCATCAATTTTATAAGGTCATTTTAATGACTTTTTTTTGGGATGAATGGTAGACTATGCAGAAAAGACCATACTTCCTTTATCATAATGTGCAATTCCATCTGTGTCAGGTTTTCATTTCAATCATAACTACTGTTGCAGGAGTTGGTTGTGATGCAAAGGTTGCTTTGGACATTCACAATCTACGTGAGGAGAATCCTGAGAAGTTCTATAACCAGGTTAGTGCAAACTTTGGCTGGAAAAAAGTGTCAACTCTTTTGCCTAATAATTAACAAGAGGGAACTACCTACAATGATGAAGTAGGAGTTGCATAAAAGAAGCCATTTCACACCAAATAATACCTGGATCTTCTTAAGAAAAAATTAGGCATGAACTAAAAATGCTTGGAATATTTAGCATACTTTTATTTGCATAAGGGATACAATTCCTTTCCTCGTCTATTTAAATTGTTCATCCAAAAGCTAATTATCTCTAGTTCTAGGGGTATAAAGGGACAAAGGATGAGCAATTATTCAGGGAAAAATAGTTTGGTAATGTAGAACACTTGTATGTCTGTTTGCTGATATACATTATGATAAAGTTCTTTTCTACTCAGTTGGATCAGGTTTTTGTTTTTAAGGATTTGTTATGCTCTACTGTAATGTCCAGAAGCATACACATGAATCTAATGTTTACGCGAATCTTTTGTGCTTTCTTGCATTCTCATATGCTAATATAATGCGGAACCAATTACAACCTCTCTATTCATTTCACCTTTTATTTATCTGAGAGTTGGACACAGAAAAAGATGGAAATTGTCACTGTAATAATCTGATGAGGCAGAGATGGGCGTGGTACTTATAGTTTATATAGGGATTTTGATAAGAAGTTGAAGAGGTTGAGAGTGTCTTATCTTTGGTTGAGAGACAGATGTTTGCTCGAGAAACTTTCCGAGCTACTATATTATTTCTCTTGTAATTGGATAATTCATACTAAGTGACAGGAGGTGTTGACAAAGCTGCTGGACAGTGTTTTGATGCATGCTCCATTGCTTAATGTTAATATTTTGACAAGTGTATTTTTAACGCCATTTTGCTGAAATTATTGTATTGTGACTGCAGTTTATGAACAAAGTCCTTTATGCTAGAGAAGGTGCTAAGAGCATAATGGATAGAACATTTGCAGACTTTCCGTGGCAAGTTAGAGTGGAAGTTGACGGTGTTGAGATAGAGGTCCCTGAGGTGAGTATCACATCAACTGTAGGTAGTGGATGGTATTGATAGGTTTTTTCATATTAAGCCGTAAACTGATGTCCATCATATCAACTTTTTTAGTTTTCCTGTTGTAGGACAGATTATCTTATCTTATAAATGTCTTAAAATATTTAATGTCTAATTGTTTTTGAGTGACATGATGATAGTGGCCATGATCTTCCTATAGTAAAATTTTTACTTAAAAATATCAAATTATTCTTATGAGTAGCTTTTTAATTGAAAGTCACACAAGTTTTATCTCGAATACAAACTGATGAATGCTCATCTTGATTGTTCTTTATGGTTGCTTCAATTAGTTCTCAGAGCCTGAAATTATAATAGAACTTCTATAAATTAATAGTATTGGACCGGATAAAATCTAGTAATTAAAGGAGATATTAATTTACTGATAAATTAGTAATTTATAAATTTATAAATTGTCTTTATCATTCAGTAAACATTGGTTTAATCAACCAGAAACTTGTTTTGTTTTCAGCAATACATCATAGCTTTTTATTGCAATATAAAAATTAGAGATGATAAGATCCCACTAAATTTGAATTTTTAAGAAAAGATTAAGTTCAAATGGGATCATTCTAAGAAGATATCACAATGAGTGATCTATGTATATGTAATTTTATCAAATTATTGATTTATAATATGATTGGTATAATAAAATTATAGAAGTTTTCTAGAAAAGTATTATCTTGTTAATTTATTGAAGATATTAATTTAACCTATTAGGCCAAGTTGGGACCATAAAAAATTATTAGATAATAGAGTTTATAATTTATCAAGTATTGATTTATAAGGTTTATTGTAGATATCCTTGTTGAACTCTACAGGACACAGAGGGTGTACTAGTTGCAAACATTGGAAGCTACATGGCTGGTGTAGACTTGTGGCAGAATGAGGATGATATGTACGATAACTTTAATCCCCAGTGTATGCATGACAAGATACTAGAAGTTGTAAGCATATCCGGAACATGGCACCTTGGGAAACTTCAGGTAGAGGATCGGAAAATATCACTTATCTGTGCAAATATTTGGATTTGTACTATAGTTACACAAACCTTCAAATTGCTTTTCCAGATACTGAATTATTTTGATGAGATTCTTGTGTAAACTGCTATGTGATATTGATCAATAGTTACAAACCAGAGAGCGTGAGTTTTTACCCCATGAAACCTGCAATTTGGAGACTTATTTTTAGTTATTTTCTCCTTGAAGTCAGCCTTGGCATTTTTAAATGGACAATGTCAGATGGCAGCTGATGCCTTAGTTGCTATTCTCAATAGATTGCTTTCTTGGTAGCTAAACAAGGGGAAACAAAAAGGGGAAAAATATTTTTTTAATTATTCACTACAAGAGAGGCTTGCATGGTTTGCGGTGGGTTGTTGAGTATATTGTTATGGAGGTAGGGAGGGGGGGAAGAAGCATTTCTGTCGTTCTATTAAACAGATATTAATTTAGCTCCATGTAACTCCAAAAATCGTAGTTTGAAGCCTCAATATTTTTGTGGGGCCATTGTGTGGAAAGTAATGATCTTCTGTGATAAATATTAGGTGGGTCTTTCTCGTGCCCGTAGGCTTGCACAGGGGCAGTCAATTAAGATACAGCTCCTTGCAGCGTTGCCTGTACAGATTGATGGTGAACCTTGGTTTCAACGGCCTTGTACTTTAGCTGTATCTCATCATGGGCAGGTACTCCTTCCTCCCTATCTTTCATGGTTTGGAATAATAGTGGCCTTTGTATAAAAATTCCAAAAAGGACCAATAGTTGAAGATCATGAATATTGTGTCTTCCTTTGTAAAAATATTTTCTATTACAATGCGTTGTTGGATTATACGACCATATACGAGTATTGTTCATAACTTATATTAGCCATCTTATTATGGGATATTAGTGTCTTCTATAGGTCCTACTAGCCTGGAATCTAAACCTATTATTTTTCCACTTTTGTCTTATAAACCTATTAAATTGAAACTATAACACCAAATTCTAAAGCCCCAAGCCACTGGGATATTGGTACCTGCAATGCTTTATAGAACTGGTATCACTATTTTCATTGGTATGCATTTTGGCACAGAATTACATCCTTGTACTGAATGTTCTAGTAAACATGTTGAGGTATGCTGATCTGTATATGGGTTTGTTTGATGCCTTCATACCTTGTTTTCTTTTGATGATCTTGTTTTTATTTCGTTGGTGTATAAGCTACCAAGAAATCAGGTATATATGCATTTGATTATCCAAATTGTTTGCAGTTTATCAGATGCTTTAAAGAAACTTGTTTACTTGGTCAGGCTTTTATGCTGAAGAGGGCTGCCGAGGAACCCCTTGGTCATGCTGCTGCCATAATCACTGATGTTCTCGAGAATGCAGAAACTAATAATGTCATCAATACTTCACAAAAGCGAGCACTTCTTCAGGAAATGGCACTTAGGCTGTCATAGAGGACACCTGTCTCCACGTTCAGGAATTATGGTTTTCGGCTCCTGCAACTTTATGTAATGTTGCATTTTATATGTCGCTAGTTGGGCTTCTGCTTCGAATGTCATAAATTTTGGTTCTGAATTTGGATTTTCTCTTGTACTCGATTTGAAAGTTATAACAAATAGGAGATGCTCCCATGTAAAATATCAACCAAAAGGGAGAATTCTGTTTTACAGGAAATTATGTTATACGAAGATTTCACTGAGGGTACTTTGTTCTGTACCTTATAAATACAAATGATGCTGGTTAGAGTTTCTCTCTCTCTCTCTCTCTCGTTTTATGTATCAGACAATACATCTGTGGCGATTTCGGTTGACAAGACACGAGGTGATGTATAAATTCTGTCAACTATAATTTTGTTTACACTGAAGAGCAACATGTGTGGAGATAATTATGCACAATAAGAAATCATTCGAACGGCCAAGTTTATCCCACTAGTATTTGTGGTATAGAAGCTTTTGAATATGCTTAGACACAAGTATATATTCACGCTGGATAACTTACAGCTTAGTCTTTGAGAAGGCGATTAATCCCATCTTCTATGCACAGTCCTAACGCATCCTTGCTTCGCCTTCTTCCAGAGCCTGCTCAAACGTCCTCTGCTAGCTGCCCCTGCAGTTTTTGTGCATGCCTCTATGGCGTAGAAGTTGAACTTTAGTATGTAATTTTCTTCTTTGATGTTCTTGCATTCTACTTTTGAATGCTATCCAAGCGTTGATTACAGAAGGGAGATCTGAATTAGGACATGAGAATAGGCAATGAGCTATTCAATCCTCTAATAGCCCTATTGATTTGGTTGGTTACGGTTCTGAGCTCATACGAGATGTAGAGAGTGCTGCCGTTGTAGCACGGACTGAACCTGAACAGTTCATGTTTAAAGCTCTGACTTGTGATCTCCTCTGGATGAGCCATTGCAACCTTAGTTCCTGGACTTTGTCAATGGAAGTCTCTTTTTTATGAAATCTTTTCCATTTATGAGAAACTTCGTTTATGGTGTCTTGACATTTATGTCTGAAATGGATTTGTTACTTTTATCTGATCAGGGTAACGTTGGAAAGAGGACATGGAACCAGTGTATGATGATGGTTGATTGTATTACCAAGGGCAGAGAAGGAACCAAAAGGTTGCATCTTTTTTGTGTTCATCGTGCTGATTATGCTTTTAATTCCTTGTGCTTTTGCAGTCTAAATATTCCTGGAATTGTTAGAATATCCATATTCCTAATGTAGAAAGATGCTTAATCTGCCCCTCCTTGTTCCTTCTCTAACAATCACTCTCTTCTAATCCATGAAATCTGGGAATTTGCATTTATATGATTGGAGCTGTCATCCAATGCTTTGTAAGCTAAGCGAACGTAGAAACACTTTAGATACATAATGATATCTTAGGTAAAAATAAGGTGCCATAATGATTTAAAGTTAGAGGATGGATAAAATTCTCGTCGGTAATTTCCAAGGACAGACACATATTAGATATTAACTAGAAATTAAAACTATGCACTCATTTATTTTTATTTAAATGAATATAAGTAGTTGTATAATATGTAATTACTAATTTTCTTATTTTTATTATACATTGATTTCATATATATGCCTTTCTTTTATGTTGGTTCTTTATTAAGGGACATTTAGCAACGATATTTTTGGTCTAGTCTTATTATATACCCTTTTTCCTAACTGATTATTTTTACTATTTTTATTTCCGATGTTAATAAATTTTTCAATCAAATAATTAAAGTATAAAAGTGATATGTCATGTTATTTCGATATTACCGTGACAATCATATAAAACAGATATAAATGTCACATCAAGATATAGTGAGAGTATCACTTCATATTTGTAAAATTATTAATAATATAATGATTTGATTGAAAAAATTATTGATATAATTTTAGTTTTTTGTATAGTTTAAAATATTAAAAATATGTTTAAAATAATAATAAAATTGATTAATCATACAATATAAAGTTGTTATTATATTGGTGAGTATAAAATATATATTAACTTATCATAAATTCATAGAATAATGTGTACTCTTAATTAATATTGTTAATTAAATAAATAAACACCAAATATTCTGTACACACAAGTACTAAACTATGCATAAAAGTCTCCCACTTCATTTTGCAAGAACTTAAATTTTGTATGCCTTTTTTAAAAATTCTTTTAAATCATCATCATTATCACATCCAATCTGAAGTCCCGCAATGAAGTGGGTCTGAGAAGGTTTGATAGTACGTAGTCTTACCCTTATATAATATAAAGGTTGTTTTGGTAAACCCATATGCAGATATGACAATAAAATAGTGATGTAGGTTAAAGAGTAAATAAGTAAAAACTGGTACATTAAAAAATTATGTAAATAAAATTACAATAAATACATAAATAAATAAAATATAAATATAAATATAAAATATAACTCGACTTTTAAAAATAAAATGTATTTTAAAACTAAAATATAACGAAATATATTATCTCTTTATCAGTAGAAAAGTATCAATACCAGATGATAAGAGAGCAATAAAGTATCAAAGAACTCGACTTTGACTCAATATGTAGAAATATATAACGTCTAAAACCATAAGATCATTAAGCATAAAAATTCAATTTTAACATAAACCTAACATTATCAAATGCAAGGAGATCAACATAATCAAACCCAGGAAGCATTAAACACTAAATCAAACAAAGAAGTTAATATCAAAAGCAAAAAAACCATAAAGAACATAAATTTTAGAAAACCCAACAGAACTCAGAAAACATGTTGGGACCCGATCCGGGAACCGGATCCCAACCGAAACAAAAGCGAAGACGAAGCGAACACGAAATCGAAAGAAGCCAATCGAAGTGAATGTATCAAAAGCAAATCGAATAAACATAGCGAAACGCAAAGCGAAAGTAAATCGAAAACGAATAACAAATCGGAATAATTAATAGAATCGAATCATAAGGCAACAATCCGAATCGAAGGGACGGA
>JANIJH010000006.1:60393250-60414681 GCA_024520975.1 Erythroxylum areolatum | reverse complement strand
CCTTAAAGCATAATTTCATCTATAACATAATACTTAAACAAAACACTCATTCAATTTCATTTACTATTTCTAAATTCCAATTAAAGATCGGGGTCCAACATGTATACTTTGTTGTTATTGACCGAATGTTTATTAAGTCTCCACATATTCTATACCTTGGTATGTCTTCAAATTAACTTGCCTTGACTCACATTTGGTTCTAATCTAATGTAAACTCCACTTTCCATCTTATAAAGACATGATCATGGATAATGGATAGGATAATGGATGATTGCTGGAGTGGAGCCAGTTTTCACCCCAATTCTTAGTTATTGAAGTGGAATCGGTTTTAACTTTTTTTTAGGTTAATGCTTGCGCTGTTAGTGTGAATGTTTCATGCTTTATCTTTAGAGCTTTGTCATCCTCTTTACTCAATAGTTTGATCTTTTTTTAAGTTGTCTTTTTACCTTCATGACCATGTACATTACATCCTCTTAACTTCATATAATAATATAGATCGAAAACATTAGTATTTAAAATTATCTTGGATCTTTTTGATTGATCTCCTTTTACTTCCAACTTAAGCTCCCATCTTGATATAATATGGAATCTATATCTTGGTTTGGTTTGGTTTGGCAACTACTTCCTCAAATCTTACTAGACTAATCAAATATTTATTAAATCTAAATGGAGAGTTTATGATCTTATGAATGCGTAGGTTATGGATTTCAATTAGAGAGTGATGAAAAGAAATATTGTTTCCAAAGTCAGCATCATTAAAAGGAAATTCAACCATCCAGTAGGTATTAATTAATGCTCTATATAGTTTCATTCTGATTAGCCATTTGCCACTATGCTTGTTAGACCATATATAGTGATTTGAACTATAATTAAGGTTAATACACTTTATTTGTGACATATAATCCTTGAACTTAAAACTTAAGTGCTTGTAGCATGCATCCCATTCCTTAAAATATTGTGAGTATATAGTATTATTGAAATCACTTAGGATCATCAAAGAGGAAATCACATAAGAGTTAATTCGTATTAGGTATTTCCAAAGTTTGGTTCTTTAAAAGGCATGATTTACTATATATACAAATGTGAAGTTGATAGTGGTTGGACCGAAAGCAATTGATATAACAGCCACTCTCTTGCATCGAAAGCAATTGATTTCTTAAAAGTCAATTAGGCATATATATAAAAGCAATATTTTCTTTAGAAGGATATGGCATATATATGCCTCTTTATAATCAATACTATACTCCTAGGTAAAGCCTTTAGCAATAAGTTAGAATTTATACCATTCCACGGATCCATCATTTCAGGTATTAATTTTATATACTCATCTATAAACAACAATATACTCATTAGAAGGTAAATCGAACATGCATCAAGTTTTGGTACTAGTAAATGCTTGTAATTCTTCATCCATTTCTTTTTGTCATAAAGGGTTAGAGCTTATTTCACAATAGGTATGAGGTTCACAATATGAAAATCTTGAAGATGGGTGAAAAGATAACTTACTCGATTAGTACAATAAGGAATGAGTTAAGGAGCAAAAGGTTTTGAAGAGTGAGTTGATGAAGAAGGATCACGTGAAGAAGCAAATGAATCCGTAACTAAAGAAGATAAAATGGGATAAGATATAGACTTTATCGAATTGCAATAAATGTTACATGATGAACCTACAAGAGAAACATTAGGGAACAAAGATATGATTGTATGAGAGATAAATAGACAAAAAGCTTCATTGACTCAAAATTTTGAAAGAGTTGAAAATATCATATACTTTTAAAAGGTCACATAATAAGAGATACAAAGTCCTTGAAATAAAGGATCCTAACACTAATACCCTTTGTGTGCTATGAAATATCCTAGAAAGCAATAAAATCTTGCTTATGATTTTAATTTAGTGTATTCATGAGATTGGAGAAGAAAAGAAGAACAAAGTAAGGGTTGTTAAAGACATTAAGAGTTTGATAGTTAGGACTACAATTATGTAAGCATTTACAAAGAGAGATGTTACATATATAATGATACAATCTATATATTTTAGCGTATCTTAATAGCTGTAAACCTATCAATTCTGGTTTTTGCTTTAGTTAGATGCATATCCAAATGGTTTACTAGTAATTATGCAGTATGTAAAAAATATAGGCAATTAACTTATATATTATTGCAATCATGAAACTACAAACTTGTACATTTACATTTTAAAATGTAACAATATGTAACAAGAGCAATCCAACAATTCACTTAATGTATAGGCAAAAATAACTAATTTGGTATCACATTATAGTTGTATTTCTTCTAAAAGACAATTTGTTTCTGTTTAAAGAAAAACCACAAAATTATATATAATTGTAATTCTTCAACAAGACAATTTGCTTCAAGTTAACCATTTAAATATGAAGTATTAGAAATGCAATTTCCAACTTTAGATGATTGACATATCAAAACTTTATCCAATAAATGAACTAAAAGGTTGAAGTTGAATATGTGACGAAAAACAAATGTAGTGTTTGGTGGTTAAAGCAAGATTTTCATGGTACAAGAAATGATTAAATAATGACAGGAAATTGCCTTCTTCATACTTAAAACTCATGTTTGAATGTTAAGTGATTTCTCTTGTCACTTTCTGTTCTCTCGGTGGTTGCTTCGTAATTGTGCTTGATGACCTAGATTACTAGTGATGGTGTTGGCAGAAAAGCACAAGACCAATCTGAAATCAATGATAAAATATGATTTGACCAAAATTTGAGTTGGATTTGAATTTAAAATAAATATCTCCAACATTAAATTTAGGATGATAAGAATATGACTCTTATCAGATCAAAATTTAACTTATAATTGCAGTTTTAAATTTTTGTCCAACTTATCATCTCTACTTACTAACTAGTTAATGATGAAATGTTGTTATTTACTTACTTGAGAGTCGAAAAATACAATCTACATATGCTCCAATCTTGTAGGAGAAATAATGTCTTTTGCCAAAACAATCAATGCAATCTGCAAGTGCTCCAATCTTGCAGAAGCAATGATGTCTTCTGAGACCAAAAAACTTCTAAAAAATAATAACTACATTTATTTCTTAGTATGTAAAAGCTATCACATATACAACAAAAGTAAAAGCCCTCCACTCATTATCTCTTCCTTACCATCTTCCTTCCACATAGCAATAAACCGAAAAAGGAAGCATGACAACAACAACAACTATGCTTTCTCTTGATACCCAAGCTTGACACTTTTGTTCTCGTCTTGGGGGTCTTCATCCTTTTTCTACTTCACTTATCTGGGTTTCCTTTGCTTTTGGGTTTCATGGGTTAGTTAAGTTTGCTTTGAAGGAGCTAAACTGGGTTTTGCTTAGTTGTAGGAACTCATTTGTTAGCAGTATTTCTAATTTCAAGGAGATTGAAGAGAAGCTTCAGCAGGTATTCATTTTTTACATTCATTTCTTTTGCTTGTTGACAATGTCAACAATGATTTTGCACATATTTTAATTGAATTTTTATCTGTTTCTATATTTTGTAGCATAATCATTTTGCATCTTTTTATTTCATTGAAAAGAGAATTTTTATCATCCTTCTTATGTTTTAAAAGGCAAATGCCTAGATTTTCTTACATGACATGGCAACAATCAAATGTTATAACTAAGACTTCTGAACATGAATTTATATCAATTTGCATACTAGTTTGAAATTCATTGTCTTCTTTGCTTTATTTTGGTTATCTTCTTTGGCCATCAGCTCACTCTAGCTTCGTCATCTTCTTCCTTCACATGCTTCATTGATTTCTTCTGGGTGTCGACTAACGTAAGTGAGTCTTGTTATTTACTAGGTTTTTATGCACTTGGTTTAATTTGGGTATTTTTATGTAGTTTGAACCTTTGAATTGAACTTCCTGCATTTTTAATATTAATGGCCTGCACAACCGAAACTTGCTTGTGGTATGAACATCGGTTTATCAATGAATTAATATAGAATGGTTTTTACTTATAGTTCCAAATATCTTAATTTTGTCAATGGGTTATTTCATTGATGCTCTCTAAAATGATTAGGTTCTTTACTTTTTATGTGTGAATCTTTACACACATATTTTTAATATAATAATAATTTTCTTCTAAACATATTAGATAATTTGTATATGTTACAGTAATTCATTAATCAAAGTATTCATATTTTTATATTTACTTATTATATTTGTAACTAGTACATAATTAATCTAGGTTAATTATCAAACTTAACATTAATTTTAAATTTCAATAACAATATCTAAACCATTCAATTAAATATTCAAACTTTATAAAATTAAGTAATTCATTTTATGTTCTGGTACCAAATCAAGCTGACCAAGAATTTTCCCTTTCACATCCTTAAGTGCGTTTTTGAATCCTCTTCTAACATATATGATTACAAACAAAGAAAATAAATCTTCAGTTAATAAATAATTTTGATCTTAACCCATAACCCGTGATGTAGCTCCTGTGAGGCTTATCGGTGAAAAATACCACAAGTCTTGGAGTCATAACGAGAACTTGTTTTCTTGATTCACAGGTATAAACTTTGGTGATTAATTCAATTGACTAATACTTAGGGGATGTTATGTAAAGTTTAGATGTTCTGTAAACTTTGACGAACATGAAGGATATTAATTATGGAATCACTATTAGAAAGTTGATTTATTATTGTATCTGTAAGAATTTGTCAAATAACCTCTCTACTAGTTAGGAGTCAAGCTGCGTACTATTGAGTGTGGACTGTTATTGTTCTTGTTCTATGGCTGTAAGAATTGTTAACCTTCTAATTCAAAGTTTGTACTTCAATATTATATTCAATAAATCAATTATTTCTTTTTCAATATACCGTGTAAAATATTGAATTCAAATTCTTATATTTCTAAAAAATTCAATCAAATATGAATTTTAGGTTGAAATAAGCCACCAAAGAGACAATATGATATAATGCAACTTAGGTTTAGACAAAGATTCAGAGGTACTTATTGTGAAGGTGAACCATCATACTCTGCAGCTGCAACTGAATCACCTCCTCCTCCTCCAACTACTACAGTTGCAAATGAGGCATCACCTTCTGTACCTGATGCTACACCATCCACCACCCCTACATCATCCACTACCCCTATAGCGACAGAGATATCAGGGGTAAATGATGCGGATGAAAGAGGTGGCTGCCAACCTGGAGTTAAAGGACCTGATGAAAGAACTTATATCACAATTGTCAATAATTTGTAAGTGAAAATACATGAAACACTATATGTTTATAATTAAGTTATAGGTTTAAAATTTAAAATGGTATAAAATTATTTGTTTTTATATTAGGTTGATTTCATCTGGACCATGCTCTACAAACATAATATCCAAATTTAAGGAGAAAATTGATCCTGAGGGATATGTATAGAAGAATATCTCTCAGGACACAAAGAAATTTTACTATCAGGAGTATGAGGTACAATGAAAAATATTATTTTCTTTTTTAATTGATTTGTATACAGTAATTAGATAAATATTATTAGATTATAAGTATTTATCGAATTTTTTCCTTTTATTTCAAAAAGAATTTTTTTAGGATTCTAAATTTGACACAGTCATACACAAAGTATGGAAGAGACGAGCACGTACACATTATCGAGACTTTGTTAGTGCGATACATAAGGCTAGTATACGACCACCCTATATTTATGAGCAAATATGGAGTCGTTGACAGCATTATTGGATATTGTCTGAGGCAATGTCTATTTCAGAGCATAATTCAAGCAATAAACGTGGAGGACTGGGGGGAGAGAGTCTTCTCGTATATACTGGAGGATCTATTACCCACCATGAGCATGCAGAAAGACTTTAAGTATTTAATCTTTATACTTATATTCTAATTGTTTTACTTTGCTATATTTCGATTTAAATTAATGTGTGAATTTTGGAGTTAAAATGTGTGTTATAGATAATGATAATGGTATAAATGTCTGGTGTCATATATGACTGTATTGAGTTATTTTCTTTGTTCAACATGGGGTAAATATCATAAAAATAGAGAAAATTCTGCCGAAATTTCTATAAATTCTACTTCACTTATAATATTTTATTCTTATACAGGAAAAGTCTATTAGCATAAGGCCTACACCTATTAGTTCTTTTTGCATACTCATGTTAAGAAGCATGACGGTGTGACATTCGTCAATACCTTATGTAGAAAACTTAATGTATGTAAAATTTATGCTTTAATATTAATTCTTAATAATTATTACTTACTAATATAAACATTGCCTCCTAATAAGATCAAATACAAGAAAGCATTCAGCGACAGTCTGAGCACAAACGAGCTATTGATGAGAGTCAGACATATCTTGATGTAGTGGGTGGTAGGGACCGTCGTGGAAGGAACTTTGAGTTAGGTTCATTTGCAAACACATATTATTCGCAATCCTCCACATCCAGTACAACATCATCTAGTAGACGATCGTCAAACAATAAAGTTAATGATCTTCGGAGTACAACTCAGACATTGATAGAGTACATAGCTCAGCTCCATCATAAGGTGGATGAGTTGAAGAGGAGGGGTAGTACTTTAGTGCATTCACGGTCACTAGGACAATAGTGTAATTGTAGTCATTTCATTTGAAATACAAATACTTATTATGAACAATTTAATATTTTTATTATTAATTAAGATAATTTTAAATTTATATTATCAATCAACTTTCTGTTTAAACAAATTAAATATATAAATAAATCAAAATATTATGCACAGATAATTTATAATAGTTGAAATTATGTATTAACCATAAGATCATGAAATAAAATTTAATATTAAGATTTTTTAAAATTTTTTATACATATTTACTGACGAAAAATGCAAATATGCCAGTAAAATCTATTATATTTACTGATGGAACAAAAAAATTGTCGATAAATTTTATAATATTTATCGACGAAACAGAAAATCACCGTCGATAATATCGACAACTGTCGCCAACTTTACCGTCAGAATTTGCAGATCTGTCGATATACTCACCGACGAGAAATCATAACCATCGGTAATGTTACCGACGGAATAGTCAATACCGTCTGCAAATATTTTGATGGAAAGAAAACGACGTAAGTAAATTTATCGACGGTCACAGCAAACCATAGGTATATTTGCTGATAGTTACATAAAATGTTCGTCAGTAAATTAACCTATAGTCGTTTTTACGACGCCTTTATCTGTCGGTAGATTCTTTTGACATTTTATATTATTGACGGGATCCAAAAGTTTTTCGTCGATAATATATGTTGCTGAATGACATTTTTATGAAGTGTTGTGTGATGATATTCATGCTACATGTTGTGCTTTAAACTTTTTGTCTCAGTGCTTATACCAAGCATATAGGGCTCTCTTCATTAGGCATATTTCTTCTTCTGAGTTCTGACCGGAACGTTGATGTTATGACTAAAGGTCTATCGTCTTTAACATTTTATTAACTTTGAGTCAAGCTCATGATCTCACTCTCTCACAAGCTTGAGTGGAGTTGGTAACACATATCCAATCGTAGAATATCCCAGCTATCAATATTGTTTAGTTACTAAGAATTCTACCGATGATCTAAATGCTTTTTAGTCGTACATCTTATTCATTCTTATCTTGTACATTACAAAGTTGTCAATTATCAATATATCACATCCCTTCAATGATATTCACTTTATTAAACAACTTTATTACATAGGGTACAAAAATAAAGATGTTGCTTTTATCTAAAAAAATATGGGATTTAGTGAAGAAAGAACACTAACGAAAATGGAGTTATTAGAGACCTTAGAAACACTTAAGGCCTTATTTATCTTCCAACAAATTGTGAATAAGGAAAATTTTCCTCAAATTTATTTTTAGAACAAAATTAAAAGAAGTTTATGTTTATAACATCGAAAAAGTAAAAATGATAAACTTCAAAAGAAATTTAATTTAAAAAAAAAGATAAAGATGTTTTATTACACTTTTCTTAATATAATTGATGATGTAACTAAATTAAAAAAATATTAAAATTTTGGGAGCATAAAAAAGTTAAAAATTCTTAAAATTTATCCAAAAAATAAGATTATATTATGATTATAATTGGTGATATGATAATATTATTTTGGTAATGTTGTTTATAATAAGATGAGATACTAGGAGACAAGAATAAGATAAGACATAACTCTTTTTTTTTTAAGACTTAAAGAGAAACAAAGTAACTTGGAAAGGGAGAGAGATGAAAGTGGGAGACAGAATAATTCCCGTATAAAGGTTTTGTTAAAGTTTAAATGATGGGGATAAAAGTTCTGAAAAGATAATTTGTTTTTATCGTTTACGTATTTGTTTAAGGAAAAGATAATTTGTTTTTATCGTTTACGTATTTGTTTAATACATTCCTTATAATTTCCCTTGGTCTTATGACTTGTAACTATACTTCCTCCACTAAGTAATCATATTTCATTTTCATTGAACATCCTTGTGGTTGCTTTTACTCCTCACCAAACTACTTCCACCTGGTAATGACATCTATATATATATATATATATATATATATATATATGTATACATGTGCACTGAGTAAATATCTGAATTGACACAATAACTTATAAATCAAGTCAATCGGATACTTTGTATTATATAAATTCTGTACGATAGATTCAATCGAAAGAGTATAGATAAGAGGATCCGAACACAAAACCTTTTGATTCCATATCCCTCAACTCGACCAAAAAAATTTCATACATTTTGTGATTAGAAGATTACGAGTATGACTCATAAAAATAGTCTCTTTATAAAATACAAAAGAAAAATTACGTATAATATTTAATGACCCTCTTTCACAAAATGACGGATTAAAAAAAAACATTAATCCACACTAAATGCTGGAATAAAATTGAAAGGACGAAATATTTTGTTAATAAAAATAAATACTTCTTTACGTAGAAAAAGAAAATGGAAACTTTAGACAAAGATTCGCATACGTCCAAAAGCAATTGCAAGAAAGAAACTTCCAAGAAACAGCCAGTGTCAACTTTTACTTGCAATTTTATCCAACAACAATTGTTTTCCTCTTCCACTTCAACCCTGGAATTCTCCGCCCACAGTTACGCCATGTTGTCAGTCACCACACCGACACAGCCTCATCTCTACGTTTCTCTAGTCCACTGTAAATTAGGCTAACCAAGGATCCAAGTTTTATGGCAAAGCTGAGTTCTTGAATTCACGGTATTGACTGCATTAGCTTTTAAACAGGGTTTTATATATGATATCTGTTTACTTTCTTGCTTCCGGGTCTTGTTTTAAGGTGAATGCAGTGAGTGCTGATATGGGTCGATGTGATTTTGGATAACCACGGCGTTGTCAGTAGGCAAATTGCGGAATTTTATGATACCTGAAGAAATGCTGTTTAGTTTTGGATTTAATAGCAGAAATGACAATGGTTTTGTTTTCCAAGTTCGACTAGACTTAGAAGTTTTCACCCCATTATGGTTGATGAGAAATGATTTGATATTTTAGTCATCCAGTGTTTTTATTTTCGTGCAGGTTTCTTGCTTAGAATCTAGCAATAAAAACCACACCTTTGAACATATATTTCTTATTCCTTTGTTTTACGTAGCATCTTGCTTTACCCTCTGTGGCTATTTCCAATGATACCTTCTCAAACATCAATGGGTTTAAACAAGGCGTTTAATTTGCGGATGTGCAAACTGTCAACTCGGTGGTTTTTGTCTTGTCCTCTTCTCAACTGATGATCTTCTTCCACTCCGTTTCTTATACTAAAAGATAAGATTTATTGTTAATAGGATATTCTGTGTGTTCTGCGTTGGGATTCCGTGGTATTGTCCTTTCTTTTGCTTGCATGGCCATACTGAATTTTGACCATATACATTGAATTTTGCAGTCTTTTGTAGATCGTAATTGATGGGTGGGATACTTACAAAACGAGCTAGCCCACAACAGCCTTCTAGTTCATATTCATGGAGTCAGCGTAGCTATTCGCCATCACCATATGATCAACCTAGCCATGAGCACGTGCCTCACCAATATTATGCACCTCCATTCAAAAGCCATGCTGATCAGCCAGCGAATTCAAGGAGGTTGGACAGGAAGTTCAGAAAAATAAACGATGATTACAGTAGCTTGGACCAGGTGACTTCCTAGTTCATAGTAAAACAGGGTAGTGTAGTGCAGACAACCAAGTTATATAATAGATGATAGAATTGTAAACAATCAAAGTGTATGCTATCTTGGTTGGAAAGTGAAAAAAAAAAAAAAAAAACTCTGCTGAAAAATTGTTCTAGTGTTTGCTTAAACGGGTTGTCATTATATTTTAGGAAACGTTCAAACTCTTGGTATACCAAAGGTTGGAAGTCTTCCGTCTAATAAACTTCCTCTCCTTTTGTGTTGTCTTGAATTGTCTACTGGAGTAATGAGATTACTGTCAAACCATGATATTGCACCTTCTGTAAATCAACCGATGTTTAAATTATAGTATGTCTCCTACTCCTTAACAAGATATTAAATGAGGTTATTGCACACTTATATATATATATATATGCAGGTTACTGGAGCATTAGCAAGTGCAGGTCTGGAGTCTTCAAATCTGATTGTTGGAATTGATTTCACAAAGAGCAATGAGTGGACAGGTTGCAACTAATCCGAATTTCTTTTTCTTATCTTCTCTAGATTATCTCTAGAACTTGATTGGCCTCCTTCCATGTTAGGTTCAAGATCTTTCAATCGAAGATGCCTACATCACATTGGAGATGATCAAAATCCCTATGAACAAGCCATAGCCATTATTGGGAAAACATTGTCTTCCTTTGATGACGATAACTTAATTCCTTGTTTTGGATTTGGAGATGGTATTTCTGTGAATAGTTGTTGGGAGAAAATTTTAGAAATAGTGTTCCTTGATAACTCATGTCCTGTGATTCTATAATCTTGCAGCATCAACTCATGATCAGGAAGTTTTCAGTTTTTACCCAGACGAGAGGTTTTGTAATGGGTTTGAAGAAGTTTTAAGCCGATACAGAGAATTGGTACCTAATCTACGATTAGCAGGTTCTAACTCAATCATCTGGACCTTTTCTCTTTTATACACTGGTTAAGAGAGTGTAAATCTTGTTTGTTTGCTACAGGACCAACGTCATTTGCCCCTATAATTGAAATGGCCATTACAATTGTCGAACAAAGCCGTGGCCAGTACCATGTTCTTCTTATAATAGCCGATGGACAAGTACTTTCTATCTGATACTTTTCACTAAATTTTTTCTGCGAACCATTTCATTAAGAAGTAGAAAGTTGTGTATATTGATACGATTTATCACTTTTTGCTTGGCCTGTTATGCTACAATTTTAGGGAAGTATACTTCTTGTCTTGAATATTGAAAGGTTATCCAAATCTTTCATAAATTTTGGTTCAGATTCATTTGATAAAAAACAATGAGAAAGGAAATTTTGATCGGGTCTAGAGACTCCAATACTGATTTTATACTTTTGCTTATTAATATTATGAAGCTTTGTCTATGAAATGAAGATATCATGTAGTTCGTAAATTTGCATAGCGAGGCTATGTTTCAAGATTTCCTAGCTCTATTATACAACTACCAACTTCTGAAGGTGAATCAGATGCCAATCAAAACGTGTTCTCAATAATGATTATGAGAATGTGGTGATAGATTTCGGTTTATTCAGTCATGTCTGTGCCTTGATCATATCTATGGCCACTGTTGTGCAGAATCTCACTGTACTTATTTAGTTACTTGCTGAAATTCGTGATAATCTAAAAGGAAACTTGGAAACTTTGAAAGCAACGAAAGAAGTTAACAACTCCAGATCACAAAAATCTGAAGCTATTAGTTTGATCAACAATAAGTTTTATCTGTGACAGGTGACAAGAAGCGTTGAGACAGAGCGTGGTCAATTAAGCGTGCAGGAAAAGAAAACTGTTGAAGCAATTGTGAAAGCCAGGTAAAACAGTTGAACTTGTTTCTTGGGTTGTATATAATGTCTAAACGATTGTCAAGTACTATTTGACATGCAGTGAGTATCCCCTGTCTATTATATTAGTGGGGGTTGGAGATGGCCCATGGGACATGATGAAGGAATTTGATGATAACATCCCTGCTCGAGCTTTTGACAACTTCCAGGCAAGTCAGTTTCAATTTACAGTTACTTGAAATCTAATAGTCTTACTTTGCTAGTCGAATGCTGATTCCACAACTTCTTCCTTCTTAGTTTGTGAACTTCACAGAAATAATGTCTAAAAGAGTGGACAGATCCAGAAAGGAAGCAGAATTTGCTCTTGCAGCTTTGATGGAGATACCTTCACAGTATAGAGCTACCCTGGAGCTTAATACACTGGGGTAATCAATCGAACTTCTCTGAAGTCTCATTAGAGTTTCACCATGGGAGCTATAATTGATGTCAACTGTAATTATTTTGCTTTTTGTTTGTCAATCAGTTCAAGCAGGGGAAAAGCCATCGATAGAGTTCCTCTTCCCCCTCCCCAGTATGGCCATGCTTCATTCAGCAACCCTAAACCTTCACGGTCAAGCAATCTTGGCCCAAGTGCACCTTCTGCTGCCCGACATAATGCAGTTGACATGGGGTCTCCTGAAACTTGTGTTTCAGATGATCATGTACTGAAAAAGTTTAATATTTTTAGACCCGTCATTGTTTCATAGTTTAGCTTACTTACCACTGGTGCACACACTAAGCATTGTTATGTCTAGTTAGTAGTTACTGATGTTTTCTGAAAGTTTCCATGATATGGGTATATGGGTTTATCAGGTTTGCCCCATCTGCATCACCAGTAGAAAGGATATGGCCTTCAATTGCGGGCATCAGGTAATGTGGTTATTTTCTCTCTTTTGACTTATAAAATGTGGAGTGGAGTTGTACCACTAAGCTTCATTTATTGTAGACATGCTGTGACTGTGGACAACATCTCCAGTTATGCCCAATCTGCCAAAGAGCCATAGAGATCAGGATAAAGCTCTACTAAGCATCTTCTCAAAAATGTATCCGTAAAGTTTTCACTTTTTTTTTTTTTCCACTTTGTGTCTTGAAGACTCCAGCATTACAATGTTAATTTGCCCTCTCCTTGCTTCTCATAGACATGGTACCTGTATTCAATAGTTCATTCAGCTTCGTAAGAGCTTAAGCACAACCATAGTTGTCGGCTAGTTTCTGTTTAATTTTTCCAACAAGTTTCAGTATGATTCTTTAACATCTGTGGCCCACGTATCAATCCTGTACAAATTGGACACAGATTGTCTGCAGTGCTGCCTCTATTTAATCCTTATGCTTAAATCCGATCCATTTGAACAACTTGAAACTAGTGAATTCCCATCACAGATTACCAATAAATTGTTTCTTTTATGAACTTGATGTATGTGAGGAGACAAAAGAGGGCTCCACTCTATGCTCCATAGCGTTACCACATCAAAATGACTCTTTAAGTGAGGTGACTATTGGATTTATTATTATTATTATTTTTGGTA
The DNA here is from genome assembly GCA_024520975.1 of Erythroxylum areolatum. NCBI lineage: Eukaryota > Viridiplantae > Streptophyta > Magnoliopsida > Malpighiales > Erythroxylaceae > Erythroxylum > Erythroxylum areolatum. The sequence goes on along the minus strand of JANIJH010000006.1, from coordinate 60,401,189 downwards.
TGAGACCAAGGTATCTACCGATGAACCTAATGACTAATCCCCTCGTTGATAAGAAGGCACCTCATAGAGTGAGATAGCTGGTCCAAAAATTTAAGGCTGCTCTATACCTAAAGGCAAGGATCGAACTCCTGATCTTTGGTTAAGGGCATAGTTTTAAAAATCGGACCAGACCGGCCTGTCTGAGCAGTTCGACCGGTGACCGGTCGGCTATCCGGTCCAGTTAACCTACTAAAACCGATTATCAATTGAACCAGTGAGAACCGGTCAAAACCGGTCAATTGACATGTCGGACCTGATCGATCCAACCACTGGTTTAATAAAATTTGTTTTTTTTTTATTTTTTGGTATATTTTTATATTTTTTTAATATTATTAATATTATATATAATTATTGTATAATTATGACGTCACATCGGCTCGACCGGTGGTTGAACCGGTCAAGCCAATGATCAATAAAGCCTCCGATTTGATGACTGGTCCAAATTTCAAAACACTGATTAAGGGTGGATGAATCCCTTGCTACTCAACCACACCCCTTGAGTTTATTATTATTATTAATTGACCTATGTATCTAATAAGCTACAGTGTTCCCCTAGTTTAATTAATGTTATATTAAAACTCTTTTATTTTAAATATATTACTTATAAAAAAATTATAACATGTCAAATCATCTCTAAATTTTAAAAGTTAAACTTATTAAATTAGGATGAGTGTAACTCTATTTTAAGAATGATTCAAAAAAATGTGAAGTCCTTTCACATCTAATGCATATACTATGATTTTGTTTACATTTTAGAATTATTAAATGTATAATTTTAAAATTGTCACTTTACAATATTAAAACCATACATTTAATAATTCTAAATACATTGAACAGTCTTTTTTTATAAACTTTCAAATTTTAAAAAATTTATATTTTAAATTTTATAAATAGATATTTATTATATTAATTTGCAAGTGGATTTAATTTCATTAGAATAAAAATAAACAGACGGCGGCGGAACTTGGGTCTTTGTATTTGTGCGTATCCTAAATAAACTCCGGATAGATCGGCTGACCTGCTGCTTACCATGATTTCAAAATCAACCGTCGCCGTCACCGCTTTGTTCAATTATTAATTGGTATCTTTTTTCTTTAATGTGCATGCATGAACATACTTGATTCTTCAATATATATATATATATATATGTACCGGACATTCTTAAATTTACTTCCGGTGAAGGCATGACTTGCAGTCGAAGTCAAACATCGTATTTCTTACACAACTCAATCAAAGGCGTGAATCAAACGTTTAAATTTCACTCTGACCTCTGCCTTTAAGACGGGGAAAAGAAAAACCCTCTTAACTGCTTCACTGGCCACACACCTAACCTCGTGTCGTGTCTATGGCAACACTAATGTGATCCTTAAGCCAAACATTTTTAGATGCACTAAACAACCAGAACCCCAAACAGTTAAGAGGGCACGCCCACCTCTGCTCACGTCATAAGCTGTGCCGTAGGATAGCCACAGGAGTATTGGATGTCGCCAAGATAAGGGGAAACACAGTTCCACTTTTGGATAAAAGACTACATTATTGGTCTTCTTTTGCTAGAGGATAAACTTCTTTGAACTCCACTGTTGATTTTTAATGATAAGTTCTTGGTGTTTGAGGTCAGTTCCAATCTGGGTTGTTCTTGTTTTCATTAGATTTAGTAGAGGCAACTCTAGATTTGGTTATTAAGTTGTCTTTTGCATTGGCTTTCACTCGCTACTGCTTTCTAAAAGCTGTCTTTAGCATGATCATGTTGTCTTCACAGCAGGTAATTTGAGGAGTGACCATTCTGGATCGATTTTCTAATCCAGATAACCAGGGAATTGCTACTTTCCTTGAGGTGCATTAGAGCCTTTTTCTTAGTTACGACAATTGCTTCTTGATGTAGTTATTTATCTGTACAAAACGAAGTTCGTCATTATAGATTCAGTTCCTCTTACACCTATTCAAACTTATTCCTGCTAATGAAATTATGTCCCTATTCTGTTATATGACTGCGCAATGTAAATTCTAAATCTAACGAGTTGCAACATTTCCGCTTCATCAACTGTATTGAGGTGGGTTTTTGGGTCATTTCATTTTGCTTTCATTGAAGATTGGTGAAATTCAAATGAGGGCGGCTCTTACACTTGGCTTGACACGGTTTAGATTGTTGTGCTTCTGGATTTTCCTTTCCCAAAAACAAACTTTGGAGTTTCTTCAAAACTATCAATTTGGTCAAATAACACTTCATAAGAAATTTTACCGAATGGTATTGCTACTTTTAGAAGCATAAAAGGTCCTGTTACGACATATATCCCGTGCATCAGAATCAAGATATAATACAAATTCTGTATTTCAGATTTTGGTTCTCGTTTTGCCAGTGTGATAAATGAGACAGCTTTAGTTACGGAAAATATGAAATAGCAGCGTCTGATGTGTGGAAATTTGCAAACTATATTACATGTTTTGGATGCAGTTGGTATTTTTTCTAAAATTTGTCAATCAATGGGATACACCTGGGGAAATTTGCTAACTATATTGCATGTTTTGGATGCAGTTGATATTTTGTCTAAAATTTGTCAATCAATGGGATACACCAAGTCCTTGATTTGCCTTTTGGTTTCTCTTCCTGTGATTTTGGCACAAGAAGTTTCACGTGCTACGGTGGTAGTTGATAGTGCTACCACAATTGCTGAAACTGATGATAATTTTATCTGTGCAACCATTGACTGGTGGCCTCATGATAAGTGCAACTACAATCAATGTCCCTGGGGTTATTCATCTGTAATTAACTTGGTAAGTCTATTGAAATGACTTATCATTGCGATATCTGATGAGTTTTTGAGGATTTCCTTGACTTTATTTCCTTCATTTTTTTAAAATTCTGGTTAAAATGATGAAGCAATGTTAATTAATTTCTCCTATTTTCTTGGATATTGTCAGGACTTGTCTCATCCTCTTCTTAGCAAAGCTATCCAAGGTTTTGTATCACTTTTTTGTGGCAAATCAAGCTTGATGTGCAATGTCGTTGAACAACATGATATTTATATCTGACTTTACAGCTTTTAGGCCTTTGAGAATACGGATTGGAGGATCTTTACAAGACCGAGTATTATATGATATGGAAAATCTGAAATCTCCTTGCCATCCATTTAGAAAAATGAAAGATGCGCTATTTGGATTTTCAAAGGGTTGTTTGCACATGAACCGGTGGGATGAGCTGAATCACTTCTTCAGTAGGACAGGGTAAGGGATTGCACTGAATCTTCTCTTTTCTCCAGGTTTCTCACCAGGTTCTTTTTAATAACCTGGTATAAATAGTAAGAAACAGGATTCCCTTGCTTTGCGGTTGATTCAGCTTTGTCTAAGGCATTACTACAGTATTGATCAAGGATTTGTCTGATCATCTCTAGAATATGACATTTGCAGGGCCATAGTAATTTTTGGTTTAAATGCCCTTCACGGAAGACACCAGATCAGCAAAAATATTTGGGGCGGAGCTTGGGATTCCAATAATGCCCTTGGCTTTATAAATTATACGGTCTCAAAGGGATACAAGATAGACTCGTGGGAATTTGGTATAAGACTTTAAGAATGCTGTTCCTCACTTTTGATTCATTTTCTTTAATCACACCTTTAATATTGTTTTTTCCATTTTAGGAAATGAATTGAGTGGAGCTGGTGTTGGTGCAAGTGTTAGTGCTGAAATATATGGAAAAGATTTGATTGCCCTCAAGAAGATCATCCACGATCTGTATAAAGACTCTGACTATAAACCTTCTCTTGTAGCTCCCGGGGGATTTTTTGACAAGCAATGGTTTGCTAGACTTCTTCAGGTTTCAGGTTCAGATATTGTCAACATAATGAGTCATCATATATACAACTTGGGTCCGGGTAGGTTATTGTAGCGTAATTGTTTTCTCTTAAAGTTTATGTGCAGTCTACTATGTTAGTAATATAAAATTTCAGGCCAAATACTTTTTGAGTCCTTTTAATGACCAGAAGAATATGTATATATGTAGATATACATAGTTCATGTATGCTTTAGTCAGAGCAGCATTTTTTTTGAATGAGGTTAAACCCAAGTAGCATTGAAATTTACATACCCTAAACTAGAACAGGTTTGAACCCCCCAAGGGGCTGCACAAAAACACACAAGTTGTTTAGTTTACATCAGGCATAAATTTCATAACTTCTGAACTTTCATTCTTGTCATAATATTCATATTCCCTTGTTGAAACAAACGTAATGATCCAAGTTATAAAACAACCATGGAAGTTGAAATGATTACAAGCCAATTTTAATAGGTTTAGAATAATAATATCTATCCGAATCAATGCTGAAAGTATGATAATAGTAAAGAGTATTACTCAAGTTCTGGCTAGGTGATTCTGCTATAACTATATAGAAATTAAGCTCACTCGATTTATGGACAAAAGAGTAGGAGACAGAAACTGTTCTCCATTGTTACATTTATGTCTACAGTGCATCTGACATGTTCCTCTGACAACTGAGATGTATAACCCATAATTTGGTAGATGTAGAAGTAATTCACAATCTCTGGACTAGACACTTGCTGTACAGAGTTATCTTGATTGATCTATGATTGATTTGAGGAATTAATGGCATTGCACAATCACTTCTCTTCTAGTGACTTAAAGTCCTACTTCCACAGGTGATGATCCCAACCTTGTGAAAAATATACTGGATCCCCATTTTCTGAGCAAAATTGAAGAAACATTCCGTAATCTTCAGCTGACCATTAAGCAGAATGGTGCTTGGGCCTCTGCCTGGGTTGGAGAGTCTGGTGGGGCATATAACAGTGGTGGTCATCATGTATCTAACGCATTCATCGACAGCTTTTGGTAATCCTGCTTGGCCTACTGCTCTATTTATGCTTTTTATATGAGCTGGCCAATGAGCTATTATGTTCAATAAGAATGATAAGCATCCTGTTTCTCTTAACGTTGTGCATTAGGTACTTAGATCAGCTTGGAATGGCATCCATGTACAGTACTAGAGTATATTGCAGGCAGACATTGATTGGGGGAAACTATGGTCTCCTTAACACAACTACCCTTGTTCCCAACCCAGATTACTACAGGCAAGAGGATAAAAGTTTAAGCTTTTGATGGATCCTATCAGTAGATTTTCTACATGGGTAAACTAATCCAAATTTCTTGTTCATGTTGGATATGGTTGTCAACAGTGCACTTCTGTGGCATCGACTTATGGGGAAAGGTGTTCTAGCTATTCACAGTGATGCTTCACCATTTTTACGCTCTTATGCTCATTGTTCAAAAGGAAGAGTAAGACTGTTTTCCACATTTTACTTGATTACTTAATAGCTGCCAAAAAAGAAAATTTGGGCACATAGATCTGGAAGGTTTTGATTCGGTAATCAGACAGTCTATATTAGGACAAACGTGTATTTATTCTCTAAATAAATATACTTAAGTGGATTTTTATGTAATTAGTTAATAATAGATGTGGAGGGACATTTGTTTTAGCAGCCCTTTACAAAGGGAGAACTAGGGGACTTAACTGATTTGCCACACAGAATATATGAAACCTGAGCTATTATTCTGTATTGAAATGGTCGTTTGCTTTTTTTTGTTTGAACATGCTCTTGCTCATGCCACTCTTTTTGCAATTAACTTGAATAGATTTCATGCATTAAGATAGCCCTGAAAGAAGAAATTTCATTGACATCATTGTTCCTGGCCATATGATAAAATTTATGTTGGTTTGACTCATTCAAGTTTCGGTTCTCCTTGTCACAGCCTGGTATAACTCTGCTGTTGATCAATTTGAGCGAACAGACCAATTACATCATCCATGTTCAGAATAGCCTGAGCTTGAAATTGCGTGTCAAGGAGAAGGTTCATGCTGAAAGCCCTTTCACGCGTGGCCTTAAGAGATCAGTATCATGGGTTGGAAGCCAAGCATCAGATGGAACATTAACCCGAGAGGAGTATCATTTGACTCCAGAAGATGGGTACCTCCGGAGCCAGACCATGGTCCTAAATGGAATTCCATTGAGGCTTACAAAAGATGGTGATATCCCAAAATTGGACCCTGTCCATCTTAATGTGAATTCTCCCATTTACGTCAGGCACTTGTCCATTTCTTTTATAGTACTCCCTAATTTTGATGCTCCAGCTTGTGCATAATTCCCCTGCAATTATATTCAAGCTTTACCACCTTGTATATGAGGTGAAGTTGCATAACTTATACCTTTATGAATGTAATTCTCAGCAATTGTAATTATAGAATTTTATATATTGATATTAATCTTACATTTCCTGAGATATTATTTCAATCATCTCTGTGGCAGTTCTACCTCCTTTGCATGATATGAAGTTATTCAAGTTCCATTCCACACCTCGGACTAGAATAGAACAAAAAGTATACTGTAGTCCTGACTTATCATTTGCTTAGATGAACGGAAGACAAGCAACAGAGCATAGCAGTGCAAGAACAGGAAAACCATTGGCGGAATCCAGTAGTAAAGTAAAAACTTTGTTAGTAAATCTTCCCAGCTTTCTGTAACCCAACTATTGATATCCACATCTTTTTAGTTTTTAGTATGTATTGTCTACTTCACATCTTGAATGTCCGTACATTGATTAAACCTGGAAAAATTAATTATTTATGAAATGATTAAATGTTTTTTATTTTTCTTCTTTGACTGAAGAATAAAAGTTGCCTTGGATTTAAATTTGGTTTTCTTTTTTCTTTTTAATTTCATTTAAAATAATAATTATTTTATTAGCATAATTATATAATACTTCTACTTTATAAATTTTCTTTATTTTTATTTTATTTATGATAGTTACTTATAAATCGTTATAAATAATTAGGTCAATTGTTCGGAGCCATCCTATGGTTACAATAATTATCAAATATCTCCTAAGTAATTAATTGTCACATGAAACACTGTCGTCAACTTGCGCTCTAAAAGCAACAACGCACGACATCGTGACATCTATGTCCACGTTGGTGAGAGAGACATGCTATCAACTCATGTTGTCCATACGCCATCATCGCTTTCATGGCCTTTATGATGTCGTCAAATTCACAGAAAATAGCTTGACCACATCGCCTCTGTGTCATTGATTAAGACTATTTTTAGTTGAGTGGATATTAATAAATTAAAAAGAGATGTAATATTATTATATTATTTAAGAGGAAGATTTATAATAAAATATGATGAAAGATAAAGGTTTCACATTATATCTTACTTTATCCTAAACAATAAAAATAAATTACTTCCGATTTGGAAAGTTTAGAATAAAATATAAAATGATAAACAATATTTAATTATATTATACTATGAACCCTTCTTTCAAATAATATTTTACTATATTACATTATAAACTCTTCCATCCGTTCTAATTAACAATTTTTAATAGTACATTTATTTATATTCTATTTTATTATAAATTATTACATTTTATTAAAAACTTTACTTTCAATCAAATATAACCTAAAAGCCCTTCTACGTTTAAGAGAGCATAAATTAGATTGAAGCTGTCGGAAGTCATATTTTAGTCCTGTTATGAAATAAAATGAAGAATTGAAGAGAGAGGGAGAGGAGGAGAAAGAGAAGAATCCAGAAGAAGAACAGAGAGCCGTAGAGAGAGAGAGAGAGACATACACATAATAGCTAATTCATTTCATGCTTTTAAGAGAAACGGTTACAATTTTTATACTAGTTACAGCTGTATAACAGCTATCATATTTTTTCGTAACAACTCCTTCTTCTTCAGAAAACCTTGTCCTTAAGGTTATGGAGGGTTACATAATGGACAAAAAATGAATAATATGATTTTCTTGATTTTCTCTTCACCACTCATCTTCTTCACAACATCACCAGCAATTGCTCCTGCAAAGCTCACAATCTGCTCATTTAACAGAACTC
>JANIJH010000006.1:60377794-60389429 GCA_024520975.1 Erythroxylum areolatum | reverse complement strand
CTCTCTGTTCTTCTTCTGGATTCTTCTCTTTCTCCTCCTCTCCCTCTCTCTTCAGTTCTTCATTTTATTTCATAACAAGTCTACTGTCTGACAATAAGCTCTGTTAGAGATTGAAGCTCACGAATCTTCAATCTACCTCATCTTGTGCAAACTCTTCATAGGTAAACTGATTTTACATGCATAATTTGTTAAGGCTACCTATATTTAGACTAATTAGGTGGATTTAATGTAATTAATTAGGGATGCGATGCGTTCCTCAATTTGTGTGCTTATGTGATGACTACGAGGTAATGCTTCGTCATGATTCGTTCAAGGTTTAAGTCCACGAGAAATTAAGTGATGGGAAGTAATTTTGTTGAATTCTCATCAATTATTTGATTTGGAGTAGTTAAAAGCCAAAAAGAAGGTGATGATTGGGAGGAGAGATTTAGGGGTCATACTGATATTAGACCTTTTAGGCCTCATTCTATCAGCTTTGACTTGTCATTCTATAATGCTGATTTTATTTCAGGTATATCAGAACATGCCAGTAGTGTTGCATTGAATCCAATTAGAGGGCTTGGAATTGGTCACTCTAAATCTTACAGGCTGTTTAATTTAGATGTGTTTGAGTACTTGCATGAATCACTATTTGGTCTTTATGGGACCATAACATTGATGATATCTCAAGGAAAGAGTAGAAAAGTTTGTGGATTTTTTTTATGAAATCGAATAGGACATTCATTAGCATAATGTCCTTTCTACTTACAATAGTAATACTGACATTCAGTCATCTTTCTATTTTTTCTTCTATTTCTCTTCACATATTTTTAAGGTTTAAATCTCTGTTTTCTTTTATAATATTTAGCCTTTTGTCTTTTAAAATATCCTTTTTTTCAAGTATTTTATCTTTTTATAGTTCTTTTATAATCTTTTTACGGTAATAAGCACTATCACATCCAATCATAGTAGGCATTTTAAAATCATAGCAACATAAAGAAGATTTTTTTTATCCCTTTACTTTTCTTAAGTAATATCGCTCCATCATATCATTTACTTAATTTATCTTTTAAGAAAGAAATTCTTTTTCCTAATATGTCTACAAGTCCTGGGTTATAAGTTGCCTCTAATTAGCTTCCCCAAGGGTTAGGTATCTTTGAATAAAACATTTTTAATTAAATTTATGTATTATCTACTTGATTATAAATATGATAATAGTAATATAGGAAAATACAAATATATCTATTAATCTCACACATGTCATATAGCTGAAGTCTTTGTAAGGCGATAACATATTCTCCTATAGTAGTTATATCTATTAAAATATTTCCTTCTCCTACAAACTCCAATCGAAATGCTTTGACAGGAGTTATCAAATTACCTATGTCGTTATCAGAATTGAATATAGAATCTTAGAGTTTTCATCTAAAATTTTCCTAAATCTAAGTGAACTATTTAATAGCGTTTTTTTCCCTAAAAGTTGCTTTGTAGTTTCATAATCTATTTTATTAATAGAAACAGCAACTCAAAGAGCAATTCCCCATTTATCAATTGCTTCTTCTATGTCTTGAATGCAATCAATATCTAAATAGATCCCAAAAGGGTTTATAGATTCAGTTCCCATTTAATCTGCAGGGGTAAATCCATCTTTATCATTAATTACCATATAAGTTCTAGCATATGCTTTATTAGGTATACTAAAACTTTGTGAGGGACATCTAGGAGGATTTTGAGACGTACTAGGAATATCCTAAAAAGTGAATATTCATTTGAGGTTTAAGATAAAATAGCAATCAAAAGAATAAGCATTTATAGGATTAATTTTTATAATGAAAACATATCATATCATCAATTGCATCAAAATAAAATGAAATGAGACTTTGTATGCTCTCATTGATTTCACTCTATACATTTAAAGTGTTTAGAGATTATTAAACTCTCAAATAAAAGCATAGGAAGTTATTTCTGTAAGCTTGCTTATGAATCATATCTCTACCACTAACGAATGTGAATTTAATGCATAAATTAAAGGGTCTTAATAAGGATTATAACATGGCTTAAGTAAAGGTATTGCAAGAAACAAAATTTTAGGTCTAATAAATTGAACTTATACATATAAGTTTTAACTCAAATCAATCCAAATTTTATTTAATTTAAATCACATCATCATTTTTAATTTTTAATTTTTAATTTCTTCCTTTTTTATAAGAATAAGAAAAAGAAAAAGGAGATTTTTTTTAACTATATTTCTCCCTCATTCTATAAAGACTGAGAAATCAAAACACTACAACTTGAGTCAATACATTTAATTTTCGTCATAGTGGTTAGAATCTTATGTAAATAAGATTTATACGATTCTTTCAATTTAGGAGCCCAAAATTATTAGAGAAATTGATAAAAATAAGGGTAAAAGTGGCTTGTAATAAGTTAATATACAAGAAAAGAAAGGTCAAGACTCAAATCAATTCTCTAGAGATAAAAATAGAAGTAGGCTTTTATCTGTAAAAAATTGTTATACCTAAGTGCCCCTGCCATCTTCATGCATCAATTCACCTGAAATATGGTTTCAAAAATGTATACAAGAGCAAGTTCTAGTATAAACAAGTTATGTTTAATAACATACTACAAAGAAAAATGTATGAGTAACAAATGCAATCAATTGCTCTTAGACTCAAAAACTCACATGGTTATCAAAATACATCAAGTCTTGCATATTTTTATTTAATAAAACTAATGAGATACTTCAAGTAATTTATAGAAAAACACTAATTATGTTCGTCTCCCTCATGCATTATAACTCATACCAGAAATATATCCTAACTTTAGTACTATTTGAAACAAAAAAAATTTATAGTTGTCATAAGGAATAATCAACACAAATGAATTATAGAATTTAAAAAGTCCAAACACAAATCACATATTCCATGAAAGAAAAATAAGGACCTATTTTAAAATGGTATATAAGTAAACTCTCTTTATACCTAATTCATACATTATCTTCAATGTATTTAGAAGTCAACAACATTAATCAACATAACGTAAGTGAGAGATTAGAATACTCCCCTTAGTTGTAAGCATCTAAAACTACATGTACTACAATGTAGATGGACATAGAGGAGTCACCCTTATAAATCAGAGCAAAGCATCAAAATTCTTCCCCATTTTTGAAATTTATGTTCCAAACTCCCTAACCAAAGATGATACACATGTCAAGTTAGTGATGCTGGAAGATACGGAGGTTGTTCAACATCTGAATCCTCATATTAATGTGATGGAGAACTTCCTTAAGGGGAATCACATGACATAAATCAAAATTGGCTCTTTTTTTTCTCAATAAACTTCATCCTAATTAAACAACCATTGTTTAAAGGTTCCCTCTCACGAGCTACATGCATAGGAGTGTTAACAACATTAAGAAAGTTAAGATTAATATCTAAGTAAGTAATCAAAGGACTAAGACATAAATTCTTATTAGATGATGAAGCAAGGTTAATTTACATAGCTAACCAAGCACCCAAATTAACATAAACCTTATATACCATGCACTAACTAAAGAATGATTCAGCTTTAGTACATGTACAAACTATAGGCTTCCTTTTTGAATAATTAAAAGTAAGAATACATTAATACATTGCCAATAAACCCATTCATGTTCTTTACGAAAACTTCCTTTAAATTAATTTAGATGATTCACAAGCTTGTCAGAAGATAAATGATTTTCAAACTTATAAAGGATCAAAGTCACAATAGTCCATAATGGATTCCTTATATTGTGTAGTATTGACATATTTATTGATTATAAGCCTTAAGGCCAAATTGAATTCAAAGATACTTTATTTAAATTCTTCACCTATTAATGTATATTGCACCACATTAGAACTACATAAAGTGAAATTATTAAGTTTATACATTTAAAAGTAGTATAAAACTCGAGTCGATTTAATAAAGACTGGAAATCTTATTTGTACAAATTTTCTCCAACTCATATTATCAATCAAAGCATCAAAAATTTCATTGATATTTAACTCCTCTAAAGAAGGGTAACGCACATGCTTAGTTGAATTAATGTCGAGTTTCAAGAGTTATATAACTTTGCTCCTCTATTTTAAGATGTCTTTAAAGGTCTGACTCAAACGGTGACAAAATAAATGTACCCTGGGCTACCTGAGCATGTTCATCGTTAGCAGTAAAATACGTTATTTTTAAAATAATATAAATTAAAAACAGTAAAATTCAGATTCCCATCACGAGTGTAGATTCCAATTTTAAGTCAATTTCAAGTTTTTGCTAAAAATTTTGAACGGGGACGCGAACTTGAACCAGCCCAATATGAATCAGTAATTGGTACATTTTGAAAACCATCATAGAAAAAAGTAAATACCCCTATCCAATATCCAACCATTTCCATGGCTACAATTATCTCACCTTCAGCTCGCCTGAGGGCACGACTCTTCCATAAACTTCAATCAATGGAAATCAACTTGATACAATGTTTTCCATGTTGCCTAATTAATCAATTACAAGTGAAACGAGAATGAGGATGGCCCATGATGAGAAAAGAGAAGGCAAGCCAAGTGCAATACTCTTTTCTCAGGCTGCATTTAACTATTTGTTATTTGCTTGTTACATATCACAAGCCAAAGTCACAGCGTTGTTTTAAAATATGAACTCTGCATCAGAAACTTCAAGTTCCTTATGTGCACCAATGGGGTTGACACCTGCCCGGAATCCATTTCCTTCAATGTACCTGCATTTTGGCACTCAACTTTAAAGAATGCTCTATTTATTCCAATATATTTCTACTTATGACCAAAGGAACTCACATTTCTTTCAAGTAAGGATGCTTGTAGAATACACCTAGAATCCTTCCCGTGAATTGATTATGATCCAGGTACCTTAAAAAACAACATTCAGGAGATGAAGTCAGCATCTATATATGCATTTTGCATGTGGTACATGTAAACATGCTATCAGAAATGGTCTAAAAAAGAATTTGGATTCATCAGTTTGTCAATTATTACAAAAGTAAACAACAAAAACCCAATGAACAGAGAAATTATATCTCTCAACCTTGTATGTAATTGTCATAAAAGACAATTATGCTAAAGGGATTCAAATCCATTCAGAAATTAACGACTCACAAGTAAGTCAGTCTAGGAATGAAGGCAAGTGCAGCTGGTATCGCTCCAGACATCTTGTTGTAAGACAAATACCTACAGATAAAAACACAAAACTTGGCATATCTACACTGAAACAACAAACCAGAAAAAGTATAAAAGATAACGACGGACACATCATCTGAAAACACTTACAAAATTTCCAAGTTTGTCAAGTTTGCAAGCTGTGATGGAACTCCTCCGGTCAAATAGTTGTTATTCAAATATCTATGGGTTAAAACATTGTGATAAAATAGTTAAAGCTCTTTGATACAGGACCACATGTTATCTAGCATACATATAAGGACTTAACAACTCAACTTACAGGTTCCTTAAGGCTGGAAAGCATCCTTCTAGACGGATAAGTTCTCTGATTGTGCCCACCAAATGATTGTTGCCAACATCACTACAAGGAAATAATAACTTTATATCGGTAAATAAAATTATGGATCTAAATACAATCCAAATGCAAGACTCAAAGAAAGTCGTTATGAAGAATTAATGTTATTGGAACAATAAATATGAAACAGAAATGGAAGGAAAAACAAGATTGTATGGAAATGGTGAGATAGATGAAATAAACATTTCTAGTCAAGTTTTAAGATCAACAATTTACTCTATACTATTTTCCTCATTCTCATAAGTCCCATGTGTTCTTTTTCGTAACCAAGTCAAGTTTAAAGCAATTCAAAGATAGACTTTTACAGGTGACGAAGATTCTTCAGAGTTCCCAATTCAGCTGGAATGCGGCCAGTCAAACGATTTTCTTGGAGGTAAACATAGCGGAGTTCTGGCAGGTTTGCAAGTTCCTTCGGGATTTCACCTTTAAAATTATTGAAACTCAAGTGCCTACACAGTCCAAATGGTTGAGGTTCAGCAATCAAATGCATGAAGAGATGGGAAGGAGAAAAAAGGAAGAGAAACTAGGCTAGAAACCAATAAAGTTCAGTATTACTCACAAATGTGTTAGCCTCTTCAAGTCTCCAATCTCTGGAGGAATGATATCTTGTAGTTTATTCCATCTCAAATTTCTGATGTGTCAAAAACCAGAGTGGTCAAGTCATTGTAACAGCAATACAAATTTCCATTAATTGCAGGTATTCCAAAAGACGAAGAAGTTGGTTTAGTTATTAGGACGAGAAGAAACCAAGCACTGAACTTGCTCTCTATCTAATGTTGAATACACATGGAAAGTATTTTTCTTCTAAAGTGTCTGAAGTGGCAAGCAGTAACGAATTATTAATCTTCCACAAGGAGATCTTTTGAAGATGGGAAAATTAATTAGTTATAGTGAACATCATAAGCTGGAGAATTAGCAAGATTTCAAGTGATTGCTTGGTGGCCAGCTCTAGATAAGTTTGAGCCACATTAAACTCTCAATTCAAAGGACATTGTCTCATGGTATTATATAGGCAGGATGATGACCTAATGAATCGGGCTGCAACAATAATGACATCAGAAAAGAAGATAAAAAACAAAAGAAGAGAGAGAAAACATGTGATGTGTGCATGCAAGCATTTGTGAGCTTGTGATGTTCTTCATTAATAATGACTCCAAGGAATTCAGTTAGGAACCATACAGCACTTGAAGCCTTCTCAGTCGGCCAATTTGAGGAGGAATTGGTCCAGTCAGTTTGTTATTATGAAGATCACTGCCATGGTAGCAATACTTAATGAGAAGAATAGAGATTAATGGAGATATAAGCAGCACATATTTTGCTATGTAAGACATAGATTGACAAGAAAGTTGCTTAACATTCAACAGTTCGAGAATAAATAAACAACTCACAGCCTTGTCAAATCCAACAAATTGGTAACAGCAATAGGAAAAGGGCCAACAATTGAAACTGCATACACTTCCCTGCAAATGGAAATGATCATGATCACCATAATCTGGTCAAGCTAACTTCTCCATCCTATGTATCAAAATCTTGGTAAGTTGAAATCTAAATTTTTGTAGTTCAATCTGGGAAGAAATGCAGTTCTAGTTACCAAGGGAGTATGTCAACATCCCTTACCATGAATTCAGAAAACTAAACTAAGTTCATGCTTAATGTAGATATTACTTGGTACTTACAGCTCTGTGACCACTCTATAGTCTCCCTGAGTCGAGCACGTGACACCAGACCAAGGAGGTAGATTACCATCTCCACAAGGATCATCCCCAACCCATGAATAGACCACCCTCCAACCCAGTGATGCTTTAATTTCATTCAACGCTTTCACTGCAGTAAAATCAGGAAAAGAACAACATAGAAACCATCTACATCAACATAGAAAAGAACAGCAGGCAGAGAGTCCCCTGATTCAGTACAACAACCCAACAAAAGGAACCCACTTACAATACCCAAAGCCCATTAAGTTTGCAAATTTTTCTTTCCCATTGCAGACTACTAAGTACTAAAAAAGAATTGATCTTTACCATCTCTTTTGAGGGTTTTAGAGCGGCCAAGAGCGATAAGAAGAGAGAAAATGCAGAAAGCAAAAAGCGAGCTAGCATTCACCATGAGAGATGTACGGATCCAACCCAAGGCGAAAGAAGCATTACAATGGCTCCTTTAACAAAAGATCCAATTCTGGTTTCTTGGGATCTGGATTGCCCCAATAATTTATTAATTCTTTTACAACAATTTATTTGCAGAAGAGTTTCAATGAGTAAACTGTCACAGTGTCTTTCAATGTCGGTTTAGTTTCAGTTATATAACTTGTAAGAAATATTTTTAGCTCCATAATAAAATGTTTTTAGGGAATTATCGGTTCATGATGGGCGACATCAAGTTCTTTTCAATAGCTGACTTTTGGCTCTGGTCAGACCTAAATTAATTTCAGGTTCAATTTTTTTAAGAAAAATAATATTATTTTATTTTAAAAAAGTAGATTGTTGTTTAATAATTTTAATTTTAAAAATATTTTAAAAATTTGGGCTAACCCATTGCCGTCCCTAGCTCAAATATTCAAGAACATCAAATTTAACATGTAACTATTAATGGATCATTATCACACCCAGTTTGAAGTTCTTCAGTAAAGCAGGATTTAGAGAAGTTTAATAATATGCAGCTTTACTGTTAATAGATAAAGACCGATTTTAGTCATCTAGCAACAATCTCTTCATTGACCTCTTTAGATTTCAAAGAAATTTTTTATTAAATTATTATTGTTGGATGTTGCATTTTAATTACTTTGTGTATTTAAATTTTTTAAAAATACATTTTATAAATAAAATAATGATAACATATTGTTTATTTTAGTAAAATAAGATCCTTTAATATAAAAAATTACACATATTAATAGTAACTTAAATGTAAATTTTAAATATATATATATAAAACAATACTTACATTAATTGTCAAACCTTATGTAAAATACAATGACCAATTAAACTTTATAGGCAAAGTTCTGGGACCAATTTAGGCATTATTCTCTTAGCAAATTTTAAGAACATAGAATTTAAGAATTGGAAAATAAATTCCAGTGTTATATATGTAAACCATCTCCACAAAGTGATGTAAGGAAGCTGAGGAATTATCTAAGAACAACTTACCTAGTTTTAATGTAAAAACTAAAGATTACAATGGTCGAGACCTTTAAGATCAAAGTTGTATGTGGTGCTGGAGGCCTTTAGCTTTTATCTTAGATGGTCATGGGACAAGAAGGAGAAAATGGAATCACAACTTTTAGTAAACAGTATATATATATATGAAGTAATGTGCTTCGGATCCATTTATACAAGAAACTACTTAAATTGAAGAAGAAAGTCATAATGTAAATGTTGACAAGGTAACATAAGCTCACAAGAGCACACTATCAAGCACTGAAATTGCACGATCACGATACATTTGGAAGTCTGCAACAAACTTCCTCTGAGCACCCTCTAATTCTTCCAAATCACCATGAAACATTAATCTGAAATCGAAGCCTCTTTTTTGACATTCAAATTGCAGCTGCAGACTGAGGAGAGTGAACGAATGGAAATGTCTCGAGAAGATCTTAAATTTGTCCATGTTTCTATCTATTTTATAGGGCTCCAACTGATTTACAAGTATTCTCTTTTTATTCCGACTATCTATGATGGTGTATATCCTGTCCAAGTCTCTGAGACTAGCACATGACTCGCGCATATTGATGATATGATCCATAAATAGCCTAATGTCCACAACTCTGGTGCAGTTGAGAAAATAATCCCTAATGTGTCGATACATTTGGCAGAAGTCATCAGGGTCACATCGAGACAGGAACTTTCTCACATGTTGATAGTGATTTGTATTACCCAAGGTAATCTTACTATTTGTTGGTTGGTTTATCCCAAAATGAGCAACAAAAGCAGACGCTCCAGAAACATAGTTGGTCACCCTTTCACAATGTTTTGGATCTGATAATGGCTCCACAATCCTTTCTTTTTCCTCCTGAAGCAATTGAGAACAGCTCAACAGTATCACCTGCTCGATGCAGAACCAAAAGACCAACCACCAGTAATTTTAGGTCATTAACAAGAGAGAATATACCCGGGTGCATTTAGCAGCCAAGAACCATTCATGTCAACCATGAAAATATCCATCCTCCAAGTCCATTAGTAAACAAGAAAGCAAAACAAGATCATACGTTTTTCAACAAACAAAGAAGAAGAAAGAGATCGATTAGAGTCAACCATTTTTGTTACCTTCGATAACAAATACTCTGCATTTTCATTTCCAACTAGCGCACATCTTGTCAATAGACCATTGTACTGCTGGAATAATTCCAATCGATCAAGCACTTTCAAATCATTAAAAGCGACAGCTTTTAAAACCGCCTCATCATGAACAAGTTTGTTAAAAAATTTGCAGCTGTAAATAAAAGGAGCAGAATCGGCAACCGTGTAAGAGAAACATTTTCAAAGAAAGTAAATACGTAAAGGCACAGATGGGACAGCTATTACCCAACTAACAAGATCATTTCAAAACTAAACAGGGGATACCATATACCAGAAATGAAGGGAAGACAGTAATTCATCCTATCTATGTTGGAAAATTTGGAAACAAAGCATATACTGCAAAGTCTTTTAGCACTAGAGATGAACAAGATTCTGATTTGAACTCTGAGAAACTGATTTGCCAAAAAACAAATAAAGAAGGAACAGAAAGGTTCTCATTTCGTTCTAAGACAAACTTGCTGCTATATCTCTTATGTTGATAGTTTTATACAATGAAATAATGACTCTTATTAGGTTTTTGTTGATGTCCATGCTGTAGACTCAAATTACTTGTGCCTAATTAGTTACTTGCACTACCTAAATCCATAGTTGACAAGACGTTAAAAGATAGGATATTTTCCATTTTCAAAAGAATTTCTGCGCAAGAAATAAACGTATCTTCAATTAAACCCTTTTGTTGATTGATTCAATCATATAACTTAAGCCTGGACCCCAGGTGATCAAGAATACACACTTCTTTAGAATATGCTTTTCTCTCCCTCTCCCTCCCCAGACAGCACAAGTTACAAAAAAGGAAACCAGGTATCGCCCAGACAAAGCTCCCGAAGCCCATAAATCAAACTGGTATTGAAAGGTAAAAATCTTACACAAGTAATACGCTTGCAAGATTAGCCGCCCCATCAGGGGACTTAGCGACAAGGATCATTATATGTTTCAGAACATCATGGTCCACGTCAGTAATCATCATCTGCTTTCTCTTCATGGCTCAATCTGCCAATGGCAAACAAAAAACATAACTAAAAAAACGACTCAAAGCAATTACGAGAACTGAATTGAAGGTGCGAGATGGGGGAGCAAAATACCTGAAATTTTCAGTTCGTAGCCACCGTAAAGATTTGGGCATCCGAGGGTTGGAAACTTCACTGAACCCACTAAGCGCAAGCGACGAGTGAGTTCGTGAAAATGGTTGGATTCAGTGTCATTTTTATTTGTGTAATTAACAAATTGTTCAATGAACTTTAAATTACGTGTACTATTCAAGACTGTTGACTAAAATAAAGTAGTTTTGTTATTTTTGTATTTAATTAAGGTAAATTAATCAAAAGAACTTTGTAATAAAAGACGGTTTTAGGAGTAAAATTATTTACTATTTAGGGCTTATTTGATAAATGGCTATGTTTTAGCAGATTGGTAGGTATTTGACTGTTTGATTATGTTAAATTGCTGATAATTATATTTAGTAATCGACATATTTAGTTGACAGATCGATCACAATTTGTTCTTTTTTAAAGCTATTTTTCTCCGATGATTAAAAAATTAAGGGATGAAAAGAAGATTGTATTCGAAAGTTATTACAAATTATTCAAGTTATTATTTTTTATTATTAATTTCTCTTCAAAATATTAGTACCCTAAACTTCACTGATACACCGTTAAGAGAGTGGACAAAGGTTGGTGATAAATAAATTAATATGTTGGAAATGTGATCTTCAATTTAACGAATACCGAGAAAAAAAGTAGTAGTAATAATAATAATAATAATAATAATAATAATAATAATAATAATAATAATAATAATAATAATAATAATAA
>JANIJH010000006.1:60363756-60377694 GCA_024520975.1 Erythroxylum areolatum | reverse complement strand
TAATAATAATAATAATAATAATAATAATAATAATAATAATAATAATAATAATAATAATAATAATAATAATAATACATGTTATATATTTTTATTATAATTATAAACTTAATTTTAAGAAATTAAATATCTAAAATGTATATTCTTTTAATAATATTAAAGAAATACTAAAATATAAAATTCATATATATATATATTTTTTTAAAAGTTAAACAGCTATTATTATTTATTGGTCAAATTAACTGATTCAATCTAACCATGTAACGGTTAATGCAATCTTATTGCCAAATTAGAAAACTGAATCAAAAAGAATGTTTGATTGGAAGGCTTAATCCGACGGCCTGGAACTGGGACTGGCACAAGCTTAGGTAATAGGTTGGTTTATTATTTAAAGCATTTAGGTCTTAATCACCCAATCTAATTCCTTAATTTTCGTGGGAAACTAGAGAAGGTCAGAAATTAGATTTCAGATACAACAACAAAAATGAATGTATAGAAGAACACGCCTCTGATTCTGAAACTGAAATATCTGTACCTTTTTCTATTTTTCCAATATTCAAAGTGATCCTTCATTTTAACTCCACACAGGCCTCCTCCCAAGCCTCTCTCTTTTTCTTAGCAGAGAGAGAGAGAGAGTTAGGAGGAGATAGGTATAGGTATAGCTATATATTCTTTTGACTTTACCTACCCAGTTGGATTTTTTAGGACTTCAAGTGAATAAAAGTCATCATCATCAAATATAAAGAATTTCTGATACAAAGATTTCATCTTTTTGATCTGGGGTGGAGAGGGAGATTAAAGAGCTGAAGGGGGCGTGAAGAAGGAAAAATGGGTTGCTGTGCTAGCCAAAACGCCGATTCCAAAGCGAGTAGAATGGCACGCTGGCGATCAACCGGCATTGTTGCCATGCGTGACGCTAAATTGAAGGCATCCTCTTTGTCTTCTCTATGAAAATTTTTTTCTTTTTAACTCTGTTTTGTTCGTTTCTGGATATGATTGCTTTTGGATGAGATTTATTGAAGAGAATGGAAATTCTCATTACCAATTTTTGGTTTATTCTGTTGGAGAATTATTTGTAATTTATATCTGGTATGTTAATTTTGATACGTAGTTGTGAAGGATTGAGATCGATTTAACGGCAGTAGTTTTCTTGCACTTTTTGTCACAAATCATTGTTTTCTTTCTTCTAAATTAACGCTTAATACGGGTTAGTAATCAGCTGTTGGAACATATCTGTCCCTGAAGGGCATGCAAATTCTGTAACACATACATTAAGATTGTGAATATTACACTTGCATTCTGGTACTTGAAGTAAGACTGACAATTAGCTACTGTAAAATTGAAAACCACGTCCTTTACATTGTTTTGGTAGGAATGGTTGTCAGAAAATCCGTTGGATACATATCTTTCGCAAAAAACTGAATGATGTTATGAGTGATCTTTTTCAGTATAGGACACGCAAGAATTCATGCAAAGCTATTTTTCTGATGGGAGTTTTTTTAATTCTCACATCCCTTAGGATCAGTCTCAACAATCTTATCTGTCTTGATTGATGTAATCAAATTATTTCCAAAAAATTTGAAGATTTTTGGTTTAGTGCCAAAGAATGATGCAGTTTAGAATCATATTAACTTCCCAAAAGAAAGCAGTAGATGTGTTTTATTTGTTTATATTTATAGTTTTTGATGAACAGACTTTTCCCATTGAGGTTCTTGATCTTGACAGAGCTGTACGCACCCTCGATTTAACACAAAATAAATTAGGTAATTTGTTATCTCCTTTCTTCAGTTGCTTATGGATTTGTAAGTTAAGAGGATCTTTTGGACTGTGAATCAATCTTCTTTTGCATGTTACCTGTTTCACGGTTGTCGTGCAATTGCAAGAAAGTTGCTCTTTTTCAATAAAACCTTATTATATTTACACCTCTATGCTGCAGTTGATATTCCCACGGAGATTAACAAATTAATCAACTTGCAACGTCTGGTAAGAGTTAGAAACTTGAATCTGTGTTCTTTTATTTTACTCCAAGTGGATGAATGATGACCTTTTATGCTGTCAAAAACTGTAAATTGTCCAGTCTATTACTTCTAGTGCAGGTGTATAAGCCTCTGGGTTCTTCAACTTTAGATAATTGAGGCATTACAGGGCCACAAAAGTCACCTTCAACTTTTTCACTCATTTTTTAGTGATCACTATAGTTGCCACTGTTTAAAGAATTTGATTTTCACGTTGAATTTTGATCTATCAGAAAAGAATTGCGTATTCATTCATGCAGTAAAGATTGTAGTTACGGTTTTTGATTGATTATCCTTCGGAAATAATACAGTCTGTATTTGTCAAGCAGGATTGTACATGCTCATTATATCTAGTGGTTTCTGAGATTTGTAGATTGCGTGTTGATCATTGCAACTAGATGTAGTTAGTAGAGGTTGGATCCTTATTGAGTTGCTTTGTCTTATCAGATTTTAGCTGATAATCTGATCGAGCGATTACCAATGAATTTGGGGAAGTTGCAGTCCTTGAAAATTATGACGCTTGATCGAAATCGCATTTCATCATTACCTGATGAATGTAATATTCTTCTCTGAATAAGTAGATGACTTTATTTATTGAAGTTATTTCTTTGTATTCATGTTATTAAATGTGCTTTCATGCTTCACTCTGCAAACTTAATCCCGTATTTTTTGAGTCTATTTGTGGATCTTGACACCTCTGGTTTGCAGTGGGCCAGCTGGTGAGGCTTGAGCGGTTGTATATCTCCGCAAATCTGCTAACATGCTTGCCCGAGACTATTGGGAGCTTGCGCAATGTAAGTAGCTCAATTGATCTTTTTGTCATCTAGAAGTAGCATGTGCCTCTTCTGCAGCCTTCCTTTTTTACTGTCTGTAATTTCTTGTATTCCTTTGATGAACTAATAAAAGGAAGTAACTGGATATGTAAAGTTCAGTAATTATCAGTTTGTGAAAGTTCACCTAGTTGGAAGCCTGGGTTATTGGAGTTCTACGTATGGGATATTGTTGCTGCCAAATGTTTCCATTCAAGGTGTAATTCTTCTAGGACAACTTTCTGAAATAATGTGACTCATTACGGAGTGTTCTATGATGCAGTTATCACTTCTAAATATCTCAAATAACAAGTTGAAGGCCCTTCCTGAATCAATTGGGAGTTGCTTCTCTCTGGAAGAGATAGAAGCAAATGGTATGTTGAAAGATTGTTATTTAATTTTAATTGTTTCCTACTGCTGATTGATTCCCCATTCCCCACTTGTCGAGTTTTGGCAACAGTTGGAAACATGAAAATAAATTTTTTCCATGTATAAATTTAGAAAATACATTTAACATTTGGGTTGATATGTGTAAAGTGCTACTCTGGCAATTTAAGATCTGTATGGGTTCTTTCTTTTCCATTGGCTACCTTATGAGCCTCTCATGAAAGCTTTAGTGATTACCTTGAAGGAATCGTAGAAAACATGTAATTCTGATGGCATGGGGCCTGGTTGTTAAGTTTGCACATGCATAGAAGGACTGCAAATGTCTTGAGGGTGATATGATTCTGATTAACTAGATCAGGTTTCCTGGATTTGTTGGTTCTCTAATATGATGTTGAAGGAATTGGAGAAAATTAAGGATTAGTTATGCATATCAAAGTGAATAGTTTGATCATCTTCCAGGTTGACAATAGTGATGAATGACTGATTGTTTCGCAACTATCCAAAAATCTGCATTGTTGTTTGGAATGTGTGTGATATTCGCATCTTGTCCTTTCTGCTTTTGAACTTGATTTCTAAGATCTATTGTTGAAGGATTTGTGTAGCTGTAAAGGTTGATTGGCAACTGTAGTCGATCCTGGAAGCTTAAAATCCCATCCTTTATTAAACAACTTTTCAATCTACAAAAGAGACGATTGATCGGTAGCATCCCTGTGGATTTCTGGGCTTTTGTTTTCAGTCAACAGCTCTGAAAAGAAGTATTATGTATTTGTTCTGCTAGACATTATAACACTGCTTGCAACTTTACAGATAATTTGATAGAAGATCTCCCTGCATCCATCTGCAATCTCAGCCAACTGAAGTCACTCTCCTTAAACAATAACAATGTGAGCCAGGTAATATTGAACTGAAAACCTGTCTGAAGTCCGTTTATGGTGTTAGATGCAGTTAGCTGTTATGAGTTGTCATCCTGTGAAAGCTGTTGCGGTAAAATGTCCAAAGTCTCTGAATGAATAATTGTCCAATACTTTGGTTGAAAGTAATTGGCTGTGATTTAAGCATTTCAATAACAAATGTTCTAGCTAGAAATTCACTGTTGATGTGGTTTTCTTTTCATGCTGCAATAAGTTGCCATCATAATGTGGTTTAAACATGGTCAGCCCGTTAAGGCATGTGAGTGATTGCGTATTCCAGTTTATGATTGTTTATTTCTAACTGTGACCTTGTCAACTTGTAGGTCTGAGGTTCCAGCTATCAGATTATCGTAGATTCTTTTAGTGTTAAAATAGCATAGAAACTGTACTCTGTTTAGCTTCAGGTCACTGATAGGATTCCAATTCATCAATCAACCCCCAACTCACGATCAATCAACCCCCAACTCACGATTGACTCTTTATTCAATGAAACGTAATCAGAAAAAACAAGATAAATGCATTCAAGAGTTGATGAAACAATGAAGTAAAACAATGGGAACCAATTTGAGAGGGTCCCTGTCTAAATCCTATCTGCCCTTCCTTAGCCCCCCATTTCCCTTTTTAGGAACAAACACGAAACAAACTATAACCAACATTGTTCCATTGCTGCCATTTGTCACTTTTGGATTCCACCACCTTTCACAGCTTTTTAGCCCATCTGGAATAAGTTATCTTAATAGGAGGTCTATCAGTCACACTCGATTAGTTATTAGACAACGAATCTTTAAACAATTTAAGGACCTCTTATCTTTTAAGCTCTAGACAAGTTTTACTTGGCGAAGCTATAGATGGTAGGTTTTGAAAAGATTTTATTATTGTGTTCTTTGGATGATAGATTCCTACATATCTGTTGAAGGACTGCAAAGCGCTTCAGAACATATCTCTACATGACAATCCAATTTCCATGGATCAATTTCAGCAGGCAAGTTACAAATTCAACGTTATCTTTGCTTGTTTCTTACCTTTGGCAAGGTAAAATAGTATAAATAAATCTTTATTTAGATGGAAGGGTTTCAGGAGTTTGAATCAAGAAGGAAGAGAAAATTTGACAAGCAAATTGATTCTAACGTGATGATAAGCTCTAAAGGCCTAGATGAGGGTCTTGATCTCTGAATCCTGTAAGGAACCGTAAGTGGTTAATGTATTCTTGCTGAATAGAGTTAAAAATTAGATCTCTCTGATACTCGTTGACACCAACATGGCTTTTAGCTAAGAACGCTTTTGCACATTATTTGTTTCCTGAAGCTTTGAGATCTCAAGAATCCATTGGGCACAGTTTTAGTGGTTAAATGTTGTTCAAGGTCTCCCATGTTCTTCATTTCCATTTTGAGGTCGTACGATATTGTTGAAGTAGGGTGCGTATTTTGCTTATTTTCATTGTTCTGAATATGTGTTTAATTTTATTGGCTGATTGATTTGCAAGGCATTGCTTTACAGATCATTTACACATTACAACCTCACTCAGATACAAATTAAAAATTACAAATTGAGTATTGATTGTCTGTTCGACCATCACTGGATTTTATCTTGCAAAACTATTGTAGAGAATCTTTTTTTTTAGTTGCCTTTATGTCAGTTTATATGGTAATTCTGACTTATCTCAGGCAGATTCATATTAGTTAGGGCCGTACTCAATGCTAGGAAGGAAGGGCAGTGGTGGGTTTGACAGTTGAAGATCCAATAGCTCTGATGGCAGACGGAATTTAAAGCATCAGTGTGCCCCATTGGCTTGTGTAAATAACACACAATTGCCTCTGCGTAAATGCCAATGTTAGGTTTTTCTGTTGGTTCATTGGATGCCATTTGTGGGCTTACATATGAATTGACTGCTTCTTTCCTGTTTAGAGAAGTTGAATTCTGTATCCCTGGCCCATAAATTTAAACTTACACTCCATTTGTCCATAATAGTAGCCTTTTTATTTGACTTTCTCCATGCTTTTCCACTGACTAGTTCTTCATTCTCAAATAGTTGGTCATATCTGTGTCTGTTTTCCAATTCTAGATTCTTTTGGACATGCTTTAGTCTTTTGCTTATAATTGTCGTCTTTCAGTGCCTGATGATGTAAGGCAATATCTTAAAAAATGATCGACATTTAGACGGTCAAAAAGGTTGATATTCACCACTGCTCCTCTCTTATCTGCAAAAACAGTAATGCACTATGGAATCTGACCTCTTCAAACACAAAGTCTGCTTGCTGTCTTGTTTTGATTTGGAATTCAAAAGATTATTTGGGCAAACTATTCCATGCTTATGCTTACTTGTGTCTCATGAGATGCCCTTGCCATTATAGATATGGTTATAATGATATAATAATATTTGTTCTCTGCAACTTGTGGTAGACATAAAATAATGCAACGCCTACAAGACATGGTGCATTGCTAGCCAAATGGCTATTGACTTCTTTAGTTAGTTGTTTCCAATAGTAGAAGTCTTATCTTACTCGTATTTCTAAGTTTGAGCGAAACTAAAGCAATGATTACAAGTGTTCACACTGGCAAAGTTTCTCTAAAACGTTCAACAAAATTGAAAATTGTACTTGAGTTTCTAACAGTTCGTTATAGTGTTGCTTACTAATTACTGTAAAGAACATGAGTTGGCCCAAATCGTGCGAAGACTTCTAAAGTATACTCACTTTTTCGTAAGATGTGAAAATCGAATCCTTTATACAACTGCAACTCTGCAAAGCATTTGTAGTATCATTATCTTGAAATATATATATATTGAAGACCTTAAAGGTGAAGCTATGCTTCAACAAACAATATATTTGCTTGATCATGATCTTGAGAAATTGCTGTTTCCATCTGGAGCATGAGTTTTTTTTCTCCCTGTTCAAAATGGAAGGTGGGAAAACACCTCATCTTTACTTAAAAACCAAAGAACAAATGATAGGATAGAGGCATATGCCTGTAGACATTTGTTTCAAAGGAAACAGAAGATATAATACCAACAGGCTGAGCTCTTTCAACAGATATGTGCAAAGGTGGTTCTCTTTGCAGCAGCATTGCTATTGGTATTTTTGATGATTTAAGTTGCTCTGTGAAGGGGTTTTGCTCTACCCACCAATTCAGAAGTTGTCATGTTCAGAATTGATGCTCGACTCCTAGGTAATAAATTTACACGTAAGCAAGTTGATCCTCCACAGAGTTCAAATCCTGGGGTCACTTTTACTTTCTGACGAATCAAAGAAAAAGCAGAGTTGATGCTCAACTCTAGGCAATAAGTTTCCACAAATGACCAAGTTGATCTTTATTTTTGTAATGTTATCGAGGATAAGGTTTACATTTGGCATAGAACAAGCAAGTCAAGATGGGTGTGAATTGCACTTGATTTAGTTGGTGTGAATCGCACTTACTTGGTTGAGTTCTCATTTTTGACAACTAACAAAAGCATCAATTGGCTTTGGAGAGGTAGGTACAGGCGTTTAAGCAACGAAACAGTAGGCGAAGGATATGAATTTAGCAGCAAAGATGAGATTATAAAATTATGGGCTCCCAAGCAGAGTGGAAAGCAACTGTCTTTCTATCGAACAATCTTGTGATTCTAACACCCACATAATACCTGCTTTATACAATGAATATGCAACTATGCTACTCAGCCGACTAAAAGTGCTGTATGCTTTCTCCAACCCACAAGTAACTAGTCAAGAAATAGGTCCCACTGGGCATTTCAGTTCCACAGTTTATAGTCTTTTCCTTTCATCTCTTCAATCTTTCATTGGCAATTATGAGTACTCCTCAAGCATTGTTGGTGCAAACTTGTTCACCAACACATGCACCATTATTACACACCTAAAGGGACACGCATGCAGCTTTATTGAACTGGGCATGTAAACCCCTGAATTAAGGCCTAAGTCTTTCGAGTAACAAAAGCCTTGAGAAAGATCCTCTTTACTTTTAATCCCATTTTGCTTCTTTAAACCCATTTTCCTTTGATGATTATGAAGCTAACTGGTTACCTGACTTGAGCTACAAAAAGCGGCTTTGAGTAAGAATGCTCCAACCGCCAAAGGGCAACTATATACAATACCCGATGTGATTATAGCTTAATAATCTGCTAATTGTGATTGATAATCTGCTAATCATGATTGATGTAACTCCTTAATCATCTAATAAATAAATTATCATAATTACATATATATATATAGATGTCGGTGAAACCCTGACTGATTCATCAAGCAAAGGAAGGCAGTGTCTTCAAAATGATGTATGCTAACAAATTAGCTAAGCTTTTGCTGGTTTAAGGAAGTCACATGATAAGCCAACATTTTCTGGATGGGTGTAGATAATCAAAAGGGGACGATAAAAAGGAATGATTAGGAAATAAGCATAACCCATTAAACAATTCTTCTCATGTATACTGTCACTTCCTCTCTTTCTCTCCACATCGTAGCGTATGTATAGATAAACAAGGAGAACACGCCCATTGAACAAAGTAAAACAAGGCTTCAGAATTTGCAAACCATAACTCTGCATTAAGAGGCAGCAAGTAGGAACCGTTATACGTACTGCTTCTCAAAATTATTCCATAAACAACTCTTTCCATCCTTTTAATACAACTCCTTTGAGATTACCGCTACTGGTCCTTGAAGCACATCAACGAAAGTTGTAAACTTCCTTAACTTTATCGGCAAACGACTCACCTTTTTTATTTTTTATTTTTAGACTGAAAAGTATAAAAGTTTTTTTATACAATAGCGATAATCTAAAGGTAGAGAGTATGGATATGACAGAATCAACCTAAAAATCGCTAGGGTGGTGACAAACGAAGGAATTGATGAAGGAAGAGAGAAATGATGGGACAGGAAAGTTTTAAAAAGATCAGCTGAAGATATAACAAGTGGATAAGGTTAGCGGACTCCATGGCCATCCTATACACAGCAAAAGGAAAACCATTATCCAATGATCCACCTCATGTACGGTGGTTCCAAGGTTTGGCCTTAAATATGGAGCTCGAGTTGTGAAGATACTTTTAGGTGTTAGCTTATGCCCGTTAATGAATCGGATGCAAATTAATATATAACATTATTTTGAATTAATAAAAAAGTTTTATTTATTTTTATGTATTAATTAATTTAATTAACATTTTATGTTTTAATATTAAAGATAAAATCTTCGAAATAATTACTATGTAATTGAAATTATGATGAGATAATAATTATGAGATTCAATTTATACTTATGTGTTATTCATAATTGTCCCTAGTTAAAGTTTCATCAAGACTAAATATTGTTGAAACAGTAAAACTATCATCACACGCTATGTTTCTTTCTTATGAAGAAAGTAATTGATTTCATAAATTAAAGTATAGAGATACTTAAAATAATATGTGAGTAATTATTAGAGAATAAGTCACTGAACTAACTTGATTATGAGAATTTCGGATAGAATATTACTTATATGTCTATGAATTATCTCATAATGATGGTTGTATAATTGATCATCAGACTTGAGATTATCAAGGTATCTAGTGTAGGAATTATTGTGTTTTGATTTTACTTATGAATCGTCCTAGGATAATTCAGTCGGTAGTAATTAGATACAGTATGAACCATATGTAGATAGTTGAGTAATTCAATATAGGATTCGTCACTTTAAAGTAATTAGAGAGAATATTCTACTATTCTTAATTAGTAATGATTTATGAAATTCTCTGACCAAAGTGAATTAATATTTGAAAATGAGTTTTCAATTATAAATCAATTACTAATTAGCAAGAACAAACATAATTGGATGATAAGAGTAGACATTGTATCCATACTCTATCTAATTAGAATATTGAATATCGAAAGGATTAAATTATACATTATAATCATGCATTGACAGGTTGAATCAATCACTTTGACATTCCTGATATTTGGGTAATTATGACATGTTGCTAGACGTCAATCATGATTTCTGATTATGAATTATTTAATTGGAGAGTTAAAGATCAATTAAAAGAAGTTTTAATTTAAAGATAAATTAAAAGAAATTTTAATTTATCTAATTATAATTATGGATTAGAATTATAATTTATAATCATTGTCAATTTATTATGAATCTAATATAGGTCACACATCAAAGAGCAATTTGTAAAAAAATCATTATATTAAGTTGGACTTAATTATAAAACTTGAGAAACTTTGAGGATCAAATATGAGATATTTGATTTTATTAAAATTAAATTAATTATACTTGAATTTGATTTTAATTATAATTAAAGAGATTTAATTTTAATAAAAGACTCTTATGGTTTTTATATTTAAAAGGGAAAAGTTTTTAAAAGTTAGCACTTTTTGTCTTCTTCGTCTCAAATCAGTTTGAGAATTGCTCTGTGGATACCATCAGAGACTAGACTCTTGAATAGCTCATGATTAGTCAATCGAAAAAAGTTTCAAAAATTTTTCAACAGAAAAGCGAACAAGATACGATTTCTAAATTGTTTTATGTTTTATTTAAGTTTATTCAATTATTGAGATCTGCTTTGAATTTATCAAAATTTTTATTTTCCGTTGCGTCCGTGATTTAATCACGATCGGATTCCAACAGTGGTATCATAGCAACCTTTAATTATTTTAAGTAGATTAGTTGCTTGATTCTTATTGATTTGAATAAAAAATAAGGTTTAATGTTCTGTTTGGTCTTTCTTCGAGACCATTCTTTTGTTATGATATTTGTTATGTTTATTCATGGATGTTATTTCAAATAATAAAGCATGAATAATTCATATGCTTGTTTCCTTCTTTTTGCTTCTGGAATTTTTTGTCACCTGCATCCTACCATCACTGTCTATTTTATGCTTTTGAGATTGTATCTAATGCCCAAATAAGTATTCAAAACTAGATTGACTTACGTCTCCTTATTTTATGTATGTTCATGCATGTTCCCTATTTTGCCTTCGTATGTTGTTTATTAAGATATGAAATTATTGTTATCTCTATGCTACCATTTTCTAACTACCTTGGGTTTACTGGGTTAATAGTAAATAAGTGGCTTAAAAGCCATTTAAGGTATGTCTCACCAGCGGCGAAACATCGCTGGTGATGGTCGAATCGCCATCATGATAGACGATGGGTGAAGATCACCCATTGCTGTAGGCAGCATGAAGGAGGTGACGAAGAGGAGGGAAACAGCGGTGGAGTGGACAACGTAGGCGATGGCAGACACAGAAGGTAGTGACGGTGAGCAACTCGGCGACGACGATTCACCAGTATAGATGGTTGGAAAAACCATCGGTGGGACTAACGACGGTTGTAAACTTCGAGTTGAAGCGACGTGGGTTGGTGGGTTGCGACACAGGTGTCGGTTGAGGTAGAAGTGGGAGGGAGTAGTTATAGAAGACGATAGACGCTTTTGGAGAAGATGATGGACGCATGTGGGACACCCGCGCACGGTTCTCGAGAAGCGTCCATCGCAGATATTGATTGGCGCGTATCAACCTACCTTTCATTTGTAGGGTGCGTGCATTGCACACACCAGCTCTTTTATGTATTTTAAATGTTTTTAAACCCTTAAATTTTCAATATAATTAATTTAATAAAGATTAAATTAATTTTTACTTCTAATAAAATTGAAAAATATTTTACTAAATTTTGAAAATTATTTTCAAAGGGAATTTTTTATTAGAAAAATTTTGGAATTTAATTTATTTTTTAAGATTTGAATTATTAAATTAAGTTTACTACCAAATCAATAATTAGAATCAAGCAAAAGTTTTAACTAATTTATGTCATAATTAGATTAAGTTTGAAATTATAAATATAATGAGATTATATTATTTTGATGAGATCAGAAATTTTTAAAATTTTAAATTCCTCAATAAAATATTAAGTACACGTTATGAACGTGATAATTGTCTTTCATTATTTGAGAATAAAACTAGAATTCTGTTTATTATTTGACTTGTTGAGTAAACTCAAGGTCACTTTAATTCAAATATATTTTATCTTAAATTAATGGGTTTTACTTAACTAAAATTGTATGATTTGGATGAGTAAACTCAAGATCATATAAATTTAAAGGTAGGGTTAAGAATAATATATGTGATATATTTTTGGCAAAAGTTGTCATCTAACGATTCTAAGAGTCACATGAGATGTGATTGAAAAGTTATTTTCTACCTAATTTATTTTTAGTTGGTTTGTTGAGCAAGCTCAAGATCAATTAATTTTAAATAGGATCCTAGCCCACTAATAAATTATTTGATAAATTTTTGATATAATAGTGAGGGCTATTATTTAAAAAAAATAGTGGGAGTAATTAAATATTTTAAAGTCCTTATTTTATTTGATTTTTGGATATAAACTAATATATGCTCCTTTTATGTTTTTTGGTTATTGAACAAGAAGATGAGTACCAACTTAACATTGAGGAGCATCATGGATGCTAACAAACTGGTTGGACCCAACTTTTTGGACTGGTTACAAAACTTAAGAATAGTTCTTAGGCAAGAGAAGAAGTTGTATGTTCTTGATACTCCTAGTCCATTAGAACCTTGTTCAGATGTAATTGATGAAGATTGAGAGAAATATCAGCGTTATAATGATGGCGTTGAACAAGCAGCATGTGTGATGTTAGCTTGTATGTCTCCTGAACTTCAGAGGCTGCATGAGAACATGGATGCACCTACTATGATACTACATCTTAAGGAGTTATTTGGTGCACAAAGTCGAGTAGAGAGATATCAAATCTCCAAGACACTATTTCAATGCAAGATGATAGAAGGATCTTCAGTCAACCTTCATATGCTGAAGATGATTGGTTATATTGAAGAATTGACCTTACTAGGTTTTGTTATGGATCACGAGTTAAACATTGATCTGGTGCTGTAGTCTTTGAGTTTGAGCTTTTCACAGTTCGTCATGAACTTCAACATAAATCAAAAGGACATGACATTACCTGAACTGTTAAACATGTTTAAGACTGTGGAAGGGTGCCTTAAGAAGGAACCTAGTTCTGTACTTATTGTTAGTTCTTCTAAAAGCAAGAAAAATGGCTTTAAGAAGAATAATAGCAAGAAATAGAAGACTTTTACTAATGTAGTAAAAGACAAAGGAGGTGTCAAGAAGAAGAATAATGACAAGGGCAAATGTTTCATTGTGGAGTCAATTGACATTAGAAGAGGAACTGCCCATCTTATTACTAGCCTGAACGATAAAAAGCTTAAGGAAGCTATCTCTTCAAGTATGTTTATGATTAAGATCAATCTTTCTACTTCTGTTTCACATTCTTGGGTATTAGATACTGGTTGTGGTTCTTACATATATAATAACATGCAGAATTCAACAAGGTGTAGATCATTAAAGAAAGGCAAAGTAGACATGCGAGTTAGCAATGGAGCAAGAGTTGTTGCATTAGCAATAGGAACATGTAGTTTAACTTTGCCTTCTAGCCTTATATTAGAACTTGATAATTGTTATTATGTTCCTATTATTGCAAGAAACATCGTTTCTATTTCTTAATTGGATTTAAATGGATTTGTTTTTATAATTAAGGATAACAGTTGTTCTTTTTATAAAGATGATGTTTATTATGGATATGGATTGCTTATAAATGGTTTGCATAAGTTAGATCTTAAAAGGCTAATTCTTAACATAAATAGTAAGAAAAGAAAATTAAGTAACCAAACTTCATCTTATTTATGGCATTGTAAGTTAGGTCATATTAATGAAACTAGAATCACAAAATTACATAAAGAAGGATTTTTGGATCCTTTTGATTATAAATCATATGAAATTTGTGAATCTTGTTTATTAGGAAAGATGACCAAACTACCCTTTA
>JANIJH010000006.1:60338872-60362393 GCA_024520975.1 Erythroxylum areolatum | reverse complement strand
TAGCTCACCCTTATCGTAGGGTATGTACCGAAATGACCTGCGGGCGTCCCGGTGTGTACCCTGCGGTAAGGGGATGCTACATTGTGTTTACAAGAAGGTAAGTGGGAGTGTAGTTATTTTCTTAGTGCTTTATGTGGATGACATATTGCTTATTGAAAATAATATTTTAAAGCTCCAATTTGTTAAGATATGGTTATCTAAAAACTTTTCCATGAAGGATATGGGAGAAGCAACTTATATACTAGATATAAAGATCTATCGAGATAGATAAAAAAGGTTGTTTGGATTTTCTCAATCTACATAAATAGATAAAGTGCTAAAGACGTTTAGCATGGAGAATTCCAAGAGGGGATTCTTACCTATATAGCATGGATTTCTCTCTCACAGAGTATGTGTCCAAAGACACGAAAGGAAAGAGATAAAATGGATTGTATTCCATATGCTGTGACAATTGATTCAATCATATATGCGATGCTATATACTAGATCAGATGTTGCTTACGCTTTGAGCATAATAAGCATATATCAAGTTAATCCCAGTGAGGGTCACTGGACGGATGTAAAAAACATCTGGAAGTACTTGAGAAGGAATCAAGATAATTTTCTGGTCTATGGAGGAACTGAGTTGAGAGTTCAGGGTCATTCGGATGCTAATTTCTAGTTTGATCAAGACGATAGGAGACAGTTAGGATATATTTTTACTCTTTGTGAAGGTGCGATTAGTTGGAAGAGTTCCAAACAACCAACCATCAAAGATTCAACAACTGAAGCTGAATATATTGCAATTTCTGAGGCAGCAGAGGAAGCAATTTGGATCAAGAAGTTTATTACTAAACTTGGAATAGTTTCTAGCATTGTTGATCCGATAGTAGTGTACTGCGACAACAATGGTGCTATTGCACAAGTAAAGGAACCCAGGTCTCATCAACGGTTTAAATATGTACTCAGAAAGTTTCATTTGATCAGGGAGATAGTAAAGCGGAAAGACATAGCATTGTAGCGAGTTTCCACTGAAGAGAATCTAAGAGATCCTCTTACTAAGTCATTGTCTCAAAAGAGACATGATCGACATATAGATGGATATAGCATTAGATTCATAAGTGATTAGCTTTAGTGCAAATGAGAGATTGTTAGTTTATGCCCTTACAGCCAATCAATTGGATGCAAATTAATGTATCTCATCATTTTGAATTAATGAAAAGGCTTTATTTATCTTTATGTATTAATTTAATTAATATTTTATGTTTTAATACTAAAAATAAAATCATTTGAATAATTACCTTGTAATTGAAATTATGATGAGATCATAATTATGATATTCAATTTACACTTGTATGATATTCATAAATATTCCTAGTTGTAGTTTCATTTCGACTGGATATGGTTGAAACGATAAAACTAACACACATTATGTTTCTTTCTTACGAGGAAAGTAATTGGTCTCATAAATTAAAGTATAGAGATACTTAAACTAACGTGTGAGTGATTATTAGAGAATAAGTCACTAAACCCGATTATGAGAATTCTGGATGGAATATTACTTATTTGTCTATGGATTATCTCATAATGATGATTGTATAATTAATCCTCAGATTTGAGATTACCAAGATATTTAGTGTGAGAATTACTGTGTTTTGATGCTACTTATGAATCATCCTAGGATAATTCAACCGGTAGTAATTTGATACTGTATGAACCATATAAAAATAGTGAAGTAAGTCAATATAGGATTCGTCACTCTAAAATAATTAGAGAGGATATTCTACTGTTCTTGATCAGTAATGGTTTATGGAATTCTCTGGCCAGAGTGAATTGATATTTAAAAAGGAGTTTTCAAATTTTAATTATAAATCAATTACTAATTAGTAAGAATGAACATGATTGGATGATAAAAGTAGACATTGTATCCATATTCTGTCCAATTAGAATATGGAATGTCGAAAGAATTAAATTATACATTGTAGCGATGCATGGACATGCTAAGTCAATCACTTTGACATTCATAAGATTTGGGTAATCATGATTTGTTGCTAGACGTTAATCATGATTTATGATTATGAATTATTTAATTAAAGAATTAAAGATAAATTAAAAGAAGTTTTAATTTATTCAACTCTAATTGTGAATTAAAATTATAATTTATAATCATTGCCAATTTATTAGGAACCTAATGAATCACACATCAAAGAGCAATTTGTAAAAGAAAAATCAATATATGAAGTTGGACTTAATTATAAAGTTTGAAAAACTTTGGGGATCAAATATGACATATTTGATTTTATTAAAATTAAATTAATTATAATTAGAATTTAATTTTAATTATAATTATAGCGATTTAATTTTAATAAAAGACTTTTATGATTTTTTCTGTTTAAAAGGAAAGAGCTTTTAGAAGCTAGCACTTTTTATCTTCTTCCTCTCAAATCAATTTGAAATTGCTTTGTAACTATCATGAGAGGTTGGACACTTAAATAGCTTGTGATTAATCAATCAAAAAAAATTTTCAAAGATTTGTCAGCAAAAAAGTGAATAAGATACATTTTCTAAATTGTTTTATATTTTATTCAAGTTTATTCAATTATAGGATTCACTCGAAATCTATAAAATTTTTATTTTCCACTTCACCCATAATTTGATGACTGTTGGATTCCAACACTTGACACATTCACGTGCAAACACACACAAGAGGAAGCTTAGCTCAGCGTAAAGTCGAAGAAGGGCATCGATAAATCTCAGTATTGATATATTATGGCAAAAGGTATGGTATACAATCAAAGAGTGTCCAAAGCTTTCCTTATAAGTCGACTTGTCCAGTCGTGCAATCACTTTTGCAAAGGCTGGCTTGGCCAGCACCACCCCTCACTCTCAACTGTGGGGATTGATATGCATGATTGTATTTGTGGCCTTGTAAACCAAATTTGTCTTTTTAGTGCTTAGTATTATTCCATTGTCCAGTAGTTGTGAACCTCTTCGTAGTAATAACCAATCATTTTGTGACTAAAAATTGAATAAAATAAAATCAGGCCAATGTTGCCAACCTGCCAATTAAAGATAAAATATATACATAATAAATAAATATGTGCAGACAACCGGTTTTGGTGTTAATGGTGAGTCTATAAATCCTTTATCGTATCCCTTTTCAATGTACTGGAGAACATGCATATACAAGCTTGATCATAAGTTTAAATACTTAATGGTCTATTCACAACATATTCAAGCTGGCATGCTCAAATCACGCATTGTTGGCCTCGGCAGTGGAAATGTTATTTTTACAACCTAATTAATTTAATAATATGTTATTCTTATTAGCTTGATTTCTACCTTATTCCTTCCATCTCCAATTCCTTTCTTGATCGGTTCATCTGATGGAGCTGACAACTTCAGTTAGAGGCTAGTAACTTGAACTATATTTAACTAGATGGTTGGAGTTCAGTGACCTGCCTTTCAATGATTTTGATCCCTTTTACCAGATTCCTGCTACTATAAAACTGAATCGATCCCTGATTATGTAACCCACTCAGGATCTCAAATACTAAACCATACAGATGAAGTAGTTAATCAATAATTGCAGTATAAGCAGACACACTGGCTATTATAGGCGCATATAATGAACATGCACATGCACATGTAAACGAGAAATAGTTTGTGTAAAGAGGGCAAAGATAATATTTATATACAGATACGAGCTTTGTGAATGAGACGTCTAGATCTCTCATTCAGTATACATTAGTACTACACAAACAACAGATAGAAGAAAATCAGACAACAAACAGTTAAACGTTGTACGAGAGTGCCGGCAAGAAGGGCACAAATGCAGGAATTTCTCGCAAATAACAGATCAACATTCTTAAGTTTTACTATTAAGACACACAGGTTACGGGCGGAGCAAGAAAAGCCGGCTTAGCTTGCTCATGACCATCAACAAAAAGCCGGCTTCCAAAGCATATGCATGGATTGCAGTTTATAATTTAGCCTCCGCTGACCGGTTAATATGGGGTTCATTAACTAGCGAGCTGCATAAGCTAACCTCCAAAACCCTCCATTTGCAATATAAAAAGGACAGCTTAAGAAAGACAGCTTGTGTTAATTAACTTTTGTGTGTGGTGTGTATCTTGGAATATTACTGATCCCCAAGTCAACTCAATCAATATCCTAAATAATGTCTCCTCCACTTGTGCTCTCTAGTGTAGAGTACCCAATTTTTTTTATTGAAGCCTTACATAGGATCTAGTGAAGTGAGAATTTGCTGATAACTTTATTCTCGACGAAAGGTTCAGCGGTTGTAGTGGCTTTAGCAAGGATTTGATGCATATCTTCTATAAACCTAAAACATTAAGAACAAGTATGATTGCTAACAATAAGATGTAGAATCGGCACATTGATTGATAGCTCTATAACTAATGATCAGAAAGCTGCAGTTTCAACGTCAGATACCAAATAATATGCGAAATAAAATTCTGAAAATCCTGAAACAGCAGATGCATCTGCTAATCAAGAACCAACCTTTCATTGCGTTTCAATATCCCATGAAGATGATATGAAACCTGTCCTTATTTTTTCTTCTTTCAGCAAAAATGAAAATGAAAGAAAGGAAATTTAAACTGATATGTCATGGTGGCATTAATATGTTTAATTTGGTGCCAAATATGGGAGAAAGAGATGGAAAAATAGCATATTATGAGAGACAATGGTCTCTTGGCCACACAAATTCTACCAGCAGGATCAGCTTCTTCTTGGTCGTGCGGCAATTAACTATAGGGATGATTCTACTATGCTAAGCAAGGATATTGTTCAATTAAGATCCCATAGCAAAAGGTTTAACTTGTGCAGTGTTTAACACACAAATTAGATAAATAAAAAAAAGAAGTTGGAGGGGTTGTCGAGATGCATGGGATGATACCATAACATAGCTGCATTTCCTAATTGACATAAAGCTTCACCTATAGACTTGATAAAGCTGTAGCAACACTTTAAATTACTTTCAGAGTAGGTTTCTCACAACTTACTCTCCCCTCCAAGTCATTAACTACCAACTTGTAAGCAAACAAAACATTATTGAAAAATCTTGCGTTGCCTAAATAACCCTTGGCGCATAATATATATATGTTTTCACAAGTCAAGTAATGTTCTTCAACACTTGTGGACTAGATAAAAAAGTACATTGTCCATGATGAATCAGAAGTCTATCTTGCTTATCAAGGTAGCCTTAATTAAGTCATGAGGCAAGTAATGGAGAAGAGAAGAAATTGTAGAAAATAAGCAGAGCTCAGCAACCGAGGGACCCACTTAGAGAAATGGATGTGTTGGTACACCATTACATGTAGAGTAGATGATAAAGAAGGAGAAAATAGAGAGTCCAAAAGAATAACGGCCAAGAGTGGAACCTTTCATTGGGGCGTATGTAAGAGTAGTGTTGTGTTGTGTATGGGTGAGTGAGAGAGAGAGAGAGAGAGGAAAAGAGAGCAAGGCTACTAAACTGACTATTCCTCAATAGCAAGACAAAGAAAGGAATAGTTAGTTGTAAGTAGGTTCTAAAGGCGTAGGGGAGGGGATGCTCTAGTGGGACATATCAGGGCATTGGATTGGATTAATTCTCAAGTTGAGTTGTACACGTGCTGCTTTCACCTCTCTTTCTACCATTTACTTCTCTTTATCTTTGCTTCCATGCATGGATTTCTCCTCCTAAATACCACCCCTCTCTCTCTCTCTCTCTCTCTGTCCGTGTATTTTTTTTATGCTTTGGCTTTGTTCATTGGCCATCATTACCAAACAAAAGCAACAACCAGACCCACTACCTTCTCTTCAAATTTTCTTCTTTTTCAGCTTCTCAATGAGCTAGGGAGATAACTAGTACAAATTCCCTTCAACCTCTCTCTTGTATCTTGCACTTTGTGCATCTAGATCTTGTTCTTGCTTTAGAGTTGTATCAAATCTAATGCACGAGATGGGCTCTTGTCCAATCAGCTCAGAAAGCAAGAAAAACTGCCATCTCACAGGATTTAGTTTCCTTGTTTTAGCTGTCACTTCCCTTTTTTGATCCTGGTGTCCTTCTTCCACAGTTGTGCTCTGCTTCATTACCTTTTAGTTTATATCTGTTTAGCTTTTTCCTGAATTCTGGGATTGAAATTCATGGCAGAAGGCCAAGAGTTCAAGCATGTGTGCAGATTCTGCAGCAAGAGCTTCCCTTGCGGTAGATCCTTGGGTGGTCACATGAGGTCTCACATGATAGATGACATTTCAGCTCATAGTGATGGTACTAAGGTCACCAAGAAAAAGCTCCCACCTCTCAACAACAATGATGGAGGAGCTAACGTTAACAGCAGTAACACTGGTACTGAAGCTTCTGGTTATGGCCTAAGGGAAAATCCAAAGAAGACGTGGAGGTTGTCTGATCATTCTGGTGAAGATAACTCACTATTTGACAAGGCTTGCAAAGAGTGTGGCAAGGTTTTCCAATCTTGGAAAGCTTTGTTTGGTCACATGAAGTGTCACTCAATAGAAAGAGAGAGAGTGTCTAACAACAATAGCTTGGAAGAGCAGCA
This sequence comes from Erythroxylum areolatum, assembly GCA_024520975.1. NCBI lineage: Eukaryota > Viridiplantae > Streptophyta > Magnoliopsida > Malpighiales > Erythroxylaceae > Erythroxylum > Erythroxylum areolatum. The sequence goes on along the minus strand of JANIJH010000006.1, from coordinate 60,355,852 downwards.
AGATTCTTGGACCAGTGCCAAAAACCAGAAGCTGGTCATAGATAGCCAATCTGACAATGAAACTGCTGCTCCTAATCGTAGGAAGAGATCAAAAAGCAGAACAAGGTACATAGGCACTGCGAATTCTTCTTGTCTGTCTTTTGCTAATAATGCTTCCTCTTCTGCTTCTGAGATTGAACAAGAACAAGAAGAGGTTGCCATGTGCTTAATGATGCTTTCCAGGGATGTTGGTCAATGGGGTGGCTTGAATTATGTTGCAGAGTCCTCTGATTGTTATTCTGGTTTTTTTGAAACTAATCGAGCCAAGTCTAAAGCGGAGGGAAAGACTGCTACTTGCAATGGTAGTGAAAGTATGAAAGTGAAGACACTTAGTGACAAGAATATGGAGACTGGAAAATCGGAACTCTCTGCTTCTGAGAGAAAAGGGCCACTTAAGAATGAAAAAGTTAGCAACTCTCAACTAGATGATGAATCTGGAATTGAATTGGAAGAGAACTCAAAAGAAATTGTATTGGTTCAAGTTGAAAATGCCCCCCTCAAGTACAATCGAAGCAAGAGAAAGTCAAATGATTCACTTGATACACAAATGAAGACAACTGATGCTCTGGATTCTGAAGCTTACAAGAATCCTATTAAAGGTAGCAAATTTGAGTGTGCCACTTGCAAAAAGGTCTTCCACTCTTACCAAGCTCTAGGAGGACACAGAGCTAGCCACAAGAAGATGAAAGGCTGCTTTGCTTCCAAATCTGCCAGTAGTGAAAATAGCATTGACACAGAACTTTCTCCGGAGCCAACTGCAGACAGTAAACTCGCCAGAAAAGTCAGTCCAACTGTTAACTTGACAACTGATTGTGACAACAAGCCACAAACAAGTTATGGGGCAAAGAAGAGTAAAGGGCATGAGTGCCCAATTTGTTTGAAGGTTTTTCCATCAGGACAAGCATTGGGGGGCCATAAAAGGTCTCATTTAATTGGAAGCTCAGAGGCTAGAAACAGCACCACAATTCAGGCATCGAACCCCGCAATTAGGGACTTCCTTGATCTCAATCTTCCTGCTCCTTCTGAAGAAGAAAGCAATGGGCTTGTTGGGTTCAATTCATGGTGGATTGGAAGCAACCACAAGCATGAAGCCCTTGTGGGTTTGATTTCCAACTGAATTCCACAAACAAAGATTCAAGTATGTACAGATTCATTATTTCTTTACAGATACAAAAGTAAAAACCACTGAGAGGTATTCCTTCTAATGCTCTCTTTGACTTGGTTCAACTAAGTGTTGCAAACTGCTTTTTGTTATGACTTTATTTGCCATTTTTCACTTAAGTTATAGAATAAAAGTCTTTGTTGCAAACCTTCTGGCATACTGATATCTCAAGCCTGGACAACTTACTACCAATGCTGTACTTGCAAGTGATGTTAGTAAATCTGAACTTGAACCCTACTTTTCTCAATCACAAGTTTGTCTTTGTTTTGGAGTCATCATTTTCACTTGGCACCAAAGAGTAATGAGTAACTTGTTGAAAAAAACTGGAGGGTATGTAATGTCATGGGAGAAGGAGAACTATATATAATAATGTACACAAAGATAGCATGTGAGCTCAAGGTGGTTGTTTAGTCACCTACCATAAAACATGACAACCCATCTCACTTCCTTTTCTTCTCAAGCCATTAATATATTCCAAGAAATCCAATCTACCACGTCTAAGTAGAAAGGTCATTATACATGGACCACTTCAACTAGTTTTGCTAGTAAGAATTTAGTTCAGCAGAAGAAGAAGCTTGAAGACACCACATCTCATTAATGGAATCATAATCTAATTAAGAAAGATTGATTATGCTAAGCAAAATCATTAAGCGCAACGTGGCATTCAATCTCTTCTCATGCAAAGAAAGTTGGCAATCTTAATAGATAATTATCAGGGCTAACAACGCAGTTCAATCCCTTAACCCATTTTATTTTGTGCAGTATCAGATCAGTTTTGTTCCTAACCTTCACTTGATCTAGAAGCTGGCAGTTGGTGCTTCTTTGTCATGACTAGCAGTACAGAAATAATTTGTTAGCCTTGAGTGTTAGTTTTGCGCAAGTAGGAGGGCATTTACAGGGAACTGAATTTCAACAAGTGATATTAGAAATTATTATATACAGCTCTTCCATAGAAGGCTTGCAAAACAAGAAATAAACTTGGATGAATAGCAGTAAAACTCCAAATAGTAATTGGCCATCTGCAATGCTTATAATATAAACTTGGTTACGTCAGTGGTTTTAAGCACTGACCTTCTATAGATCTATGGGAAGGAAAGAAAATGCTCCTGTCCAAGCCATGCGATTTTAGTCAACCATTGATTTATAATGAAAAGTTGAATGTTAATTGCCTATCAGACCTTTACAACCGAAATAATAAACAATACCAAGCACGACATGGTTATGGAGCTTTTCTCTTTTGTGTTTACGGGGGATTCCTTATATCCGGACCCGAAGTTTAACAGGGAAGATTAGATTGTTATAAAATTACTTAAAGATTAAATAAAATTTAAAAATTTAAAATACGATTAAAAATGATTATTTTTATCTTTATAAAAATTTAAAATTTAATTAAAAATTATTAAAAAAAAATTTATTTATTTATTTTAAATTATAAGAATTTATTAATTAAAAAATTGATCGATTAATTAATAAACGAGAATTATTAAACCTAAAATTTCTAATAATGAGAAAAATTTAAGTATACATATCAATAGACTGGGTTGGGCTGGGGCAATAGTGACCCGAGTCCCACCCGACCAAGGGTTTGGCGGTCCTGTGATTTATCTCTTTCTTCTTTTCCTTTTGTGTCGTTATTACAATAAGGATAAGATCAACATCAGGCTCACGATTCATGTATACTTTTCCACGCGTACATGTGATAATTGAAATTTCCAATGTTTAGGTTTCATGTTACGTGCTTGGTGTGTTTGAGGTTTTCTGCAGCTCCTTGCAAACGCTAGACTAGAACATGTTATCAACAAACTTCAAGGCTATTTTTGCATCCACAGCATTTAATCAGAGAAATATAATTGGGTATTAATATATTATTTTAACATCCATGAGAAGAATAGTAAGAGAACTCGTTAAAGGTCCAACATTTATGGGAAGTTCAAAAACCCTGTACTTAGTCGTCTATCATGTGCCCAAAGTCAAGCCAAGCCTACATAGTCCACTGAAGACTTCATCAAAGGTCAATCGTAAAAGACAGAATTTGATATTTGAATCAAATGTCTACATAATTTTGAAAACTAATTAAGATTATATCTTTATTTAAGCTAAGTGTGATCCTGGATTTTCTTTTTCTTAGAGAACCCTGGATTTCTTTTAAAACAAAGAATTTCTTCCTAAATGGATAACTTCTACTTTACTCCTTAAACTTTTGGAAATGATACTAATAGGTCCCTATTAGAAGTTGGAAAATATTTAAGAAGTTCTCTACTTTGAGCAAGAATCACCACAGAAAATATTGCTAAATTAAAAAAACCTCCCTTTTTATTCATACTTCTGGTAGTTTAAATATAAAGTTTCCAACTGCTCTACTTAAAATAAAAGAGCTTACTTTAAATGTGCAAAAAAGAACTAAACATTTGAAATGATAAGTGAATGGATAACGTTAGCAAATATAGTGGAGGTATTGATAGTTTCCTAGCTCCTCCCTAGTTGTACGTTTCTTTTGTAGTTAAGATCTTCAAACCTTATCAGATATATTTGAAAAATTGAAATGAAACCAATCTCATGCGCAGTAAAATGATTATGAAATTTTTTAGTATTGACTTTTTAAAAATCAAGATTACTTAAATTTTATACAATGGATAACACATAAATTACAATACAACTTGAATCGTAATTTTTACATTATTTTAAAGTTTTATCTTTTTGTTAAGAAATTGGGATGAGATTTGATCTTAACTGCAGTGAAATAATTACGAACTCTTTCCGTATTTAGATTTCTTGAAAACAAAGATTACTTTAATTCTATAAAAATGATTAACACATAAATCATAACATAGTGTAAATCTTAATCCGTACCTTATTCTGAAGCTTGATCTTTTCATTTTGTATCCCTTTAACCGTTTTTGAAACCAATCCATCTCAGCTACCGTAGCCACACAAATATCCGATCTCTAATGGTATTCATAAAACAGGTTGAAAGAACTTTGTAACTCTTATATAGAAAGTTAAGCATGAAGTGTTAGCTTTATTAGAGCTTAAGTCTATTTATAATAAGTTTTGAATATTTTAGCAATTTAATTGAAATTAAATTCTAATTTTAATCAATCTTTAATTAAAATTACAAATAACTTTAATTAAATGTTAATTATGTCCAAATAAGATCCAATATCTAATGTTGATCCTTATTTATTAAATACCCCATATTTAATTATAAAGTTTCTCAAATATTACAATCAAGCCCAATTTAATTAAAAATATCTTTACTCTCTTCAACCTGTTCTTTATGTATGACTTATTAGGTTCTCAAAGATATTAGTAATGATTATAAATTTAATTTTAATTCATAATTAGAATTAAATAAATTAAAACTGATCTAAATTTATCTTTAATTCTCTAATTAAACAATTTATAATCGTAAATCAAGATTGGCTTCTAGCAACACATCATGATTACCTAAATATTTAAAAATATTGAAGTAGTTTTGACTAACTTTTTCGTGAATGATTTTTCTATATAATTCAATTATTTTATTATACAATTGTTTTATTAGACTGAGCATGTAATTAATGTCTACTCCTTTTGAGTCCAATCATATTAGTTTTTCGTCATTAGTTATTTATTCAATTAATGACATTTGTAAAATATTTATAAAGCATTATTCCACTTCTTTTTTTTGGGTCAAAGAAACGGGGCAAACGCCCAAAAAGGAAAAGAAACTACAAGGCAGTAACGCGGGGCAAAGACACCCCAACAGAGTCGGCAAACAGGAGCGACAATATACCCGCAACAGGCTCACCAAACCAATGAACACCAACCGGAAGACGATAGCTATAATGAGCTAACCAATCCGCACAACGGTTTGCTTCCCGAAAAATATGACGAATCCGAACCACCCAATTTCTAGTCAGCAAATCCCGGATAGCCGAGTGCAAAGGAAGGCCGCCCCGCTGCGTGGCACTCGTGAGACTGGAGACCACCAGCGCAGAATCTATAGTCAAATCCACTCGATTATAACCATGAAACCAGGCCATTGTTAGGCCATGATAAACCGCCCATAACTCAGCTTGTAAAGCTGAACAGCTCCCTAGAAGAGCACCAAAACTAACCAGCCAACGCCCGCCAGCGTCGCGAAGAAGACCACCGGCTGTGGCCAGGCCAGGACGTCCATTGGCAGAGCCATCTGTGCTCAAATTCACCCAACCTTCACTGGGCTTAGACCAACTAACCTCCAGAAGCCTGCGGGGCGGAGCAGAGGGAGGCGAAACATCCTGCTGGAGCTGTCGAGCTAGCAAGGCGTCACGCACGAGAGAATAGACTTCACCTATAAGATGGGAAGGGGAGGCACCGGGGTTAAAACACCGCTCATTACGCCAACTCCACAGCTTCCAAAGCACCACACCGAACACCAGAGACCAATGATCGGCAGTGTAAGACCCACGCAGCCCGCGAAGGTTGCATTCCAGCCAAGAGGAAAATTCGCTACAGTAGAACTATTGTCGATCGCTGCCATGAAGAAGTTGATTCCAAATCGTGCGCGCCCGCCAACTAAGGATTTCCTAAATCAATACTATTCAAGAACAATGAAACATTTTCTCTAATTATTTTAGGGTTATGAATCATATCTTAATCACACAACTATCTCTATATAATTCATGCTATATCCAATGACTACCGATTAAACAATCTATAATTAGAATATGTCATAATTAGTATCAAAATATAGCAATTCTTATACAAGATAACTTTGGAGACCTCAAATCAAAGGATCATATATAGAATCATCACAATGAGAATTTCTATAAACATACAACTAATATTCTAAATGGATTTTCATTTCGGGTCCATTTAGTAATCTTTTTTTCTAACAAGTACCCATATATTTATTTAAGCACTTCCACATTTTAGTCTACGGAATCAACTACTTCCTTCATAAGTAGAAACAAAATGTTTGCTAGTTTTCTTACATTCTATTAAAGTCCAGTCTTAATAAAACAATGACAAGGAACAGTATAGGGATAATATATAATGTAATATAAATCTTAGAATTATAATCTCATTATAATTTTATTTGCAATGTATAATTATCCTATGAATTTTATCATATACATCTAAATATGTACAAGATAAATAATACCTTTAAATACTTTGTCACTAAACTACAACTAAAGTGATTAGCTGTAGGATAGAACTAACACTTTTTCTTGTCATTCCCTCAAACTGTTTCCAAAATCAACTCATCTTAAGCAACACAATTGTTTGATCTGTAATGGTATCTACTGAACATGTCAAGAGAATTTTGTAACAACTACATAAAGAGTTAAACAAGGAATGCTAGTTCTCTTAGAATTTAAGTCTATTTATAATAGATTTATGATGTTTTAGTAATTTAATTAAAATTAAATTGTAATTTTAATTAAATTTTAATTAAAATTACAAATAACCCTAATATCGATTATGCTCAAATAAGATCTAATATCTCATATTGATCCTTATTTATTAAATATCTTATATTTAATCATAAAGTTTCTTAAACTTTACGATCAAGTCTAGCTTGATTAAAATACTTTTCTTTCTTCAACATGTTCTTTGTATGTGAGCTATTAGGTTCCCAAATATGTTAGGAATAAATATAAATTATAACCCTAAATCATATTTTAGATTGGATAAATTAAATTCCTTTAATTTATCATTCTAATTAAATAATTTATATCCATGAATTAAGATTGATGGCTAGCAATACATTATGACTACTCAAATATTTAAGAATGTCAAACCGATTTTGATTAACCTTTCTATGCATGATATTTTCATATAATTCAATTTTTTATCATACAATGTTCCAATTAGACAGAGCATGAAATTATTATTTATTCTATTTGAATCCAATCATATTAGCTCTCTATCATTAGTAATTTTTTCAACTAACAACATTGACAAATTTTTTTAATGTGTTATTTCACCTTAACCAAAGATTTTTCCAAATCAATACTAATCGAGAATAATGAAACATTCTCTCTATTTACTGTAGGGTGATGAATCATATATTAATCACTCAACTACCTTCATATAGTTCATGTTAATGACTACTGACTGAGTTATACTTAACTGGAATAAGTAGTATTAAAAGATATCAATTTTTATATGAGATAACTCTGAAGATCTCAAGTTAAATAATCACTTATACAATCATCATAATGAGAATTTCTACCGCTATACAAGTAATGTTCTAAATATATTTATCATATAGGGTCAGTTTACTGAATTTGTTCTCTAACAAGTATCTACACGTTTGTTTAAATATCTTTATACTTTGATTTATGAAATCAATTACTTCCTTAAAAAAAATAACATATGCTAGCCTTTTTATAATGTATCAATGCTTAGTCTTAATAGAAGACTGATTAGGAATAATTTGAGAATAATACACGAATGTAATATAAATTTTGAAATTATAATCTCACCATAATTTCATTTATAATATGCATTTATCTCATATACTTTATCATATGTATCTAAATATATATAAAAAAAAGGAATGTTTTTTATTTAGTTTATCAGTAAACTATAACTAATCAATTTGCTGCAGGAGATAAACCACCAACTTATTCCAAATAAAACCTTTTTTTTTTCTTTTGGTGTTGAATGCATAATTCAGCTATGAATATCTTAAATAAGTTTCGTGACAGCTAATATAAAGCACAATCAATGGATGGTGTTGAAGTTTTATACTTTCTGATGCACTAATTCAAAATGATCGATAGTAAAGCAATAACTTCTTTATATCACATTCGCTTCTCTGAAGTCAATGTTAACGAGTAGCGTTAGTTTGCTTTCAAGTAAGAAAAAAAAAGTGAGTTTTTACTTTAGTTTTGTTTACAAATAATGAAAAAGGATGTCTCTGTCAAGCTATTATCACGCCTTGATTGGCACTTCATATAATATTATATCTTATAGAAGAAGAGAACGAGATATTAATTATAAAAAAACAATAGGACATTATTTATAGGCTGAAATAACGAGACGAGATCGTCTTTAAATAGCATATAAAATCGGTAGAATAGGTTAAGCTGTTTTGTGAAGTTAATTTAATTAATTTTATATATTTATTAATATATCTTTTTAAATAAAAATATTTTGAGCTTGAAACTTGCACAGATTCACTTTATCTTGTGCTGAATAATAAGTGAGTGGTAATATTTAAACTTACAACCACTTAATCACAAAGATTTTGATACCATGTTAAATGTCCGTTTCATCACAATAGCTTAAGCTATTGTGTGAGACCAACTTAATTAGTTTTATTCACTAATAATCAGCTTCTCAAATAATGTTAGTCCACCTCTTAACATTTTAAGAAAAATTTGTAGAATCACGGAAAACTGATAACAAGAATTTCTCATATATTTAAAAGGCAAAACCAGTTATTTATATCTCAATTATCCTGCATGTTTGTATCTTTTGTTCAAAATGCAAACTTTTAGCCATAAAGGATTGGATTTTGAGTCAGGAGATTGGTTCGTAAATTTGTATGATGTTATGAATGTGGACAAAATAATGGTTTGACTACTGTTTTAGCAAAATTTAACTTTTAGTTTAAAATAAGCTTTCATTTACATCAGAGTCCAATGAATAGGTGACTCTGTGTAACTATTTGTTGGGCATGCATATTAACCTATTTGTATATACTTAAATATAAGCATTAGCCACCTTGAACTCACGTACATGCTCCAAAAACGTCTTTCTGGATTGATTTGATTACCAATGTGGAAAACTAATTATTAACCGTTGAATATGACGCAAAACAATTTTTTTTATATATAACTATAAGTATATTCAAATATTAAAAAAATATATGTAAAAAAATATTGAAAAATGATAAATATGTCTTGAATGCATAATAAAATAGGAGATCGAAGTACTTGGCAAAGAACTGATTATGCTAAGCGCTATACACGAGCATAGTTAATGGCTTTAGTCTTTTTTAAATATATGTGAAGAACATAGGTCTAAATGTGCCATTTCATATATGAACTTATGGTATTTGTGTGCCTTTTGTAAGTTTAGAAGCATGAATGTGTATATAGTGATTCACTAAAGTATGAGATCATATAATAATATGTCATAATTATCCTATAAAGTTTCTTGTTATATGGACTTGTACTTTATTCCAAGTTTAAATATTGATATTATCATGTATTATTAGTCTTCTAACTTCTACCACAAGCATTAGTTGTAATAAAAGTTTCTAAATTTTGACATCTCAAATTCAGAATAGTAGTTTTAATTCAGTCTAAGTCTAAGTCTAAGTCTATTTTATTTTTATTTTATATTTAGTGGAAGCTCACGTGGTGATGATCTCAACTTAAATGTGTTTTTTTTTTCCTATTTAATGTGGATTTTTACCTTTAAAAGGATAATTTTTACCCACATGTTATTTGATGAAGCACTGTCGACAAATTTAATTTTTGACATGAGATTTAGGATGTAGGGGTGAGGCTGTATACTATTAGACCCTTCAGACTCTGCTTCATTGCAGAATTTCGAAATATAATAATAATAAAGATTTAGGATATAAAGCATTTATGTAGCTAACCTATAAAACTTAAAGACTTTAATACCCTAATCATTCCTTATAAATACCCCTTCTTATCACTCTATCTAGTTTTATTCCACTCTTAAATTTGTAACATACCGAGGATTTAAGCATTTTTGTCTCAAAGGAGAACCCTGTTCTAGTTGAAGGTAGATAAGCAAACTTGGTACGTCATTAGTATCTCACGTTTTTTAATTTAAATATGCCAAACTCAAAGCCTAATTGATTAGGTAGTGACTGTTTCACTTCTATACTAGGTACCATATATATTGCAAAGTCTTAAATAGTTTGATAAGGCCTCTTCTGATAAATCAAAAGTCAAGTTTTGGGGGTTATTATCGTGCAACCTCAAACTATATCCTTAGTGGAGGATTTTGAGGTTTAGAAGTACAAGTTTAGGTTTAGAGTGAAGTTAGATCATACCTAGATAGACATAATATTCCACCCTACATAAGAATTCACAAACTATAAATCCATAAGAAAGCATGTTTTTTCAGACCTAGAGAGTTAAATATCGACCATGATAATTTTAAGTGCGAGGTGAGGTTCCCCTTTAATGACTTGTGTTAGTTTACTTGACTAGTCATGTTTGAGACTTGGTCAATTACACCCTCATTCTTAGTGCTTTATACTAGGTTTATTTTACTATCCATAAGCATGCATTGGTCTTGTCCTATATTTATATTAGCACACAAGATGCATTTTACATTTGCCTCTCATATTTTGAATTCTTGAAAATTTCAACAATTTTGCTTGTATTTGCTACTCTCAAATCCTTTAGATCCATCTCTTTTATGTTCGTCCGATGTGGTGAGATTTTGTGATACAAGCTTCATCAATAGGACTAGGAAGATTCAATATTAAAATGACATAACTAAGTATTGTTCTAATGTAAAAATTTTGATAAAAAGTAAAACACAAAAATACAAAAAGTAATATAATTTACCAACCTCACATTAAAAAAAAGATTGAGAGTAATAAGATTCTAGGGTTTGATCACCATTAGTAAGCTAGATAAAATTGTAACTTTTTAGAGAATCTAAAATAAAAGTTGCTATAAAAGTACAAAGAAATTATCTCCAAGGTTTTTAATTAATCAATAGCTATGATAAGCTCTCTATTATAATAATAAAGATGCCTAAAAAGCATCTTATAGGTATAGAAAGATAAAACTAAAGTCTAAACAGGAAATAATATCTTAAAATAATAATGCTACATAACTAAAACACGTGTCTAACGTTTGTTTTAGAGACATATTGATGCCAATTTTGTTATGAAACTTTTAGTGCACATAACAAAGACAAGTTTGATGCCGATTACAAGTTCAATTTAGCACCAATTTTCTTATGTTCCTTCAGTTTGCAAAACTAATGAAAGACTGGCACCAAACACCAAGATGTCATTAGTGTTAGTCACACTTAACCTTATTCTCTAGCTTTCTCTTTCACTTGAGTAGACATTATGAACATCATTTTATACTTTTGAAGAATTAACGCTTCGTTCCTTGCATAGAAATCTACCATTAAGTTGTTGAGACCTTCTTTAGCCTTCTTTGTTCCACTTTTTGTCAATAGTCCTCCAATGTTCTTTAATAGATATCAAGCTTGCTTAGAAACTTATGTAGCTTGAGTCGATGCTTAATTCCTATCATCTTGTTTTTTCAATGATGTCATGTAACATTGTCTTGATATTTGGTGATCCTTGACTACTTCTCTTACTCTATAGTTTATATATCAAGTTTGTTATATATATTTTTAACTTATGCACCTTCGTGGTATTCTTAATTTTAGATATGCTTGCACTGGTATGAGTTTTGCAATGGTTCAGATGTAGTCTTATGAGTCATTATTTTATGAAGGTTTAGATTAGAAAGTAGTAACTAAAGCTTGTAATTGTTGTATATTTTCTACTATTGCCAATAAGCAAGCATAATCGGTTTAAAGTGGTGAGTCTCCTAGTGGTTATATGTTTTTTTATGGAGGGGTAGTTCTGTGACTATCAATCATAGGTTAATAAGATTAGACTAATTGTAATCTCACAATGAGTACCTTTTCTATAAGCCTATTTGAGGATATCTATAGCCTAAATACACCACTTAGTTTATAGGGTTTTGATGTTTTTGCTTAAGGTGTAAGCTCTTTGTAAGCTTCTTTTAGATTTACAAAAGCAAATGTTAGAATTTTATCTAATATTCAACCTCCCACGAAAAAAAATTCTTTTTACATTTAGTAAAATAGTTAAAAGTGATATAATACTTAAGAGATGAAAAATAATTAAAAGTGATATCATACTTAAGAGATGTAAAATATTTATACAGCAATGGCAAAAAGTATATTTTCAATTCTATTGTTTGCATCAAAATGTAGTTCAGGCCCTAACATTTTGGAATATTAAAAAAAAGTGTAACATTTTAAAACCATCTAATTTTAATTATGAGCTAATAGAACCTTTAATCAGTTAAGGTTTCATCACTAAGTGTCACTTTAATGTTAACATAATATTTTTATTTATATTGTTTTTATGAGACTCATAATGTCACGTGAAATTATGAGTCCTACTCACTTAAATTAAACCTAATTTATATCTATCCTACTAACTCTAGTTTAAGATTAAATCTAATAAATCTAACCTTAAAAAGACCTCTATGAAAATACCAAAAAACAATTTAGAGTTTTCTTTAAAGATCAAAGATATAAAGAGAACTAGTTAGCTTGTTGAACACTTTCTTTGATATCTATCACACTCTTCCAAAGGAGCTCTTATGTTTTGCTTTGTTTGTTTCATCTTTAACAAGTTTGCGTAATAAGTATGAATCTTTTCGTATCTAAGTCCTTTTGCAGAAGAAGAGAAAATGGATTATGGCCAATAATGAAAGTATGCAATGTTCTAATAGTGGTGAAAAGGAGTTTGATTCATATCTTGAATTAATCTCATCTTTCTTGAGCAATAGTAACAACTACCATCCATTAAGCCATGTTTTTATTGTTCCCATGCTTAACTCACTATTATACACCACCACCAACATGTCACTACTAAGTACCATCATAGCCACCATCTGTCCTCATCATCACATATGCTTAACCCTTTATCAAATTAGTATGATTTTATCAAAATCACTTTCACCACCACCACTTAGCAACGTTAATCTACTCCTTAAATCTCGATATTGTCTAGTTTAAGAACCTAAGATCTAACCCTAATTGTAATGATTTTGGTGGCTTCATGTCTACTTTCTCAGCAATCTAAATCTCATCACCAACCAGACTAAGTCATTTTACCTCTCTGGGCAGATCTAGAATTTTTGAAGATGCACTAACGACTGTGTTGACTACCAACTTTAACAATCGTGCCATAGTTCAGGAGTCAATTGGTCATACTCCACCCCTCACATCTTTGCTATTTTTAGTAACAATATTTAATTGTGTTTTGGGTTTTTATATAGGGATTTCAGAATAAGTAAAACTGTGTTTTTTTTGGGTAAATCAGTCAAATTGTATATAAATAAGAAAATGTTATGTACACAATAGAGATTTTCTGAACAGAAATCCCCTACCTACCAAAAGGAACAAGGTAGTACAAATTCATGATGAACCTAGATCAAACCTTGTAATAGCACTACTGACAACATTCCTTCACAAACATCCTACCAACAAGCCTTAGGCTTTTCTACCGAGTAACCCAAGTGCACCACACAACATGCCAGCAACACAAAATGTTCAACAAACATATTCCAAACACAAAAACCACAGTCACAATCAGCAGAAATTTTAGGATATAGTATCCATAGGAAAAGGTTCTCCTACTGTTGATGCTTATGATTACTTGCCTTGAAGACATTTAAACTGAAATGCATATGGAAAGTTTGAGATGCGCTTGAACTAACGTGAGGAGGAAAGTAGTTTAGTGCGTTGCAAGCATTTAATTGTCTCCCCTGCTGATTAGAAACCTGCATCACAATGTTAGTGATAGTGAAAAAAAGATCCAATTACCTCTTGAAGTGTTTAGGTTGAGATGCTCCAGAACTTGGAAGATTATCCTGGCTTGTAGGCTCTCCATCTCCATAGCTACATCCCTGAAAGTTCTTTAGTTCCTTTCGGTCCAAATGTGGTAAACCGTAGTGGATAAAAGAATAGGGAAAGAGGGAACTCTGTGGAAGAGTTTGGTGAAACCAAGTTAGGATAGAAGGAAGGCTTAAGTGGTTGGGAATGGTGATTTGGAAGTGGTTAAGGGTCTAAGCAGATTTGGAGAAAGGACAATTAAAAAACAGATGTTCAATGGATTCCAAGTTCGAAATACAAAGGGAACATTGGTTGGGGATATGTAGGAATTGAATTGTATCCCTTGTTGGAAGTTTTTTAGGACGGCCAGCCAAAGAATGAATGAGCACCTTGGGCAATTATTTTTGAACCAAACTAGGGAATACCAAGGTACGTGTATAGATAAAGGTCTCAAGAGGTTGTAGGTTGAAGCATTGATGTAGGTTTTTTAAGAACTAGGCATCCATTCCAAATGATTCGAGGAACTATTTAGTTGGTATTAAATGGGGTCAAAATCCTCAACGAGCTCCATAGGAAATTTTTGCCACCTCTATACATTATTACTAATTATATCAAAAACCTTTGCTGTCATTGGTAACCCCGACCTATTTATCTGTCGAGGTGATAAGAAATTCCTTAGGATTCCCCTTGGACGCCAAGGATCCACTGCCCATCACCTATCCTAAATCTGAATTGAATCCGTAATTTGTCCCTCACACTTAAGATTTTCCTTCAAGTCTAGGAGCTATTATTGGTAGGTTGGGCATTCCAAAAATTATTCCGTCTCAAAATGATCGTATGCACCTATTTAATCCACATGGCGTCTCTATCATAGAAGAGATACCAAATCCTTTTGCCTAACAAAACAGTGTTTCAGGTTGGTAAATGCTTAATCCCTAACCCCCTTCCTTTTTTGGTTTTATAAGGTCACTCTATTTAACTTTGGATTGATGGTGACTATCTACCCTCCCAGCCCAAAGAAAGTTCCTGAGTTTAGCTTCTGGATCCTTGAGAATAGACGAGGGGAGAATAAAGTGAGAAGCCCAAAACACCTGGAATGAAGAAAGAACAGAGCTCGCTAGTTAAAGTCTACCCGCATAAGAGAGAATTTTGTGGGTCCATTTGTTAACCCTCACATCTATCTTATCCAATTAGGGTAAGCACTCTCTCCTCGATAACCTACCTGTAATGAGGGGAACTCCTAGATACTTTATGGGTAGGGTTCCTCTACTAAGGCCAAACATTTGTGTCAGTTGGTATGTCAAGTGTTCCATATCGTGAGATAGGAAGAACTGACTTTTGGAAGGATTCATATCCATTCTTAAAAAGTGGGAGAAGGAAAGTAGATAATTGATCAAGATTTGAGCTGAGCTGATATCAGCATGACAGAACATCAAGAGGTCGTCCGCAAACAGGAGATAGGTGAGATTAAGAGATTTGCATCTCCAGTGATAATTGAAGGAAGGATTTCTAACTATGCAATCATTTAGGCTCCTAAAAAAAACTTCCATACAAATAATGAAGAGGAAAGGGGATAAAGGGTCTCCTTGTCGAAGCCTAGATTTTCCTTTGAAGAACTTGGAAGGAGAACCATTGATTAAAATGGAGTATGAAGGGGAAGAAATACATTCTTGGATCCAAACTATAAACTTGGGGGGAAGGCCTCTAACATGTAAATAATTAAGTAGGAAGTCTCAATGGATGGAGTCATAGGCTTTTTGGAGGTCGATCTTAAAGGCACATCTCTTTTGATGATTCGAAAGGTGGTAATTTTTAAAAATTTCTTGGGCTAGCAAGATGTTATCACCAATCCTCCTATCCTTAATGAAAGCACTTTGGTTAGGGCCAATAATGTGAGGGAGAATTGCCTTAATCCTATTGGCGATGATCTTAGCTATCACTTTGTACAACATTTTACAACAAGAGATAGGCCGATAATCTACCACTGAGGATGGGTGAGCCTTTTTAGGAATGAGAGTAATAAAGCTAGAATTAATCTCTTTAAGAAGTTTCCCATGTTGAAAAAAATCTTGGATAGCCCTAGTAATATCCTCCCCAATAATGTGCCAAGTTTGCCTGAAGAAAAAACCATTGAACCCATCGGGGCCAGGAGCCTTCTTCAGATTGAAAGAGTCGAAAACCTCTCCAATTTCTTGCACTGAAACTTCAGCTATAAGGGGATTAGAAAGGCTTTCAGATAAGGCTTGAGGAAAAAGAGACTCCACCAAGTCCTTAGAAGAAGGAAGGGGTTTCCTACCACCAATGGAAACTTGAAAGAAGTCAACAAATTGTTCTTGAATCTCTTTAAGGTCGACTATCCTTCTCCCATTGCCTACTTCTAAAGAATTGATAGTGTTCCAGTTTCTGTTGGCTATTAAGGAGTTGTGAAAAAATCTAGTGTTCCTATTCCTTTCCCTTAACCACTTAATCCTGGAAGCCTGTTTAAAAAAGAACTCTTGATCATCTAAGGCCCTAATAAGATCATTAATGGCATCGGATTCTTGAGCAAGTAACTCATTCAACCTAGGAGAATGCCTCAGTTTATCTTGAATAAGATTAAGAGAATCTTGACAGTTCTGAACTCTCTCATTAACATTGCCAACTTGTCCTGAG
This sequence comes from Erythroxylum areolatum, assembly GCA_024520975.1. NCBI lineage: Eukaryota > Viridiplantae > Streptophyta > Magnoliopsida > Malpighiales > Erythroxylaceae > Erythroxylum > Erythroxylum areolatum. The sequence continues at coordinate 60,339,414 of JANIJH010000006.1, read as the reverse complement.
TTAAGAGCTTTGAGTGCTCTTTTTACCATCTTAAGTTTGGACACGACACAGAACATGGGAGATCCCCTTATTTGGGATGACCAAGCTTCCTCCACTAGTTGAACAAAATTAGGTTGAAAGGAAAAAAAGTTAGAGAACCTAAAAGGAGATGCTAAGAAAGTTAGAGAACCTAAAAGGAGATGTTGTTCTCTGAATGGGGGTACCAAATTTGATTTTTATAGGAGAATGATCTGAGATGTTCAGATAATGAATGACACTATAAGATTTAAGAAATTTTGAGCTCCAAGCAGAATTGATGAGAGTCCTATCTAACTTTCTAGCAACAAAATTATTCCCACTTTGTTTATTGTTCCAGGTGAAGTAGGGACCACTAGAGTTTAGGTCATAGATTGCTTGACCATCAACCCAATGTCTAAAGTCACTCATACTTTGGAGAGCTGAGTGACTACTAGGTTCTGCCTCATGAGGGTATAAGACGGCATTGATATCCCCTGCAGTTATCCAAGGCATAGAGGAAATGGATAGGCTAAGGTTTGACAAGT
>JANIJH010000006.1:60328659-60338772 GCA_024520975.1 Erythroxylum areolatum | reverse complement strand
ACTATCAAGAATCAATTCAGATATAGGAGGGGAAGAGGTGATACCTACTTGACTTATGGCATTGACTTGAGAATCCTCAAGGTTTCCAGCAGGATCTTCTTGGTCCATCTTTGCCTTACCAAGTATATCTGGACTCTCATTATCACTTGTGAATTGTTCCATCAATTGGTTTACGCCCGCAACGTGTTCCATCAGCAGTGATCCTAAACCTTTGCATTGGATGTCAAGGACAGTTGTCGCCTTTTCCTGCTGGGAAGGCTGGTAGAAGGTAACTCCCCTCCTTGCTATTAATTGTTACTAGTTTGTACCTTTGTTCCTTTTTCCAATTCATGATATTCTCCAGTTTGGAAAACTCACCCTGTTGGTACCCATTCTTTGTTTTGAGTAACCAGTGCAGGCTTTCATTCATATTTGATTCTTACTTCTTTAAATGTTCTCTCCCCAGCCTCAGTATACGTTGCTAACTGGAAGGAGGTTGGCTAGTGGTGTTGTAAGTCTATTTCAACACACAGCCTAGCGTATACTATCCGTGCCATCCGAGCAGTAGGAGAATCTATTAAAAGTGGGTGTCCTACCGCACTAGCTATTCGACCCAGTCCTTCGGTGGTCCAGTACTCAACAGGGATATTAAAGAATTTTGCTCACACTGGAGCTTTCTACACAACCTCCTGTTCTCCTCCATTTAAACTCCATTTCTTCATAAATAAGGATTTACATTGGATGTGCCAAGGACCCTTTTCTAGAACAGACATGACTCCTACTTCATATTCAAACTTAAAAAGAAAATTATCTGAGTTGGTAATCAAATTTTCTTTCAATCCAAACTCAGACCAAGATTTATTCAGAGCACGATGCAGAACTGGGAATGCGGGTCTCTTACCAATGAAGAACCCAATCAGCGCCAACCGAAAATTTGCAACTCCTTGTTTCGCTAGCTCTAGAGGAGGTATCACATAGATTTGATTTTCTTTGGTCTCCAGCGGGAAGTAGCTTAGTGTAGTGTCTGTCGACATAGCTGTCCCATTCGCTACAACCGCCTTTCATGATTTTGCAAACCCCTGTATTGTTGGGTTAACTGAATCGGGCTTAGATAACACTCCGATTGGTTATGCTAGGGTTTTGGGTATGAGTGGATCTGGTTTGGAAGGGGAGTTTGGAATAGGATGGTGAGCCAAGGAAAGGTTGGGGTCGGAGTTTTCGTTTTGATATAGGGTGTGGGTAGGGATTTTAGTAGTTGGTTTGGGGGAAGGTTGCAGTACGAGTGTTGAGAGAGGGGAACAGATTTATTTATAGTTAATTTGAAATTAAGGTTAATTAGGATTAATTAAGTTAAATATAAATTAGGTTTTTAGGTAGTGCTTTAAGTTCTACATAAATAACAAAAAAATAAAATGACGTCACTTTAACAATGATATAACACTTAACATAATTTCGGCAATTCAAGATTAAAACTAAATATTTTTGAAACCTTAGTGTTATTTCTAAACATTTAAAATATTAAGATTTTATCTACATATTTTAATATGAATATTAAAATTAAAAATACAATTTTTATTATATAATAATTGTATAAATAATCGTTCACATAACTTATTCAATGATTTTTTAATTTTATAGGTACTTTAAGGCTTTAAACATTTTATTGGGTAGTGACCAATAAACTTGCAGCAAAGCTAAAAAAATATAAAATTGATTCAATATTACTGAAGCAAATCTCAGTTTACTATAGTTCTCAGCAAATAATTAACCATAAAGGCTTTAATTAAATATTATACTTGCCTTCTTGGACCCCAGTTTGCAAAAACTCTGAAAAGGTAGAGGATGACTTTGTCTTACCTGCCAACAATTTAATTCACTTCTAGGAAGGATCCTTGGTTTGGATGAGTTTTTGAGAGGTTAACACGTATTTTTCTCTATTATAAAAGCTATTTTAAAGAAAAATAAATATTTGACTGTAAAATAAAAATAATTTTTTAATAAATATAACTTTTTTTGTAGCCAAAATATAGATTTTTAATAAATTTTGAGCCTCTAAAAAATAATTTTTAGGTAAAATTTTTAGATCAATTAATGAATCTATTTATAATCTCTTTTATCATCATATTTTACACATAATTCTCACAGTATCTACAAATTCATCTTCACGTTTATTTTCGGAGTTATATAATATTATTTGAATTTTTATATGTTTTAATATTTATTTTTTATATTAGTTTTACTTATGTTATAATCTATATAAAAGATTTGATAAGATATATTTTTATTTATGTTTCATATGTTTTAAAATTATATAATAATTAATATATTGTGCTTTAGATATTGTTTAATATATTTTAAATAATATTTATATGTATAAAAATTTTATTACAAAATAAAATATAGTTAAAATTAAAATTATTTTTATATTTTTATATTTTCAAACAGTCTATTATATGAAGTTCTTTAAAAAAAAACATCTTCTTTAATTGACAATCAAATAATCAACTGCCTTCCTAGAAAAATTCTTTTCAGAAAAATTCTATTAACAAAAGTTTTATTAATACGAATCTATCTAAATAGGCAGTTAGCTACTTCCGACCAATTCTTTCTTTTTCAATTTTCACATTTTAAAATTTTCATTCTACTTATTATTAATCCCATAAGCTTTTAAACTTTTAATTAGAAGACTCCTAAAAGATAAATTTCAAAAAAAAAAAAAAAGACTCCTAAAAGATTGGTCTGACCCTTCGACAGCTCAAACTAATTGTCCTTTTTATTCGTACGATATCCTAAACTAAATATTGTTATATAAATTTTTAAGATTTGAAAAGATCAAACGGAACGACGTAAAGAGAGCGGAAACGGTCAAGAAAAGAAGGCAAGCTTCTTCCTTGTCCTTGACATTGCATTTTCTCACCGGTTTCCGCTGTTTTGACTTTCGTTGTTTCGTTCATCTCACACGCCTTTGATCCTTCTCTTCAAAACCGTCTTCAACGTTCTCTTCCTCTCTCCATAACCATATCAGATTCCTTTGGGTTGCCTTCTTCCCCGAGTCTTTTCAGCGTTTCTGTTCCAAATTTTGAGGTATATCCTGCTTCTTTTTTCACCTATCCCTTACTTCCTTATTCTATTTCTACTTGGATTCCTTTATTTGCGAAAAGAATTCTCTTTTGTGAGTTCGGTGACCAATCTTAATCGGGCTTGCTTTAAATGTTAATTAAAGTTCATGGTATACTCTTCTTGGTTTTATCGATCACTTTGTTCCGTCCTTGTTTCTGGAATTACTTTTTGGTGGCTTTGTTTTTGATCAGTTGATGAATCCATGACTTTCGGAGACCCTTTTCTTAACTCTTTCGCGGGTTTAATTCATTTTTCGTTTTCCTTTTTCACTAAAATTACACGGCTTCCTAATTTCCGCAAGAAATAAATACATGGTTTCCTGCCATATATTTTTGTTTCGTCGGTGTGAACAATGAAGGATCGGAATCTCCTATGCAATCTTACCTTAATTCTTTGTTTTCCAGTTTCAAATTAATTGAAGGAGAAAGTTGTAGATTAGCCAAAGCACTACCGTTGATGGGTTATTGATTGTTGGCATGCTTTTCCATTTTTGATTCTGTTCACATAACCTTTTGAAGTATCCCTACTTGTCTCTCTGCTGGTTGAATCAACTATGAAAGAAGAAAAGACGTGGTTTTGGTAAAAGAAGTTTTCACCGTTCCAGTAGCCCTGTAAACCCCCTAGCAAGTTGTGTTACCCTTAAAAGTCCATCTTTAGTTTTCTAAGTGTGGTATTTCGTTTGAATTCTAACTTCTTCTCTTGTTAAGCTTTGCCGCTGTTGTCCTGACCTAAAATTTTCATGTGCCTAAATTGAATGGTAGAAAAGTTCAAACTGTTTAATATTCAAATTTTTTTCATGGCTGCTTAATCTAACTTCTCCTATGTTTCTTTAGTTTCTGCTGGAATCTTAGTTGAATACCTATTAGCTTGTTGGTTGAATTCTTCTTTTTCCGTATAGGGAAGATGTTGAGCACAAAGAGATCTCCCCTAAATGCTCTTAAGCACAACAAAGTTTCTTCTTCCAACCCTTTTGATTCTGATGATGAGTTGGATAGTAAAAAAGCTCAGAATCCATCAAAGAAAACTTCTTCAGAAAACATTTCTACAACACCAAATTTCAGTGTGAATCCTTTTGATAATGACGATGACAAAATGAGATCGTCTACATCTTCATACCCCTTTGCATCAACAGCAAGAAACAAGTACAAGAATGACTTCCGTGACGAAGGAGGTTTAGAAAACCAATCAGTTCAAGAATTAGAGAATTATGCTGTCTACAAAGCGGAGGAGACTACACAAGCAGTCAATGGATGCCTAAAGATTGCAGAAGAAATGAGAGAAGGTGCCACCAACACTTTGATTATGCTGCATCAACAGGGGGAGCAAATTACCAGGACTCATAATGTTGCTGTTGAAATAGATCATGATCTTAGTCGGGTATGACCTGCTTCCATAAGTTTTACTTTATAGCTCATAACAAGAATCGAGTTTTGCTAAAAGAGAAAATACATAAAAGATGTAGATCGCATTGCCCCTTTGTTTTCTGTCCAATTAATTAGTTCTTCAACAGCGTTAGTTCTGCTTTCCAAAATGCCTCTTCTAGATTAGGTTGTTGAAATCTGTTTAAGACATTAATTCAGTTTAATGATTTTCTTTTGGCATATATTAACCAATACTGCGTCATTTCTCTGCAAATCTTCAGGCATTTAAAAAATTTGTTAATTTTATGACTTTTAGTGACATTTTTATATAAATTTGTTGATAGAATCATCCACTTAACGGCTATGACATAATTCACGCCATATGTTTCCAGTATTCAACTTTTAATTTAAGGGCCAAATGAACCCAAAATGTTATGGATTGCTATGTGTGTGCATTTGTACGGACACGATGCAAGAAATTCAAACATTTCAGGCATACACTCATTCTGTCTTACGAAGTTTTAGGTGATATAGCCTTCTTCAACTTCATTTACTTAATTTTGTTCGAGTGCAATGAATTAGGAAGAGAAGGAAAGAAAATCGTAAGCACAAATATCATATTTCTTTAGTTCCTAATTTAAAGATGGTGTATGTAACTAGGATTTTCTTACAGCACGCTCAAGATTTCGGCCATTGATTTGAATCCCTTCCTGGATCATAAGAGAAAGGGACAAAATAATTTGATGGGTTTGTTTTACTTTTTCCCTTTGATTATTGGTCAATGTATTGAAATCTGTTAAATGCTTTTGAGCATGATGCAGTTTTCCCATGGCTATGTCCTTTTACTTCAAAAAATCATCCATCCAATCACATCTCATTTCTCATTCATTTTTCTTTGTGATGATTTTTTTCCAATTGTTCCTTCACATCTACTATATTTATGGAAAATTCTCATGGCTACTTAATACTGGTTTCAGGGCGAGAAACTTTTGGGTAATCTTGGGGGCATATTTTCCAAGAAATGGAAGCCAAAGAAGACTAGTCGGATATCTGGCCCAGTGATCACAAGAGGTTGGATATTCTTGTCAATATTTTCCATGCTGTGCAAAAACTTATTCTTCCTTCCGTTCCTCATTTGATTTAGCAGAAGACTTATTGAGAGTAACAATAAAGGAGCATTGTTGCTAGAAGTGCGAAGTTCACAATTCAAAATTCCAGGAATTCTACTGGTTGTCTCTTCTGACAGTATAGGTGCTTTGTTTTTTTTTTTTTTTGTGTTTTTGCAGATCATGATACACCAAAAACAATGGCTGGGCATCTTGAGCAGAGAGAAAAATTAGGACTGAAAGCACCCCAGGGAAGGTCAAATGCACGAACAAATCTACCCGAACCTGCCAATGCAATTCAGAAAGTTGAGGTTTGTACCTTTTGATCCAGAGGAAACACTGATAAATTGCTTGTTTGCAAACCAAAAATATATATTAAAAAAGATATATAAACGTGGAATATGTTTAGTTATGGATAAATGTTGATTTGGGATATGAATATTTGTCCTTAATTAAAGATATTCTGATACTCCATGAAAATAAGGAGCTGGTTATAGATGTTGTCAAGGTTTCATGTAATTGTCTACAGTGTAATTGCATTGCAATAACAAATTTCTACTCTCTTAACAAACAGGCTTCATTTGTTCATTACATCTTTGTGTTCCAACACTTGAAATGAATATGGTCGCTACGTTTGCTTACATTTGACGATGCTGAAAACAGGTTGAAAAGGCAAAGCAAGACGATGCATTCTCAGATTTGAGCAATATATTGGGTGAGCTTAAGGTTATGGCTGCTGACATGGGCACTGAAATTGACAGGTTAGTCTTTATATAAGTGTCTACTGAATGGTTTAATTCTGCTTTCGCTAGGACGATGCAGAAAGAAATTATCTCAACTTTAGTCTGCCAATAATTTCCTCCACTTTCTAAGATTTTGGTAACAGATTACTGTAAATTTTTGTGCATTCAGGCAAAACAAAGCTCTGGTTCCTGCTCAGGACGACATTGATACCCTGAATATACGAGTCAGAGGTGCAAACGAACGAGGCCGCCGTTTACTTGGGAAATAGTTGAATTACCTGAGATGGCAGATACAATCCATTCTTGGTCTTCTTTTTTCTTCCATCCTTTATGAATTTGTTGATAATTGCGCTTGTACGCTAGAATTGGTAAGTTAGCAATCTCCACTTATGGTTGCTCTTACTGATAATTGGGGATTACTCTTTGTTAACAGACTAAGATGGTCATGACTTGTTCAAAAAGTCAAAGAAAGTTCTGCTATGAAATAGCTGTTTATGAACTTATTCACCAAGTGTTTGGTTAAACGAAGAGAGAATAAATTAAACAGAAAATTTATTAAATTTTATAATTTTAAATTCAATAATTAATTTTTAAAACTCAAATAAATTTGAGTAAAAAAGTTGTTTTTTGCTAAGATAATATGGCTATTAAATATTACGTAAATATCTGTTTATTAGTAAAAATGATGTTTTAATTAAAATTGCACATCACTAAATTAAAAAAAAAGAAGAAGTTAGATATTTATAAATTTATTATCTCTCAAAAAAATGTTGGTATAAAACTTGGATAGAATTTAAGTCAGATTCAAGAGTAACCTTCCCTCTTGTTCTAAACATCCCAAATTCGTATTTGCAAGTATGTCCGGTAAACTGAACACACATATGCTATAGCCAATCCCGCATTGTCTTCCTTGTAACCGAGCTTATAAACTATACAGTGTTCTATAATATTTGAAATATCGGCAACCCAACGGTCACTTCTCCTTCTCCTGCTCCTGCTCCTGCTCCTCGCACTAAAATGGCGAAGACCATCCGCTTTTTACCCCAGCCCCTTCTTCTAAAACGATCCATCCTGTTAAATCACCCCCAAAACATCCTTCTTGCTCCAAATTCACGTTTCTCTCGCTCATATTCTTTACTTTCGCATGAAACCGCCATACTAAAACCAATCATCTTCGCGAGAAACAAGAGAAGGGAATCTCGACATCTGAAATTGAGGAGAATTTTGCCTAAATTACTGCCCATTGTTGCCCCATCTTTCAAGATCTTGCCAGAGTTGTTGGATCTGGCGACTGAAGAAATCTTTGCTCACAATGCAGCAGAGGGATTATTAGTTCTCTGGAAGAGTTTTGGAGCGAAAAGGATTCACTTCTGGAGAAGAAAAGGGAAGAGGAAATTCGGGTCTTTTCGGGTTTTCTTGCTTTTCGGATTGGGTTTGTTCTTTTTGTTGTTTGGAAGAGATATAACAAGCAATCTATTCGCTAGGACTGTGGCTTTGGTTTTAATAGGGGTTGCATTGACAAAAACGTGGAGGAATGGAGTTAAGAATTGGGCTTTAGGGTTTTGCTTTCTTGTTGCTTTGACCAGTTTGGGATTGAAGAGAGGATAGAGATAGGCTGAGAGGTTCAGAACTTCTTCCCCACAAGCGAAAGAACAGGAATTTTGTAAGAAGAAAAGACTTTCTTAATCATTAGGATAAGCCTTAATTTGTGATTTATAGACTTTTTGGTTTAAAGATAAAATACATTCATGACATCTACTGAAGATGGCCTATAATTGCCAAGTTCTAAAGTTTTCATCTCTCTCAGTTTGCTTTTACGAATGAGTTGAACAGTACAGTAGACCAATTCTGCTTTCTAGTGTGCTTTTCTGTGTCATTCTTTCTTGCGGTAACATATTTATATCAGAACTACTACACTCGCGACCCCGAGGATCGTTTTATGTGATTTTTCTTTTTCTTGGTGTGTCTCTAGAAGAGACCAAAGCAGCACAGCAAAGAAGCAAAAATGTGCCCAGTGTACAATTGTCACTAGCAGAATGAAACTCATGTTTTGTGCTTAATCCTAATAATATTGATGTGGAAAGCGATTATAAGCAGAGAATCTTGCCATCTAAGAACTCTTCAAAGAGTACCGACCATACCTCAGAGCCAAGAGTTCTTTGCAACATCCTAATTGCCAAACTTTTTTAAATTTTTGGAAGAACAAACATACATGCTATAGCCGCACACTTATAACTACACAGTGTTCTATGTTGAATTACACATTTTAAATGACTGAATAATACTTGACAGCCCTTTACTTACCACTATAAGTTGAAAAGAATAAGTAAAAATAGAACGACTTGGTACTAAATCAACATAAATCTGCATTGAGACCAGTCCAGAGTGGGTGGAAGTTACGCAATGGAAGAATGTTATCCAAATAAGAAAGACAAACCAATAAGTACCATTAACTTGTCTGAGGCAAAACACGGATTAAAGTATGCTGCTTCTACCACTAGAATCAGCAACCAAATTGGATGGGACTTGGGAGGCACTAACAATTGAAAATTCTCAGAACTTTTCTTTGCCTATCAATCACCCATCCAACAATTTAGTTTGCTTCTACACAATCTATCTACACTACAAGGCCGCTGTGTTCTTGAACCAAGTTGAAAAACTTTCGTTGTTTATCATAAATTTACCATACAAGTCAACCTAACTGCACCATTCGAAAACTATACATTCACAGAGACTACACAAACTTTGTCCAGAAAATCAATTATTTGAACAAAACACAATACATTCATTCATCTATCCATCATCAGAACTGTTACTGCGCACTAAAACAATGTGTATTCCCTCCGCACCAATCAAACATACTAGTTAATTCATAAACTCCCGTATAATATTACTATGAAAATCTCGCTAAGCTTTCAAGAATTAGTAGTAAATCATCACCGAGAGTGGCGTCTAATTGGGAGGCATCTTCATCTCCATCTCCATGACGCTCTTGATTTTGGAGGCGTAGAGAGAGTAGACGACAGCTTGTCGTTTGGCGACTTGCAGCTGAGCAAGCCCATCTGAGTAAGCGGCGGAGATCGAGGAAGGGTCGGTGAGGTCCCGATTTTCGCGGAATCCGTCGGCGGCGCGGCGTTTGGTGTACTCTCGAATGTTGTAATCGGTGAATTGACGGGCGGTGCGTAGTAGAGAGCTGTAAAGCCCTAAAATTTGGGCTCTTGACACTCCTCCACTAACCATATTCAAGGAGACGAAACTGTTCTGGAACTCTTCTTTGCTCGGTTTTCACTGTTCTAATATAAGAATAGTGCACCTTGCAAGCCACGCGATGCCTAATATAAATCCCATAATTTTTTTTTTTTTGGGTTTTTATATCACTTATTTTTCTTAATGTCACATTGTTAAAGGCAATATAATTATTTTTATTTGTTTTATTAATAAAAATGAGCATGCTATTTAATTTTGAAGTTAAACAAAGACATAATTGTTATATAATAGCATTTTTAATAACAAAATATGAGTATTGTGTTCTATTTCTTAAATTTATATCTTTTATAATATTATTAATAATAAAATGTGTCATATTTTAACATAATTAATAATTTACTTTATCAAGCGCTATATCATAAGTAATAATTTATGTACTTATTTTTAATTTTTAATTTTTATCTATTACGTATTTATTAACAAATCGATTTTTAAAATATCAACTGGTTCAGCCTAATTTTGACGAGGCTGCACGTTGCCGTTTGGATCCATGAGGTTGATCAGTTCCGACTTGAAGGTTCCTGCAAAACAAAGAAG
>JANIJH010000006.1:60271141-60299131 GCA_024520975.1 Erythroxylum areolatum | reverse complement strand
GAACTTATCTACAATCACCCATACAACATCATGCTTCCTTTGAGTGAGAGGAAGTCTAGTGACAAAATCTATGGTAATGTTATCCAATTTCCATTGAGGAATAGAAATAGGATGTAACAAACTAGATGGGACCCGACGCTCAGCTTTAACCTGCTGGCATGTCAGACATTTTGCTACATAATCCACAACATCCCATTTCATATATAATCCACAACATCCCGTTTCATACCTGACCACCAGCAAAGCCTAATACATCTTGTTTCCACCCGGATGCATAGTAAATACTATATTATGAGCCTCAAACAACAGCTTCTTCTTTAATTCATCATTAACTAGTACACACAACCAATCCTTATAATACAATTCACCGTCACCTTGCACAGAAAAATCAGACTGTTTACCTTCTTGAGTATCCAAGATAAGTTGTTGTAACTTATCATCAGCTCTTTGAGCGTCACAAATCTCATGTCTCAAAGTAGGACTTGCTTTCAATTGAGCCATTAAAGCTCCATCAGATCCTAGTTTCCATCCATTATGCTTAAATGATAATGCTGAGATAGTCTTTCGACTCAAGGCATCAGCTACAACATTAGCCTTACCCAGATGGTAGTCCACAATACAATCATAGTCTTTAAATAATTCCAACCAATGCTGTTGTCTCAGATTGAGTTACTTGTGGGTAAGCAGATACTTCAGACTCTTATGATCTGTGAATATTCTACACCTTTCACCTTATAAGTCGTGTCGCCAAATTTTTAAGGCAAACACTACTGCTGCAAGTTCTAGAGCATGTGTTTGGTAATTCTGTTCATGAGTCTTTAGTTGCCTAGAGGCATAGGCAAATACCTTTCCTTCCTGCATCAAAACACAACCTAAACCAATTCCAAATGCATCAGTATACATAACATACTCTTTACCAGAAGTAGGTTGAACTAATACAGGAGCTTTAGTAAGCATACTTTTCAACTGATCAAAGTTACTCTGACATCTATCAGACCATTCATACTTCACTCCCTTCCGTAATAGTTTAGTTAAAGGAGATTTTATCACCGAGAATCCCTTAACAAACCGACAGTAATAACCAGCCAGACCTAAAAAACTTCTCACTTCTGCTACATTTTGTGGTGGCTTCCAATTAACAATCGCTTCTATCTTACTAGGATCATCTCTGATTCCTTTAGAAGAGACAACATACCCCAAAAATGATATCTCCTTAAGCCAGAAATCACACTTACTCAGCTTAGCATACAATTGTCTTTCCCTCAGAGTCTGTAATGCAATTCAGAGATGCTTAGTATGATCCTGTTCATTCCTAGTATAGACCAGGATATCATCAACAAACACCACAATAAACTGGTCCAAATAAAGCCTGAACACTCTATTCATCAGATCTATAAATATTACTGGAGCATTAGTTAACCCGAATGGCATTACTAGGAATTCATAATGTCCATAACGGATCCTAAATGCAGTCTTCGGTACATCCACATCCTTCACCCGAAGTTGATAATACCCCGATCTCATATCTATTTACAAAAGTAGGTAACGGGAGTTATACAGAAGATACCATAATTGGTAATATATCACAGAAGAGACTTACGTCTCAATAACAGAAGACACCGAAGTGTCAATAACAGAAGACACCGAAGTGTCAGACATCGAAGTGTCATAGAAGCAGATGCAGACCCTTTTAGGCATGCCTATTTACCCACAACTAGGACTCAACAGTTTTAAAATAAAACAAGGTCATTTCAGACATTTCATGTGCAAAGCAAGTAGTCAATCATATTCACATGCAAGTAGCACTTCTAATGATATAAACATGCATCAAACACCTCAGACAATCATTGTCTAGAATTCAGAATACAATTAGCATAAATCAAATTCAACATGCAGAACAAAGTAAGGTAAGTAGCACTTTAATATCACATTCATCAATCAATACCTCAGACCTTCATGTCCAGAATCAGTACACAATTCAGTATACATTCATCAATATCAAATTCAATTTACTAATAAACAAAACAAATCAAGGTGAGACCATCTTAGGTTACAAAAGCTCTCTGTTTGCTTATTGCCTCGAAGTTCCGGTAATATCTGGAATCGGTCGCTCTAAGGGTTCCTCTAAAATATCAATACAAGCATATATTACTATTGTGCACAATTATGAATTCAATTATGCACATTTATGTATACTGAATATGTATGATGCATGTTCATGTCAAAAATTCTGGGTTCTTATTCTTAATTTTATCACATTATCAATTATGTGAAATCATACTCAGTCCCTCAATCCAGATTTATTTCACAATCCACCTTTAAGTCCACTTTGCTTAATTATTCTTATTAGGAAGGTGAGGTAATTAGGTAATACTTCATTTTAGGAAGTTTTCCCTATTTGTCTTAGGTTTCCAATGATACTAATTTCATCTAATTTGGTTTAGTATTCAATGCGTTATGCTCAAAATACCACAGACTGTGTACATTTGAAATTTTGGCTAATGCATGATCATGCCTCCAAGTTGTACACCTCATAACTCTCAATTACAATATCCAAAAATTACAAAATTTATACCAATTTAAAGATAAGAGAATAAGCTACAACTTTGGTGAAGACTCCTCAATCTCATTCAGTATACATCAATATGGTTTTTTCAATAATCACAGGACATGATTTCTATCCCTTGTAGTGCTACAGCTTAAGACGAGACTCAATTCCATGCCACTTTTGAAAGTTTTAGAGACACAATCAAAATTCAACTTGTTCTAGAAAGTTGTAAACCTATGTCTCAAGGTTAATCTGAATTAAGAATAAACTCATTTGGAGATCTAAAGATCAAAATATAAGCAAAATACCGAAGCATGTTCAATAAAAACAATAACCTTTTAATAGCCTTTAGGCTTTCATTCAAAACTCACTTCCACTTTTACACCAAATTCATTTCAATTTTTCTAGTTCACTTTAGCACAAACACATCACCATTATATACTCATTCAAAAATCAATTTGTTTTTCATAAAATCATCAAACTCTAATCAATTTTCTTAAACGTCTTTATCTTCATAAAATCAATCATAAACCTATCAATTTTCCTAATTTTTATCTTAAGTAAATTTTAGGTCAAATTTGTATGACCATTTTGACCTAGACAATGGGGTATTTGGACAACATATTCTACTAATCAAATGTTCCTCAATGTTTTAAAGGTCTAATGACACCAATACCATGCATTTTAGTTCAATATCCTGCAAATTATAATGAAAAATCCACAGAATGTTTTCATTCCTTAACAGAATACCAATTTCAACTTCAAGCTAAATTTCTAGACTCTTAAGGGCATATTTTGAATTCAATTCTTTCATGAAAAATGTATTTCTATGTCTCTAGTTTACTATAAATTAAACTCCATCAAATTTCGATATTCACAGATCAAGTTATGACCTAAATATAGATGTATGCTCAGTAAAATACTGCATGTATCATATTCCAATGACTATAATCCTTCATCTTGTTAATCAATCACCATATTTGCTTCTTCTTTCACCACCCACACATGCATCAACACCGTTTACATATGCAGCACTCCCTAAGCATAAAAATATACACCATTCATGCATGCAAAACCTCAACAGAATCATTTACACTTTCATAAAACTTAAAGCATTACTACTTGGTTTATACTTCATAAAAATCCCAAAAATGGGGAGAGCAAATAAGAAGGAAGATGGTGTAGATGGTTTCGGTGAAACCAAAGGGAAAGAGCTGCAGAAACATATTTTATTTTATTTTATTAATGCCTAGGTGTTTCATTAGTGCTTTAACACATGTCTCCATTGCATGTCTTCCACTTGTCCACTAGATAAGCTACCATTTGTCTCATAGCTATAGGTCCACTTGTCACACATGATTTTATCCATTTGTCACTCCATAATTTATCCATTTGTCAATTAATTTCTAATACAATTGTCACACTTCTATTTGTCTCTTATTTCAATATTTTTTAGTCTAAAATATCTCAAATTTTCGATAATTTTTCTAAAATTCACCAAAATTTCGAAATAATAACTATTATCACCAAATAAATTTTGCAACACAATTAATCCAAAATTCACACTTTAATCACATTAAAAATCATTTATACAAGAAAAAATGTCAATGACTGCATGTACAATTATTTGTATATGTCAAAATTTATATGAACATATCAACGAATACTCAATTATGCAAAGCAAATGATGTACTAAAATTTCTTAATTTTCTAAACCCTAACATGGGGTGTTACAATATTAATGTGTAATTGTTTAAAATGATATAAAAACTTGATGAATTAATCTTTCTTTCTATCGTTCTCAAGTCTGCTTGGTATAAATTTGTCAGTTTGTACTCTTTAACCACTTCATTTTTTAATTCCTCCTTTCCCTATTTCTCTTTCTCCTTATCCTTATGTTCTTTCTTATCCTTCTTCTCATTATCCTTCTTTTTTTACATTAGCTTTTTCCTTCTTGTCAACTTTTAGCTCCTTTTTACTTATACAAGTTATTACATTCACTTGATCACTTAAATTTGACTTAATATTGTTAAGTAATGTACCTGGTTGCCTCTATAGACAAGTTTAACAAGTTGTCCAATAGTAAATTTATTTATTATTAATAGAGGCTTATTAGTTTCAAAGAGACTCACGAGTAACCCAAAAGTAAGTCTGAGATGTAGTGATAACTTTCATCATTTATTTAACTTCCTTTATTGTTGCTATTGTTGTTGAAATCTTGGTGGAGGTACTTGTCTCTATTGTCTTTTATTACTCCATAAAAAAATTGAATGATTTCTCCACTCCAGATTATAGGTGTTACTATAGGTGTTATTTTAATACTAATTTCCTATAAAATTAACTTGCTCAATTTGTTGCTATATGTTATAAGGTGCCTAAAGTTCATGATTAGGGTGTCCACTACCACAAATATTACAATACATCACTAGTGCTAATTAAACTACAAAAAGAATGAAATAACCAGTAAATAAACATGATCTAAATGAAGAATCCCTTTAGAACTTTTTGCTTTCTTAAATTTATCCTAATTTAATGATTAACCTTAATTTCTTAAATCAATAGAAAATCCAAAGTCATAACTATATTCTTTCTCAAGAAATATGGCCCTAATCTTAATTGATTGATTTAATATCTTTCTAATAAAAAACTCCTAAGAAAGCATTACTTTGTTCTATGAATTATAGTACTAGCATTGACTTTAACCCAATAAATTCATATAGCCTTATCTAGAAGATTTTATGCAATTCTCATTATTCATGCTATGATCTATTCATACATATGATTACTCAATTTTTATACGATGCAACTCTCACTAATTGAACTAGTGAGATTTTATATCAATATAATAGGACTTAAGACCGTTCTATAAAAAATAGGTTAATCCACAGAAGTTAACGCAAAAAATACATAAAGAAGGACATGAATTGCCGCAATCTAATAAAGAAGGGATTGAGAGTGATAAGATTATAGATTTAATTTCTACTAGTAAGCTAGATAAGATAGTAGTTAGTAGAGAAAACAAGATGAAGAGAAACCACTCCAAAGTAATTTGATTAATCCAAAAACACCCCCTTTTTTCATTTGTAACATAGCCTTATATACGCTTAAAACTTTAGTAATATCAAAACCCAAAGAACTAGAATCCTACAAGGAAATAATATTATTGATATAATCTAACTAAGAAATAAATAACTTGTAAATATAATTCATTCCTATCTAATATGAAGCTTGCTAGTGATCTTGCTCAAACTTGCTAGTTATCTTATTGGAACAGCAAGTGAGTCTTATGGAAACTCCTCATCCTAAACAATGTAGCTGGTTTAGGAGTTGAGTTTCTTTTCCCCTCTATCACCCTCCTTCTTAGCCTCCTCCTACTTCTTTCTCTCCAGTTAATTTTGCTTAACTCCACTCTTCACTTCCTTTTCATCTTCACGGATCCTTCCTGCCGCCTTTTGCTTGATTACTGCACTGCTTTTGTTCCTTTGTATATCTAAATGTATAAGACGACATTATATTAAATTTTTATATATGTTCTTACTTGCTTTATTTTGCTATATATTTAGATTTCTTTTATATGAGAATATTGATTAAATATTTTAAATTATTTTATTATAAATGAAAGCTACTAAGTAATATAATATTTTTTTATAGTTTTGAATTCGTATTACTATTAATGATCAATTTATAAGGAAACATGAAGATATAATTAAACTTTATAGTTTGAATATGTCACGATAGAGCTTCTAAAGTTCAATGTATTTTCTAGTTTTTCAAAAATTAGTTTTAAATTATTATATTTTTAAAGGAGAAATTATTGAAAATATGAATTATGTGAATTATTTAATAAGATTAGTTAAGGATTTGATGAATTCAGATATTGATTTGACTAATTTATAACTTTTATATATATGATTGGAACCTTAATTTGATAACGTAATAGGTATTTTAACATAACGTGGCTATAAGTAAATGTAGAGATTTACACACAAATAAATATATATATACACGCACATGTATAATGGGAGTGTCGAATGATATGCATTTAGAAAGAATTTTGCTTAATGATCTTATTTTTGATGTATGTAAGAGTTTGTATAGTGACTTTTAAGTGACTATTTTGAATTCCATCAACTGGTAATCAATGTGGTGGCTTACCGCAGGGCAAATACATTGTGGTTTTTGGATCTTGTCATTAGAAAAACTAAGAAAGTGGTCATATTCAATATTTCAATTATAAGTTCTATAACTTGATATGAGAAATATAAATTAACGGTGGATTTTTGGGATGGAATATCAAATACATTGCTTGATTTTGATGCTGAAATAGCAAATATATTGAATGGGTCAGAGGCGGCGTTATTATACTGTGAATTAAATGTATCATCCTGGAGGATATAGGAATTACTTCTGGTCCTGGATTACCTTTACAGTTGCTGCTTCAAAGTTTGATTGATGGGAGGAATCACGTTCTGCGATTCTTTGAAGAGCAGAGAGATGGACGTTGGTACTAATAAAATGGCATTGGCATGAGATTCAGATTCTTCTCCACAGCAATAGCCATTTGCTTTAACATGCCAAACTTTATTCTTGAAACAAAGTCAAGATAATATCACTGCTCTTTTTGTATATGTGGATGACATGGTGGTGATAGAAGATGATCTAAAAGAGAGGAAGGCACTACAAGAATACTTGTTTAGAGAATTTGAAGTGAAAGATCTTGGTTGCTTGAAATATTTTCTTGGGATTGCAATTTTTAGATCGAGAAAAGGAAAATTTTTATTCCAAAGAAAATATGCATTA
Source organism: Erythroxylum areolatum (assembly GCA_024520975.1). NCBI lineage: Eukaryota > Viridiplantae > Streptophyta > Magnoliopsida > Malpighiales > Erythroxylaceae > Erythroxylum > Erythroxylum areolatum. The sequence goes on along the minus strand of JANIJH010000006.1, from coordinate 60,291,783 downwards.
GACTTATTGTAAGAAATTGATATATCAACATGTCAACCAGTTGATACACCAATTGAGGAAGACTTGGAGTTATGTGTAGAAACAGACCAACGGCCAATTGATAAAGGAAGATACCAAAGACACATAGCAAGACCAATGTACTTGGCTCACACAAGACCTAACCTTGCTTATACTTTTAAGTATCGTTAGTTAGTATACGCATAATCCTAAAGAACAACATAAGAGGGAAGTAATGAGAATTTTGAGTTATCTAAAATATGTTCTAGGTCACGGAATTTTATTTACTAAAAATACATATTGGCAAAGTATAGATGTGCATACAGATGCTGATTAGATTGGATTAATAGAAGATAAACGATCAACTTCTAACTACTTCACATTTGTGGGCGGTAACTTGGTCACATGGAAAAGTAAAAAACAAAATGTGATTGCTTACTCAAGTGCAGAAGTTGAATTCAAAGATGTAGCACTTGATCCCTATGCTCAAACTACTTTTACAAGATGTAGGCTATCAATTGAAGCAACCAATTAGTTTACGTTATGACAACAAAGCAACTTGTAATATAACTCCCAGTTATGTCCAACATGATCGAACAAAGCATGTTGAAGTTGACATGTTCTTTATTAAAGAGAAGTTGGATGGAAAAATTGTGGAGTTGCCTAATATTCGGTCCGAGGATCAATTAGCTGACATTCTAACCAAAGTAGTTTCAAATCATTGTTCTCAAGATTTTTTGGTAAAGTGGCATGTATGACATCTATGCACTAAGTTGTGAGAGACTCTTGAGATTTTTTCTTTACAATTGTTAGGATTGTGCAATTGTAAATATTTTTTAGACTGATAATTATAGCTGTAGGCTTAATTGATTAGATTTCTTCACTTATTGTACATTATAACTATTACGTTTTAGAGAAAGTAACGTGAACAAAAATATTTTCTTTCTTCTTCTTCTCTTCTTTCACGTAATTTTACTAGAAAGAGGTGAATCGATAAGTAAAAATTTCATAATCAAGTCAAAAGTTGAAGGGTTAATCTCATAGAATAAGCTGCAAAGGTTGCATTCAAGATTTTGGTACTTCTGGCTGCATTAACAAAATATTCAAAGCACTTGTTTTAGATGACTGAATTGTGTGGAAAGCTCCATGTAAATTCAGGACTAATGGCTGGAAGTGTAGATGACATCTGGATATTTTCATTCTTCAAGACAAAACTCGTAGGGCAATTTGGATACATCCTGAACTGATGTTATTGAACTATTTTGTTACTTTATTTTATCAATTTCCATAACTCATGTTTCAAATAGAACGAAAGGAAACCCACGAGAACTTTTAACTAGTTGAATACAGAAATATCATGGTGCAACTAATTTCTCTATTGAAGTTTTAGAGGGCCAGAATATAATGCTTCTCTCCCTTGATAAACTGGTTAGAATGTGAAACTAATCAAGAAAGAAGGATGCATATGAAACAAACTTGTGATTTTGATCAATTATTCCATTCTGAAAGAGCTTTACCATTTCGAGACCCAAGAAACAACCAAGTTCTGTGGTAGGCCAATACACGGCCATTTGGATTCGTAGCTTATCAGCAGTGTCTAGTGCCCAACTCACAGTTGTATCAGTGAGGAGGCAGGTGATATTCTCTTCCTGTGATGCATTAATTTCTGTGATCAGTTTTTCCAGGATACAAGGCAAGGCCATTAACATGGTTCCTGGTTCCACTTTTTGTCACCCGATTTTTCCAAAGAAATGCCTGAGAGATTGATACTATTTCAGTCTGGTTTTGCATTTACTTCGTTTCTAAATTATGTCAGTGCCTGTTCTTGAACAGAGTCCATGCATGCGAAGGTGACATTGATGCCATGATCAGAATCTTTTGTCACAACCTCATGAGAGGCACCATATGGCCTTGTGAGTGGTCGAGAATATACTTTTCTGTTCTGTCCATCATAATTAAACATTTCACAGTCTCTAATTTTTGTTTTATTTCGTTTTCAAATTTTCGTCTCATTCCGTCTTTGCATATTAAAGACAATAACTAAACGCAACGTAATAAGTGCAATATTAAGCTGACGTAACAATAGGGATTTCTTCTTACTTTTACTCTTCGAAGGTCATCTCTCGTCTACTGAGGTAAGATTTTTAACGTGACTATTTTTAGTTGAATGTAAAGTTTTTAATAAAATGAAATGATTTATAACAAAATAGAACATAAAAAGGTTTAATATTAAAAAATTATTGCTTAAAAATAATAAAAAGATTGATAATATAATTTAGTAAAATGTTGTTTAAATAAATAGTTTATAATATATTATAATGTTTACGCTTTATTCTAAATTTTTTGAATTGAAAGGTTTTTTATTTTTAATATTTAGAATAAAATAAGATATAATACGATACTATAATAAACCCCAGTAACATACGCTTGGGGGACACCATCCGCGCCACGTAGGGCTTAGCGGCAGATGACTGCTATGGATCGTTAGCCGCTGATGAGTTGTTGTGCGAAGACATCTCCGATATTCCACTCTCAAGCCACGACAGATTTGATGAACGGAAGTGGACCCCACCAAACGCCGACTGTCGCAAACTTTGGCGGCCAAAGCTGTGGAAGGGACACGATGGAAACCCCAGACCGAGCGTCTTCACAGAACCCTAGCTCACCGTCGTTGCCCGCGTCGGTGGCACGACTATGGAGGCCGGCAGCGCAGCGAAACGTGAGGAATCAATGGTCGAAGTTGGCATCTTGCAGGCAACAGTGGACAAATTCTTCTTCTAGCGGGAGGTCTCACGCCACTTCTCTGGTCAACGCTTATCTATCTCGGATGTTAGTTTCTGGCTCTCAAGTATTTCGCTTTATTTCAGTGTAGATATAATAATTGACCTTTTGTTTTTTGTGTTTCAGGTACATGTCGTCGATGGAACTAGGCGTTTTAAGTGACATGCCTAATATCAGGAAAAAAGCTTGTGCTAAATTGTTTAAGCAGCAGGTTTGTTTGTTTGTTTGTTTGTGTACTTCTCTTATATGAACTGGTTGCTTAGTATTACTTGTTACCTAATGATGTTCTTTTTGGGGGTTAGTATAGCAATAATGGACATGAGTTTGTTCTTTCTTTTGCTTTTTAGGAGCTTTATCGAGGAAAGCTTCTATTGTCTTACAAAGATATGGTATGTATCGTAATTTCCATATTTATTGAGAAAGTAAGGAACTTATACTATTTTGCATGTTCAATCATCAATCACATGTAAGCCTATATTTTTCTTAAAAATATAGGAAGAACAAGAAGTAGTTAGAATTTTTCTTAAAAATGGTTGGCAGAAAGTTTGTTAAGGATAAGTTTTCTAAACAGCAATTGTAGGGTCTATAAAGAAAAAGAACTCCAGCAAAGGATTTCCCTATGAATAGTCTCGTGACTCGACTCTACAGAAAAGTGTAATATCATCATAGCTTAGGTTATGGACCCAAAGTTACGGAGTCATTTCTCAGTAAATGAATGTGGGATTGTAGGTCCTTGATAATTGCTCCATGAAATATTTTAAAACTTGAGAAAAGGCAAAAAACCCTTAGCAATTCGCCCTTTCTTTCTAAAATGAGAACATATATAGTATTTGCTTCTTTTTTCTTTTCCAAGGAGTATGCATACAGTATTGCTGTTGATCATGCAGCTTTTATGTTAATCTTGAGATGCTGCCATATAATTTGTTGATGTGTTAGAGAACAAATTATGAGCCCTACATAAAACATGTAGATATTACTTGGCCTTACTAGGTTTAATTTTCATGTTCAGTAAAGCTATAGTCAATTTTTGAGGCATAAATGTTTATGCAATGTGTTTTCCACAGGTTGCTATTGTAACTCACATGATGAACAGCAGTAGATCTATGAGAAGCTATGTCAAGAGTACAAGCAGTAGTCCACTGATACAATTTTCAAGCAATTCTGAGGATCATAATGATGATGGTGATGGGGGTGGAATCCCAGTCTATACATTCTGGTCAATCTTGAAATTTGGTATTTCCGCATTTGCAAATTTATCATAGTGCATCTGCCGTTTGTTGATATTTGCTACACCTATTTGTAACCAAAACAGGAAATGAAAAATATCTCATTTCTATCCTGACATCGTCACTGTTTTCTTAAGTTCTAATCTCCAATCATAAGATTTTGTTCAGTATTTTCTGCATTTCTTTCCTCAGGTTCCTTTCTCTTGAATCAACTAACAAGTTGATTCTTGCAACAGCAAAAGTGGTTTATATTTCAAAAAGGACAAAAGGAAAAGAAAAGCAAAGCCTGGAATGTTATTGAACTGAATTAAACTAATCAGTCCTATGTTTAGGAATAGACCTTGAGAGTTTAACAATCTTAATATGCCAATCCTTGAATATTGTCAACTATTGAAGTTATTGATACCTTTATTAAGATCTTAAATTGTATCACTTCTCATAGGTATAATATCCAGTTACATGATCAAAATCATAAGTGAGAATCTATTTTCTTTCGATTGCAGAGCAATTAGCAGAGGAACTAGTTGGGATGTTTGTATCTGAACTCATTTTGAAGGTAAAAAGAGTTGTTTTGTGCTGAGAGGGTTTCTTAGAATATTCTATTGTTTGAATTATTTTCTATCATTTTCTTATTGGTGTTTGGCTTATGCAGCGGTTGCTTGTATTGAATTTATCTGGCATAAGTTGTGACGGTTCAGAGGTTGACGAGTTAAATTGGTCAAATGAGCTTTATCCTGGAGAATTTGATGACTTGAGAATCTGCAATTTGTATTCGAACCATGATTGTCAACCAGTCATTCCAAGGTTGATGCAGGGGAAATCTGATATTTCCGCACTAAAATCAAAGAGTCAACAAAACCGTGAGAACTTGGAGGTATTGGTTATAAATTTGTCTCTTGATTAAAAAATTCAAGGAATGGATGCATAATATTTGCCAATATTTGCAAAATGGATGTTGTATGTAAATCACAAATGATGTAAGGTGAAACTCTTGATTGTGCATGCTATATTAATAATTCTCTTTGGCCATGCCAAATTCATGTGGGAACAAAAACAAATGTTGATTTGGCCAAACTTATTGTAGGTGCAAACCTAAGTAGTAAATGTCTAGGTCTGATATTCCTGTTTGAATTAGTAGTTCTCTTTTCTTCCTTATTTCTTCTGCTGATTTTATGTTTATAGGATAATATGTCCTAAACAAGTAAGATTCTTGGAAAAATTTGTGGCCCTTTGGGCCTTTTGGGTTGAGACTTCCATTCAATGTTTCTTGAACTGTTATGTCATGCAAACATTTTTGTCAGATAATATGAACATATGAAGCTCATTGCGCTGCAGGTATGTCTGGCAACATGGCTTACAGAGGTTAACATCGACGCCCTTAGGTAAATCCAGTAGATATTTCCATTGTTGATGATTGTTTTGTAGCATGTAATACTAATTACGGCTTGCACTTGTGCAAACAAGGAAGAATTTTCCATAGATAATGCTGATTTTTTGTTGTTTCACAGGGCGGATGAAATAATGGCGACAGTTGGGGAGGAAATGCATGTTAGCCTTTCATAAGCTTTTTCTGCTTGTAGAACCCATTGGAATGCCACAATTAACCTTATTCTGCAGATTTTGGTTGGACAAGTCTCCTTAATGGTCACTTAGGAACCCGTCCCAGAAGTTGTTAATTTATAGCTATAGTCATTCAGTTCAAGATTTCATTAACTTAACTGATGTGGGTTTTTTTATAAAAAATAGTCAAAGAATTGCCTAAATCTCAATGACTGACATAAATTCTAAATAATAAAACTTACTTTAATTTGAGGATTAAAGTTTCAGAAACACTAAATGCTTAAATTCATTTTGTTTTTCGCATTTATTTTCCTTATATGGGATTTGTAGAAAATTAATTAGGCTCAAAGGTAGTTGAAATTCCATGAAAGAGCTTCCCTTCGATGATAAATTGGAGCAACCTTCTTTCACTTGAGACCTCAACATCTTCAGGTACAAGTCCGCCACTATTTTTAATGGAATAAAATGAAATATAATATTATTTTATTGTTTAAGAGGAAGATTTATGATAGAATAAAAGAGAGGGTTTTAAATTATCTCATTTAATTTTAAACTGTTAAAATAAATTACTTTCGATTTTAGAAGCTTATGATAAAATGTAAAATAATAAATAACATTTTATTATATTATATAATGAACTTATTTTTTAAATAATATTTTATTGTATTACATTATCAATTTTTTTATTTCTTCTGAATAACAATTTTTTAATGATATATTTATTTATATTTTATTTCATTATAAATCATTCCATTATGTTATATTAAAATTTTTTCGTTTCACTAAACATATCCTAAGAATATTCCAACAATGGATGAACGACCGTCTTGGTTATGTGGGTTATGTGGGATAAAAGGAGAGACAATGAATTTAAAGATTTAAGGTTTTTGGAATTTTAATTCTCTTCTTAAATTTTTTATAAAAAATTACAAACTAAATTGATAAAAATCTTTATGATTCTCTCAATTGAAAATTGTTTTTTAAATAATAATTTTTATATATTAAAATTTAATTTAATTTTGAGTGAAATCTTTGAAAAGAAATGACTTTGCAATACCGCTGATCAATAATAACATTAACTCCAAATTAAAGCACAATTTTCATACAGCAAAGGTCAATTATAGCTAATAAGGAATTGCTCCAATTATTCTTGAATCATCAGTTGACAGTTGGATTTCGTTCAATTTCAAGGCTCACGGTAGTCGGAGCACAAATTCCAAACAAGATGGAGGTGCTGTCAAAATATGTGCAAAGCCTCTGACAGAATAGATTGATGACAATGTCAAATTGCAGTCCACGAAATGTTTTTTTGAAAGTTAAAAAGGAAATATATTAATTTAGCAAACAAACAAAAAAATAGCTAACCAAAAATACAGAGTATTATCTACATGCATTATGTAATGCTAAAGGAAAACAAGAAATCCTTCCACAGGGCTCACTTGTTCACTCTGAATCATGAGCATAATTTTTTGTATACTATTAATCTTAAGTAAAAGTCCTTTAAATTGAACATGATTAATATTGAGTATCTAGAGAGTAAATTTTCTTTTTGCAGGGTTGCATATGAAAAGATTAAAATTGGGACAAAAGTTATAACACATAAATATTATTTTAAATATCTTGAATCTATTATTTAAAACATTAGCAAGATAGATGATAACGTAATTCATCATATCAAATAAGGGTGACTAAAATGAAGAAGTGTCTTATAAATTTTACATGACAAAAAAATACTACTCAAATTAAAAAGTAAATTTTACCTTCTAACAATTAGGCCAATTATGCTCTATGAGTTAGTGTTAACTTATCAAACATATACATAATCATAAGTTGGTTTCGGCAAATATGAGAATACTTTATTGAATGTGCAATCTTATAAGATAGAGAAAACATTGATAGTAAATTAAGGGATACAAAATTTAGATGATTTCAACATGTTAAGAAGAGATATTATTACGTTATAGTAAGAAGATGCAAAGAGATTATAATTAAGAATCATAAAAAGGAAGATAAAAAAATTGGAAGAAGATAGATCAAAAATAATGTAATCCTATTAGAGATTACCAAAGACTTAACTCTCAAAAAAAAATCTTGCTATTTTAATTATTTTATTTATTTATTTTTTGTTTTTTACTCATTTGTTTCTTTCTTGTCTATTTATTTATTTACTTATGTTTATTTTGATTATTTATTATTTATATTGTTTTGATAAAGTCAAAACAATATAAATAATTAAGATAAATAAGTATTCAGATAGGCATGTAAAATCAATGTCATGCGTTCGATACAAAATCAAAATATGATTTTCAAATCTCGTACCAGTCTTTTCAGTAACTACCTATCAAGACTAGATGGTACAATAAATACTGATTTAATAATGAGTTAAAATATTTTTTTAAAAAAAGAACTATAATTTTAAATTATTTTAAATTTATAAAATATAATTATTTTATAAAATTGTCGCACCTTCTTTATTCATTCTAACGGCTTCCAGGAATATCTGAACTTTTAGATTCAATTAGGTAATATCCCACAACCATTCAATCTCACCTTCTTCATTCGTTCTATTAACTTTAATAATATCTAATCTTTGAGAACTTTTGCTCGTAACTAATAAAAACTCAACTATTGCATGGTTAGAAGTTCCTAATTCAGTTCTATAAGCATTGGCCGCCATTGTTATTTGTTTAAGCATGTTCAAAATGTTGTATTTAAACATTCCATCAATATTCTATTTATAGAGAGAGGAAGCATTGCAGCTAGTCCATTGCAAGACGTTTAGTTTATTTTATAATTTAAAAATAAAACAGAATTATTTATAATTTTATAAAAATTAAAAACCATTTTATAATTTTTAAAAATTATCTAAAATAATATCTATCATTAATCAGTCATATCAGAACTAAAATCGAGATTCGCAACTTTGTGTAAAGCCTCATAAACAGAAGAATGAACTGTCAAATTGTTCAACAGTCGCATCAAAAAGAATTTGAAACCAGAGGAACTATCACTGTATTCTTCATAAAATACAATATAATCTTTACTCACAACAGGAACTGTACTGTTCACAAAGCAGGAATAAAACCTTGAATGGTTCTCGGGTCAGACATGTTGGCTTTAAAAATACGGCGATAATCTTGTCAAATAAAAAGTATCAAATTCGCAGGTATGGAAATTTAGCATTTACACAAGACTTGCTCTCCCACGGAAAAGAAACGCAAAAAGATGATAGATAAGGGTTCAATCGACAATTATTCTTCAGGCATCAAATGCATACAACTGTTCATCAATGCTGTTCACAACCACATAGAAGCAACTGTACCCTAGCTTCGAACTGTACTATGTCATGGGTGAATCAAATTAAAAGATCATAAGAAATTGCTACTCAACAACAATTAGGATTGCTTAAATGAAATTCCAGTACCAAACCTCCAGCACGATTGAAAGGTCAAGTAATTTAGAGAAATTTGTGGACCACATGCAAAAAAATTACAAAAGTAAGAGATGAGTGGACTAGAACATAATCTACAATGCCAAATATTTTGCTTCCACAAAATCCAAAGTCCCTGAATTTCAGAATTTAGTACTAAACTTCTCGTCATTATTATTGAAGCAGCTTTCTGAAACCAGGACCCAAAAGTACACCCTAAGACCTTGTAAATCTACACCCATACTCGCAAAATTTGAGCTTAAAAAGGGTAAAAAAAAAGAGGCTAGACTGAACTATTGATCCATATAAAATTAGAAGAAATGAGAAAGGACTAGGCACTAATAGAAATGAAAACACAAAACCTTTTGTGGGACATCAAGGTATTTAGATGTCTCTAAGACTATGATATTCATAAAAACTTGTGGAAGCTCTATTGTCAGTCTCAAGAACGCAAGTTGTTAGCAAATCAGTACTGATGACCGTGAAAACATAATGCCTGCCATGACACTTACTGGGTGAATTGGGTGGTCAGTACATAAAAATAACAAACACAGAGAATGGGAGATGGAACAAAAAGATGAACCAAACGGAGCAACCATTATTTTGAGAATACAAAAATGCCGTGAGAATATCAATACACAATTTTTAGCTATTTTCAAGCATCAAGCCTCGTTGTACACTTGTTTCTTGATTTGTAATAGAGAGAGAAAATAGCATGGCGTGAAACTGTAATTTCTCTTTAGACATTCAATTTTGCATAGTTATCATTCTTTTAAGAATGAAAAAGTGGACCAGATTGAAAAGAACTAACAGCCTCCATCACTTTCATGGAGAAAATCTAGTATCCAACACTCTACATTCCCACTCACGGGGTTATGGTGACAATTTTCAGTAAATTAGAAGAAAATGAAAGAATAAGAAATGTGGAGGTAATTGGTAAATAAAGAGAAGAAAATCAATTAATTAATTATCAAAGTGAAAGACATTGTACCCTGTCAGGGAGATTCTTAGGCATAGGAAGAGCAGTAACATATCTCTGAGGGCAGAATTTCTGCACAAGTGCAGGAGCATCAGAAGATGACATCTCAGACATGTCAGCTTGGTTCCGGCCATGGAACTTGGCAAACCGATTAATAACAGAAATTTTCCCTAGCTCCTGACATTCAAGTCTCAAATCTGAATATGATAAACTCTTGTCCAATCTGCATCATCAGTAGCAAACAGAAAAAGGCATATGAAAACAGGGCCACAATATAGAGCACAGAAATTTGGATTTATCACAATTCACAACCGTGGTAACTTTCACAAGCTTTTTGTTTTTTGTTCTGATTTTAATTTTAATTTTCTGTACAGTTCAGTATTGGTTTGATATGGGGCAAGCACAAGCCCAAAAATTCCAAAAGCTACCCATAAAAGACGGAAAAGGATGAAAAGGCCAAATAGGAAAGAATCAAAGATGTAGCAACAAATTGAATTCTGGAATTCGATACGCAAAGACTTACCTCAACACAACATTTTCTATTCTCTTAGCTCTGCTTACTAAGTCTTCCATAATCTTTAAAAAGTACTCATCATGGATTCTGTCCAATGTTTTAACCTTCTCCCTGAGGCTAATAATAGGAAGAAAGGGGGAATAGAAAATTATGAAAATAAAAAGGATACATAAAGATAGATGGGACTTTTTTCAATAAACAAAAGAATATTGACCAATTTAGTGGCAACGCTTACAGATTTCCACTTTGCAGTGGCAAAAGAGTATCAATACTAGTGCAGAGAGCGCTGCAAGCATGTCCTAGTGTGGATCTGGCGACAACATTTGCAACACCATCATACTGAGAAACAGCATCCGCAGAGAGAATTGATGTCAGTGGCGGGGGAAACAGCAGCTGCATTAGTTGTGTTGTCAGTATAAGCCTTCTTCTTGATCTAAGGACTGGAGACGCATCATTGAACATTTCAGTTTCATCTTCCACCTGCCATTAGAATTGAACTTATTGGAGCTCCCACACTAACTAAAAGTCCATATTTATTTGGATGGTGAAAATGAGGGAGGAGAGCAAATAATGATCATTCCAATCTCCATAATTCCCTTTCTTTCCTCACATCTTTTAAGAAAGCAAGCATAATAATAGCTGAGTAAAATTGATGAGACTTATCAAGGACTATTACCTTCTCAGTCAAGCAGTTTACTGCCAGGGCCCAATCCTTTTCTGCTGCACTGCAATAACAAATAAAACAGCAACATGTAAGAAAAGGAAAATATGACCCAACACTGCAATTATCGCAGAATTTACTTGACAACATAACAAGAAGCTTTGCATTATAGAATTCTGAGATGCATATGCCAATCACCTGACATTCTGAAGCTTTTGGGGGCCCTCTATCACTTCTTTGTACCAAGGAACAAGTTCAGAAGTAGCACTTTTACGCTTCTTTGGACTTGTAACCAACATATCGGTATCAGCAGAATTGGTCTGCAATATCTGAGGTGATGCAAAATTCTCAGTTGCCAGTGATTCAGGTCTTAAGCACTTTTTAAGGACTCCATGCTCATCAACAGCAGTATCCCCTTGCTCCAAAGAACTATGAACAACCAAGTTATTGGAAGGCTTACTAACAGTGAAAGGCAGTTCTGCAATCTCCGTGGTGACATTTTCCAGTGTATCACACACAGGCAACATCTGCCCATTTTTAAAGGTTCCATACTGATTAAACCAGGATGGAGCCATCTGGGGACTGACAGAAGAATTCTCACCTCTAAAAGAAGCTACAACATTACTATTAACAAAATTACGAATACCATTCTGTCCAATTGCAGGGACATCTTGAGAGGATTCACTTTTATCTCGATTATCTGTTGGTTTTGGTGAAAAGCTTAGCATCTTAGGATCTCCAGATGCATCGGAAGTATGGTTTGATGATGAATCCTTGACCATATTATGGTTTCTATGAATTGTGTGTCCTCCTTGGGTAGCCACTACCTGTGCAACCACAGCACCATCAAGACCTTTAAACCTCTTCAAACTCCTACTACTAGAATCAACTTCTGAATCTTTCATGCTCTGATGTTGGTGCATGAGTGAGTAATTAAGATGCAAAGTATTACTGGGAATTAGAGATTGGCCAAAAGCTTCAATTTCTTTTTGAGTACTGACAGGTTTTGAAAGAGAGATGCCATCAAGATAATCTATAACAGCTTCTTTTCCATGTGAAGCACTCACTGTTTTCTGCACAGAGTCATTCCCAGTTGGAACTTGCTGTCTTGATTTTCCTTCTGATTGTTGCTCCTTCCCAACAAAACCATGTGAATTTGGAAACCCAACAGATTCAGGTGGACCATTCCCTCCTCTTTGTGCATTTTGATCTTCCAGCTTCTCTGAAAAAGAGAGAGTCGTTTCCAAACTTTCATTTGGTTCAACATTGGACTTCAACATATTGGACCACACCCTGAAAGGCTGACTACCAAATGAACACTGCTGTGATGAAACACTGTTCAAAATTGTAGGAGACATTTTTCTAGGAGCACTGTCCTGTGACATACCAGAAATCTCGTACAGCTGCCTAGGTGTGGCAGCTTCCAACAATGGAAATTGCTGGGCAGAACCACTTGCATGCTTTTGGTTATGCGGCCCTAGATACGGGACCTCAGCAATGTCAGTATGTGCTGTACTTCTGGATGGTCCTAATGATTCCAATGCTGGTTCACATGCTGGATCTCCCTCAAAGGACTTATCAATCTGTTTCACAAACTTATTAGTAGGTAAATCGACGGACTGAGTGTATGTTGGGCGATCAGTTGTACCATTCATTTGCAGACTTTCATTGTGTCTACTTGGGTAAGAAAAGCCAGGAGAAAAAGCAGCAGATATCTCTTCTTGGAGATGCTTAGTATTTTTTCCAGTTGCAGTAAACATATTAGTCCTTACTTCTTGAGATGTTTCACTTGAAAGAGGTAAGGACTGGACAGAGGATGCAGAAGCCAACCAGGCACAACTCTTCTCTCCTACTCTTGAACTCATGCTATTAGTTAGATTATGTTTCATCCCTGATGGACTCCCGGAAGAAAGTATACGCTCTGGATGGGAGGGGCGCTGAGATGGTGGAGCCAATTGTAAACCAAATCCTTGAGAAGTAAAAGATTGATTTTTCTGGAGTGATCCATCAGACGTGTCAGCTTCAGGCATCTCAGAAGATTGAGTGTGATTGGAAGAGCTGGGGCCAATCACATTCCCAAGCTCCCTCACTTGATCCACTTTTTGAAGTAGCTCAAGCATGTTTTGACTGCAGTATACAGACCATTAAATTTCCACTAAGTAAATTAAGAAGAGCATGTGCAAGAGAAAAACAATGGATCTTTTTGTTTATAAATCTGTTTACAAGATTGAAACACAAAATAGAGAGCAATAAAAGCACATTCATGACCAATATAAGAGAGCTAATTCAAGAAGCAACGGTTTAATACAAAATATCCAACTACCTTGATGTTGCAGTCTTATTAGCTGCATTTTCTCCATGAAAACTAGTTGAATGTGCCTGCAATTATATTCAACACGAAACCATCAAAATCTTCCCAAACCTGCAGTATAATTAAAACAAAAAACATAACGGACATGGTATAAGCTCATGAAGCAAGGCAACATTCAGCGTCTACAGTACCATTGAATTTCTAACCATATGACTAGGAAGGGATGATTGCCCAGTGAATCCCTGAGGCACCGCCTGTGAATGCATAATACTTCTTGCTTCTTGAGAAGGGTCAATATCAACCTCCACATCACCCATGGGATGATACTGAAATTTACGAATCCCAGAAGACTTCCGAGCAACATGAGTTGATGACTTCTGTTTACCCCTTGGTGAAGTACCTGAATCACTGACACTCAACCAAGAATTTTCTCTGGCACCAGCAGTTGAAGCCTGGTGGGAGATTTTTTTAGAGCTATTATCTTCATTTTCCCTTATATTCACATTCTGTATCTCATGAGCTTCAACTGTCCCATTATCCAAATTATTTCCAGAAGAATGATGAGGTGGATGTGTCTTATCAATATGAGATTGAAATTTTGTTGGGATCTCATTTGTTGTAGCATTGACTGAAGAATCAAAATGCTTCCAGCCATCAATACTACTTCTGTTTGAAATCTTTTGGATGCTTTCCTGGTTGGGCCCCACAGTGTCTGAATTCGACACTGCAGCAACCGGGTTGTGGTTAGAATTTTCTATATTGACCTGTGGGCCTCTACCAAGAGCCCTTACCCCAAATACAGGACTCTTCTGGTCAGTCCCCTGAGAAATGTGTAATGAGCTTTCAATGTGGGCATTTTTAAAAGCAACACCTGAACTGAGTGACATTGAATCAACAAAGTTCCAGCTATTTGGTCTGCCACTTTGATGGCTACCAATAGTATACGACGGTATGCTGTGATTTGTCCATGAACGTGTATCGATACCTGACGAAGGAGAAACTTTTTCATATATATTATTGCCTCCATCAACTGCCTTCTGTACAAGGCTATGTTCTAACCATTTGGTTCCTTCCCCAGGAACCTGCGCACTAAATCTCTTAGAAGAGCTAAACTGCAACCTCTCACTCTGTTCAGGTGAAGTTTTGATCCCTGATTGTAGAACTCTGTTAATTGAATCATCGGATGGAGATAACAGCCTAGAATTTTGCATAGAGACAATCTGCAAACCATTGCTGGTCCATGGCAAAGGCTGCTGTTTGCTATTGTCGCTAGCAGTTGGCTGATTCTGAGCTGGAGGTTGGTTATTTTGGAAAGTCAGACCACTCCACTCCTCTTGTAGCCCTACATCACCGTGTGAAGTCTCTGCTACAGCAGATTGCATGAGAGCACTCCAACTCCCACTCTGCAGAGAAGGAAATGTGCCACAATAATCTGAACCATCAAAGATGTTCTTACCTCCTGAACCCAAATTAGCACCCTTGCCAAAGGCATCCAACAAATTGTCATCTGAACCAAACAAAATCTTTTCTTCAGTAGGATCCAAGGTAGGCACATTCTGTAAAGGACAAACATGCATCATGGCTTCCTCCTGTAATGTTCCCAATGGATGAACCACATCATGCCTATCACGAACTTGCTGCATAAATCCATTGCTTTGCCGTGGACTCAGTTGCTGCAAGTTTTCAAAATTAAATCCACTATTTACACCTTGAGCATCAGCATTCCTAATCAAGTTTTTAACCTGATATGCCTGTCCGGACAACGAATTCCCTTCCTGCATGTCAACTTGTTCGGGAAACCTGGAATAAGGATTAGCTGGAGATGAATTACTGCTGCCTGATATCTGCTGCATTGTGGTATTCTCCACTTGCATGGTAGAATAATGACTTGGAGTGATTCCTGTTCCAGAGACAGGGACTCCATAAAGAGACTGATCAACCTGCTGAGAAACCATACCCATCACTCGTGGTGTCTGGCCCTCTTCCAAGGGAAATAAATGTCCACTTGAGGATGCCTGTAAAACTGAAGGCACACCATGCTGATGCCAGTTTGGACTAGTTGCAACAAGATCAGGCTGCCATGAAAAATTAGATGCAGCTTGAACCGGAATGCCATTGATCAAATACTGTGAATGATTGCTAGCTGCCTGTTGTGCAAAAGAAGAAACCTGATTTAGAGAATTAAGTTGCCTTGCTTCTTGTTGCTGCATTTGTTGCTTTTGGAGTTGCTGCTGCTGCCTCTGAATTTCTTGCATTTGCTTAATTAAATATTGTTGCTGTAACAGCTGCATGTCATTAATGCCTGACTGTTGCCTCGACAAAGATTGCAGCATATCAGGATGGCGGTTATTCATTTGCTGTGGCCCTCCAAAAAAGTCGAAATTGACTGGAGATTCATGGGAATCCATCATTACTGAATTTTTTTGAAGAAGCTTAGAACCATTCCCTAGCTGTGAGTCGAGGACTGAAATTCCTCTTGAAGTTAGATTGTGCCGACCAGCTTCTGTATCCATTCCCAGAAAATTTGTTTCATTCTGCCTAGTTGCAAAAACCTGATGCCCATGCATATATCCATTCAGAGTTGTTGGTTGGTTTTGAGATTGACTTCTGCCAAACTCAGGCCTCAGGATAGCTTGTGAAAAGTTAATACCATGCTGCATGATTGATGACTGCCCACGATGTCCTCTTTCATGATCAGCTAATTTTGAAACAAAAGAATGCACTTAATAACAGAGATCTTATGATATCTCATGTGTAAACCTTAAATTAAGCATCCTTATTCTCATAATTTAAACAATGAAAGAAGCAAGGATAGAGTTCCTTTTGATAATATCAAAGACGACACCAACTTCTAAAGATTTGCCAACTTATACCTGAAGGTTGCGAATTGTGATTCTTTATGTTTGCGCCAAACTGTCTCTGATTTCCAGCCCACAGATTGTTACTTAGCCCGGGCCAGCTTGCGTCAACAACCTGTGGGTGATGCTGGCCCTGAGACAAATCCTCCTGGCCAAAGAAATTATGAATCCTATCACCAACTTCGTTGCCAGGCATAGATTACCCACTCCCACAAACTTTTCAGTGGCCTAAATTTTGTAACTAGGAATTCAACACCTAAAAGGAAAACAAATAATCCAAATTAACCTTTAGAACAATTTAATTAATGAAAATGAAACTGCATGAAATTCTTTTTAATAAGAATAATCTCCAAACCTGTTCTCTTTCATTTAAGATACACCCCTACTGGCCCTACTCAAAATCCCACACTGCATAAAATAATTTAAAACATCAATAGAAGGTAGTGATATCACATTTACGAACAGAAAAATATTTAATCAGAAGCCAAAGAAAATATTATATAAGAGTTGTCATAGAAAAAAAACATGACAGCATCTCACATAAAGTTAATGCACCCATAAACTGCCACAGAGTTGATTCACATATACACATTGAATGCCCACTAAAATTCTCTGTTGATGAGTTGTAAAAAGTTTTGCTTTTCTTTTTTTAACAGATAAAAATCCCAGCAGACCATGGACTACCTAATGAAACCCTCCTTTCTCTTAATATCCCCAAATCTAAGGGTCTTGAAGGATTTGCTCACAACTCCTACAGGGAAGAGAAAAACACAAACTCAAAAACTAGGCCTGTCAACACCCAAATTGACTTCAATCACTTACAATGTGGACATTTAAAATTTGCACTGACAAGGAATATCAAATATTAAGTATTTTTTAAAATGAATAGTGTTTGATTTGAGGTCAAACTCAAGCATCATAAAGTGAACATAATGTAGATCAAACAGAAACTCCCCAATTGCAATCGATAAAGACTGACACAATAGATTTCCCTCACACAGTCAATGGAACATATGCATTTTGTAGATTCAAACAGTAGCCTAATAAGAACTGGTTCAGGAAATAACAACTCACCTAAAAGCAACAAGAACAGGCACGACTAATAGAAACAATATGTCACATTCTGACAATCATCCAAAATGCAGAATGGAACTATAGAATGAATAGCAATCTAACCACCAGTATATGACAATTAAGCAGCACTAACAGCTAGACAGAGAGACAGCAGTAGAAATGCGAAATCCAAACTACCGTCTGGTATTGCTAGCCATCTCCATTATGATAATATTTTCTGTTCACCCAAATATCACTAGAGCCATTGAATCATATTGCATCTTCTTTTGGTCACTAAACATGGAACTGATTATTTCATTTTCATGCGATTTCCCTTGCACAGAATCAACTGCCAATATTCAAAATAGCACAGAAGCCTACAAACCCCCAACTTATTGAAAAAGAAAATAAAACAATCGCTTATTCGATTGCTCCGCAAAATAGGACAAAATTCCAATATTCCCCAAATGAAAACTACAACTATCCTTTAAACTAACTTACTAGCAAACTAACTAAACAATGTAACAGAGGTCCAACCACTAAGCTAATAAAGCATCACAAGATCCCAGCCAATGTTACTTTCAAACCCTGATGCTTAAGTTCTCAGAAAAAGATGTACATAAAAGAATTATATGGAAACAGAGCAAACTTGGCACAAACAAGTTCAATAGAGAGTTACTCTGGTGATGTTTATCATAATCATAACATTTCATCTACCAATGAAAATTGGACAGGTCCACAGAACTCAAAATTCAGGTTGTTAACCACCATCAAATTACACAGGATCATCCCAATGACGACTTCAAACATATTTATCACAATGATTCCTATGTTTAAAAACTAGAATTTAATTTCATATTAGTTAGGGATAAAAAGTTATCTGGGTCGTTTTTGTAACATCAATTTCAGCTTGTGACTATTTCTGTTATTTAAAGTTTCATTGGGATCTTTTGCAATTATATATATGTTGTTAGGTTTAACTCCGACTAAATAGGCCTTTATTGTTATTATTAGACACTTTTCATATATGAAATCCTACTTTGCTTATATTTTCTCTCTCGCACGCTCTCCCAGACATACATTTCTCTTCTGTTTCTTTTTCTTCTTCCTCTCTTTACACATCCCCTTCTCATCTTATGTTCTCTTTTCCTGGCTCGTACCACATCTTTATCCACGTAAGAGACTGAAATGCTCTCAACTATGTGGGCCAGGGTGATATAGCCAACTAAGTTATGTCAAACTGAGAAAATGGTGCAGATCAAAACAATTGCATGTTCTCCTCTTCCCTTTTAACAAACATGGCAAGATCTTTCAATTCCAAACAAATAAATTTACCATGTCTGTTTGAGCAGCTAAGGCCAGAAAGGTAGGTGCAAGAACTAGAGCCCCCAGACAATAATTATACTTTCATGGAAACCTATATAGATCTCCTTTCAGCCCCTAACTTCCAATTCATAATTTGAAAGATTGACCACCACCTTCAACATCCAAGTATAGCCTACTATCATAGAATGAAATTATGAGAGACCTAGTTATGAAACAAGTAGACTAGCAATTGCACCATCAATTATTGGGCCAACACTCTACAAAACAAGGTACTAAATATTTATCCCTCAAGTTAGCTGGCCTACACATAATGTATATGCAGTTTAGTTTCATGAGGTAGAAAGCTATCACTAATACAAAATATGATGAATTTGACATATCATCCTGCTCAACACAAACATATAAGATAAAAAGGAGAAAGTGATAGACCTTCTACATATCTAAAACCACAGAAACACAATCTCTGCTTTTGCCTTCTCCTTTACGAGCAACCAGACATAGCATAACATGCGAAATAGGCATGAGATCGAAAACATAGCAAATTGGGCAAGAGATCGAGAACATAACGCCGCATAATCACTTTCAATATGACTTCTTTAAATCCCAAACACAATCCAAAAACAAAAAACAAACTGAAAGAAAGCTGCCAACCTCTGAGGCACCAGAACAATGAAGAAGATTCCCACCCTAAATGCAATTTTAGGGTTTCAAGCAAATAGGAAACTGAGAGAAACAAAGTTTGGAGACTCGAAGCTTAGACGCCTCCAATTTGCGTTCTAAACACGATTCGCTGAGATTGTGAAATTCAAAGATCGAATTAGAGTTTGAATCGGGTAGACATAGAGAGGCCAGCTTGAGGATAAAAGCTATCGGAATGGAAATGCTGAGGGAAATTTTCAACGAACAGAGGATCAAGAACGAGGTTCGGATCCGAAGCTGAGGTTAAGAGACGAAGCTGGGTTAGGTTTGGGTCCGAAGCCGACCTTAAGGGGAAGCATGTTCTACTACAGCAACGAGTTTTGAAAGACAAAAACAGAGGCCATGTGGAGCGGTTGTTGTGAGCAGCGAGGGAATTAGGTGACCTTTACATTGAAATCCTTCATTTCATATTGAACTCGCATCTGTCCAAGCTTGCCAGTTCCTTTCTTTTCATTTTCTTTCACTAGTCTCTTTTCTTCAACTTCTAACAATTTCTCTAGTGTTTCCAAGTTAAAGGTTCCGGTATTTTTATTTTGTCCGTAATTTTTCAAATCTTGGCATCCCTCATTTCATGGTATCTTTTTTTTTTTTCACATATTTTATGTTGTAGCTTCAAAGTATGGATTACAAATTCTAAATAGTCCAACATTTTAGGATTTTTTTTTTCATTTTAGTACCCAAAATTTTAATTTCTTTTACTAAATGATCAACTTTCTATGTTCTTAATAGCTAAGTTCAAAATATTAGTTATGATAATATTTTTACTAATTTGACTGATAAAATAATTTTTGACCATGATATTTGGTGTAAAACCTCAAATTTTTCTATTCACATGTTTATAAAATTTTATGTCGTATGAATGATGTTTTTAGGCTAATGTAAATTTATTTTTACTAAAAGGTGAATAAGGAACCCAACCCAAAATGACAAGTATTAAAGGCAAATGATAATCAAAAAATATTGAAGTTGACTGGTATAAAAATGAACCAAAAATAAATTCAATTGGATGAAATTATAATAGATCAAGATTGACCTTGTTTTAAATTATTGTGGAGTAAATTGAACATTCTTAGGCTGAAACATAAGGACATAAGAATTAGTCATAGTTACGGATACTTAAAGTAAATCGATCCAACTTATATGTTGATATATTTAGGTGTAACAAGTTATTAAGTGGACATGAAATTTCTATCGAAATTGGACAGATTTTTCTTAAGTCATTTAATTAGTTTGGACAAGAAATAATA
>JANIJH010000006.1:60150051-60166382 GCA_024520975.1 Erythroxylum areolatum | reverse complement strand
AACAATTCCACTATTCACAAATACCAGTATGCATAAAAATGCCAAATCAGTCTTAATCACTCTCACCCCTGACCAAATTACTATTTTACCCTTCCCGTCGGGGGTGGGATGTTACACGTAAAGAGCCTTTGGAATTAACCTACTGGAGACATGATTCAAAATACAAGATACAGTTCTTAAAGTATCACCTTATAAGAACTCTAGTAAGGAAAAGTTCTCCAATATACATTGCACTATATCAAGAAGTGTATGATTTCTTCTTTCTACGACTTTATTTTATTAAAGTGTATTAGGCTTTATATATTGAGATTTATTTTCACACTCCTATAAAAACCTTTACAAAAATTCTATAATTGCATCTTGTATCATCATACTCATCACCTCTCTGAGAATGAACCACTTTGATCATTTTCCCTTATTAAAGTTCCACTTTTCCTTTTAAGGTTTTATCCAAAGAATCACACTTTTCACGAATGAGCTTAACAAAATTGTAATGAAAAAAGTCATCAATGAAAGTGATGAGTTACTTATATTCACCCATAAATTGGAAGAATAAAAAGCCACAAATAACTACATGGATTAACCTAAGTAGTGTTATGCACATATCAACTTTATTATTATAATTTTGACTGCCAAGTTTTCTTTTATATAGTTAATATAAATAAGAAAGTATAAAAAATCAAGATCCTATAGATTCCTTATAACTTTTCTGGAGTGTAAAATCTGCCACCATCATCTTTAAACATAAGATAATCTGCTAGTAAAATGCCAATGTACATTAAACATATGGAACAAAATATAGAAGTTACTCAGTATTTGGAAAATAATCAGCTCATAGAATGAGCTAATTTACTTGATAGAAAGCATGAAAATGACAAACAAAGCAGACTACAAATCAAGATCAACTTTTCAAACACAGTATATTACATATAGCAAGAAAGGAACTTCAGAATTTTCAAGAAGAATGAGAGAAGCAAAGAGACACTTTTCCAAAAAAAATATACATGTAGTGAAGAATTTTAATGTGAGCTAGACAACTAATGAAAGAGTTATCCATAAAGATGAAGGAAAGATGGCTAATGTGTTGATTTTCCAAAATCCTTGTAATCAAGAAGCTCATTCTTCATTTCTTTTGTAACTTAGTTTACTTTGAACCATGACAAGGTTACATAAATTCTTTTGAATATATATATTGCTTAACTTTCAAAAAACAAAGATTCTATAGATTCCCCTCTTTTATCAACCTTTCTATTCAATATTTAGAAATATGACCAAATTTTTTGTATCATAGAATGGAAGATTTTTATTTAACCTTAAGCTTTTTTGGTAGCAGCAATATTAAGAGAAGAAGAAGAAGTAAGAAGAGACACATCCACTAAATCAAGCTTTTAAATATTTCCATATAAAATTCTATTTCAATAAAAAAAAAGTTATGGTACAAAGTCACTTTTTTGTATCTAAAAGGAAAAATACAACCAATTCTGTCTAAAACAAATATAGAAACTAAATTCCTCTTAATTGAAGGTATGCATGTAACTTTATCTAACTTTAAAAATTATCTTATG
This sequence comes from Erythroxylum areolatum, assembly GCA_024520975.1. Lineage (NCBI taxonomy): Eukaryota > Viridiplantae > Streptophyta > Magnoliopsida > Malpighiales > Erythroxylaceae > Erythroxylum > Erythroxylum areolatum. Next base: position 60,164,817 of record JANIJH010000006.1, on the reverse strand, counting down.
GTAATTTTTTATTAACTTTGGTTCATGTACTGTCTCCTATGTATACATATTGCTCCACACTAGTTAGCCTCTTTCTATTTGTCATCTCTTTTCTCTTTTAGTCTAGCCTTAAGCTTATTCAAGTCTACCTTCTTATGCCAATAATTTTGGTAATAATCACATTTTCTTTTGAAGCCCTCATTTTTAGGAATTGGAATCTATGGTTGATCTTTGCTCATTCCTTTTATTATCTATATTCTATTCTTGAAAAGATTATTACTATGTGCACTCTTTGAGGCTTCATTTTCTTACTATTATAATTCGTGTTTGTAGTCACTGTCATGATTTTTAACTTCCCTTCTTCATATTATCCCCCTCCTTGGCAAGAATGGTGGTCATCTTCTTTATGGTCCATTTCTCTTTTTGAGTATTTAAACTATACCTAATAAAGTCAAATTGAAATGAAAGACACCACTTGACAACCAACGCAATATGATCTTTATCAAATTGTATACCGGTTTCCTTAATCTTATGATAATAGTCCACAATCTTATCGATGCACCTATTTAATTCCACAAACGCCATCATAAATAATGGAATGTAGAGTGTTCAAGAGTTCATTCTTCTCATTCTTGGAGAACTTTTTATATTTCTTATTAATGTCTTCACAAAATTTGTTAAGATTCTTAATATTGTCAATGCTATCGCATATAAAGTCTTTCATATGATACCTCACAATTATCAAACAATATTGGTTCAAGTACCCCCAATTGTCATAAAGGTTCTGATCACTAGTAAAAATCTCAACAATGAGTTTAGTAGGACAATTTTTCTTTTAAGGCCATGTCCGATTTCTCATAAGAGATTTAACTATTATTTGTGATTAGTCCCATTAAGCCTTAAAATGATAAAGAATAGAGGATTGCTTAGAGATGAAAGAAAAACCATAATAGCATTATTAATGTGAATGTAAAGAAAGATCATATTATTCTCTCTTTCTTCAACTTGCTTAAATGATCTATAAAAGTTATTATTGAATGCTAAAGTCTGTTAATTATCAAAATATATACTCATTCATAGATAAATCAACATATTATATATCATAACCAAATGCATCAATCAATTACTGATTTAATAGTAAAATTATGTTGATTCATAATATTTAGTATATTCTCTTTACTAATCAAAGTATCCTACCAAACAATAAACTCGTCAATAGGATAATTTCATTATGCCTATGAATATTAATAAAAAATTGATTAATGTTCAATAAAAATATTTGAATTCCTAGACTTATGAGAGGTAAGTTAATAAGCATACAATATTCAATTCGATCTAAAACTTTACAATAAATTAATAAAGCTAAATGTTACATTAAACAAGTGATAGCTAGTTTAAAATAACATGTAAAGTTATCCTAAATATAATAAAATTATCATCCATACAGATAAAATATTCAATTCGGAAAACATAAAATAAACAAAATATGATATGATATCCCTCTTAAAGATGACATAATTATAAATATGTAGCAATAGCAAAATTGTAAATATGAAGAAATGGTATAATTGTAAATACTTCATCTTAAACCTCAAGACAGGTCATATAATCTATAACCCGACTTAGTGATATCTCACTATCAGGTAGGCTATTTTCAACGATAATAGAGGGGTTTTTCTCTTCTTCCAAAAACTAAGTGATTCATAGGATTAATGTGAATAAAAAGCCAGCTGAAGAAGAAAAATTTGTTCACCTAAAACAAGAAGAATATCAAAGAGGAAATTAGCCAAGAAGCTAGGGAAGAACTAATTGGTCAAATTTCTGTGCTAGAAATTACAAACACCCTGTTCAGTTTGAATCCATTAAAAGTTTGCAGGCCATACGGTTTTAACATTTTTTTTCTTTCAAAATACTTGGAGCATTACAGGTGATTTGGTGGTGGAAGAGGGGCAGGAATTTTTCTTCCTCCAAACTTCTTAAGGAAATCAACAAAACCTACAAATTCCTCATCCCAAAAATCCAAAATTCCTCCAGCGTGAAAGATTTATATCTTGCTGCAACACTATTTATAAACTCATTTATAAGATAATTATGAACAAGTTAAATAAATGATTGGAGTATATTATCATTATTTCCTAAGGCATTTTTGTTTAGGAAGGAGAATTGAGGATAACATCTTGTTTGTTCGAGAGAGATGAGGGATTACAATTCCAAGAGGTCTATTGAGGGTTGTTGAATCAAGATTGATTTTTTAAAGCTTTCAATACAATTAAATGGGAATTCATCGTTCATTATCTTCAAGCTTTTGGCTTCCAAGAAATATTCATGGGATGGATAACAAAGTGCATTTCTTCACAAAATTTCAATATCAGTGGAAGGCCTACTAATTTCTTCAAGAATTTTAAAGGTATTTGACCAAGGGATCCTCTTTCCCCTACCTATTCTCACTTACCATTGAAGATTCTCTCTAAAATGTTGTTAGCCCTCATCGTTAAGAATCTAAGATTCAAATTTCACCATAAACGTGAAGTGTTAAAGCCAAATCATCGAGCGTTTGCGGATGATTTACTTTTGGTGTATGGATTTGATTTGTTTTCCTTAAATATAATGATAAGGATTCTCAAGGAGTTTAGCATGATGTCATGTTTGAATATTCATTTTCTAAAAAGCTGTATGCATGTTTCTTCAGATATGCAAAATGTTGAGGAGTTAAATAGATTGACAAAACTTCATATTCACGTTCCTTGATTTAGATATTTGGGTATCCCGATTAACAGGAACAAACCAAAATATAGGGATTGCTTGCCATTAGTTGAAATGCACAAAACTAGGATAAATGCTTCACAAAGATAGTTGTCTTTTGCTAGAAGATTGCAGTTGATATCCACAGTATTGAGGAACGTTAGCATGCATTGGAGTGCTTATTTGGTGCCACCTAGGAAGGTTGTGAAGGAGATTGGGACGTATATTAAGTAGATTTTATAGGCCGGAAAAAAATTGGAAACTCAAGAGGGGATGGTGAAATTGAATGAATTGTGTCTCTCTAAGTATGAGGGGGGTTTAGGGATTACATAGCTTATGTCTATACAGAAAGCAATGCTCACAAAGAGGATATGGAGGATATTTAAAGATAAGGAGACCTTATGGTCCAAGTGGATTAACGAGTACTATATGAAGGAGAAAAGCTTATGGAAATTAGATCAAAATAGAGAAAACTCATGGAGTTTTAAGCAAATGTTAAGACTGAGACATCAAACATACCACTCGATAAAGAAAAACATCAGAAATTGAGAATCACATGGTTTTAGTTTGATAATTAGAGTGAGTTGAGTTCATTAATCAACAGGAATGATCTTAGACATCTTATAATCAAAATTCATATTCAAGCAAAAGTTAGCTGAGTAATTCTTAATGGAAGTTGGGATTGCAATTCTAGAGGGGTTGTTAGCTTGAATAACTTACTTCTTGCCATTTCTTCAACTGGAGAGGAGGAAAAAATTATCTGGATAGATTCCAACTCCAAGGAATTTACCAATAAATCATATTGTGATGACTTTCCAAATTGTCAGTAAAACTAAGCCTTTAGCGACTAACTAAAAAAACATCACAAAAGGAACAACATTTTGTGACGAATGACTAAAATTGTCCCCAAATGGTGATCATTTATTGACGATTATCAAATATCATCACAAGATTATCCACAATGGGTGACGATTTCAGAAATTCATCACTAAATGAACTTTTGGTGATACTTTTCAAAAATTGTCACCATAATTTGTAAAACATTTGGTGACCAATGTCCAAAATCGTCACCAAAGAGTTCACAATTGGCGATGATTATATAAAATCGTCACTAAAAATGATGTTTATTTTTTTGCTCTGTTTTTTGACATTGTCGCTAAAAGTCACCATTTGGTGATGATATTTGGAAGCATCACCAAAAGATCAACATTTGGTGAAGAATTTTGAAAATTTTCCCCAAATGTTGCACATTAATTGAGGATTTCTAAAAATCGTCACTAAATGGTCCACATTAGGTGATGATTTTCCTTTGGTGACGATTTAGGCAAATGGTCACCAAATGTGTTGCAAATTATTATAGAAAATCGTCACAAAATATTCTACAATAATTTATTTTCTACAATAATTTACAACACATTAGAGACCGTTTGCCTAAATCGTCACCAAAAGTTGACTTTTTCAAAAATTATTAAACTAACATTTTTATAATCTATCATAGTTAGGATATGTTTTATTGGTATCAATGTAATAAACTAACATTTTCAAAAGTTAGTGATAAATTTTTATAAACTAACATTTTCAAAAGTTGACTAACATTGCAAAATTTAGTGATAATAATTTTAAATAATTGTATCAATGTAATAATATGATATATGGAGTAGTATGAACTTTGAATTATAAGTTTAAAAAATCATATAGTTATAGAACAAGAACAATAATAGTCCACACTTAATAGTAGGTAGTTTGACCCTTAACTAGTAGAGAGGTTGTTACAAATTCTTACAGATACAACAATAAATCAACTTTAAAGCTAAGTCTAGTTGATTGCATCAATAAATGACAACAATATGATTATTTTTTTAGATTCCAAGTGACATGATAGTCGGTAAAGGTAAATGAGTTCCCGATATCTGGATTCTCGAGAAGGGTCCTTGCATGTTTGAGTGCACCAATTAAAGCAGCAATAGTTCTTCCCTTAGGGATAGGATTTTTCACACCCTCTTGTAACAACGTTTCTACTATAGCTAAACTTGTAGAGGATACAGTCAATGAGTCGCAAAAATTAGTATGGAAGACAAGTTCTCTAGATAAATTGCCAGTACGAAATGGTTTACCTAAAACACAATCAATATAGAACTTAGTAATTGTCATATTAGTAAACTGTTAAACGAACCGAAATTGGAGTGACATGCATATGTGAATGGACAGATGAGTTTGTGGAATTGAAAAATTTTCCAAAACAACCAATATTCCTAATCCTTTACAGATCGTTATGACATCGCTCTCGCCTCTATGGGCATACATGTCATCTTCGAGATTCAAGGAAGCTTAAAACAACATGTATTATATATCATCAATTAGTAGCTATATACATAATTGCTTCATAAAAGGAAATGAGACATACATAATAAGGAAAGTGATGTTGTTTGGATGATACTAAACACCTTGAAACCGAAAATCGGCTATGGAAAGCAAATAATAATTAATGTATGAAATGGAGATTTTTCTGCATTTTTATTTTTTCAGTAAAGACAATTTTGTTACATTTCTCCCAAAGGAATGAATTAGGGCCATCCAGAACTAGTTGACATTCCTTGATTAAAAATGTTAAGAGATATATTCTACAATTGTCGAATTAGAATAAAATGATGTATGTTCAACTCCAATTTTGATGACAAGTGAAAGTAGTCCAATTTAGCACTTGTACATCTTCAACGTGCCTAATGATATGAAAGTTACCCTTACTAAAATTTTAGAAATCTATTGTGTAGTTTATATTGTATGCAAAATTTAGAATTTAAAGCAGAATAGACATGACTATGCTTTTGATATACAAAAATATAGTATTATCTATATTAGGATATATTACTATTAATGGAAATGAGTTAAAGTAAAATACTCTAGAAGACCTTTCACCAAATAGTTACGAAGCATTGATGAGGGAAGCATTAAAGGTCATTAGGAAGAAGCCAACCCATATACAAATAACAAAGACAAATAGTAAATCATGTTCGAAACACAACCATAAACACAACCCATATATCAAATGCATAATTAAGAACTCACAATAAACACCAAAAGGTATAAGTTAAACTTAGAACAACTTTGTTAATGAAAATAGAACAAAAGAATAATACCGATTCAGTTAGTAATGGTTCTTCGACGGTGATGACCACAATACAGAACCTAAATAGAAAAAAGGATTTTGTGAAATGTTGATGCCTTAAACGAGAATGGAGTAGCATTTATTATGATTGTCATTGAAAACTTAATACAAAATGACGTTGTTTTTCTTATTTAGGTAAACGATGTCGTTTCTTGTTTACTGTATTTGTTTGGAAGTAGTATTAACTAATTTGATACGATCCATTGTATTTAGTTGACAAACGTCAGATGTAGCGACTAATACATGGTTCGCGCCAAAGTCGTGGGTTCATAAATAATTTTTTATAAATTTATATTCCTATTCCAAAAAAATAATTTGAATTAAAAATTAAATTATTCAATTGAAAACTATTTCGAAATTAATTTTTTCACCCTTCAAATAAACTATAGTTGACTTACAATTTTTAGAAAATTATACAATTTAATTACATGAAATTTGAAAAACTAATTTTTTAAAATTTAACAAGACATTCTAATGTAATTAGAAAACTATTTCTAACACATCTTTAGAAATTACTATTTTGTAACATGATAGTCTATTTTCTGATATTAAAAGAAAATCACTTTTCAAATTAAATAAAACACTTAAATAATTAAAAATTTTATTTAGATAATTTATTTAGATTAATTTGTTAATTATTTAAAAAGTAAAGAATTGTTTTTGGGTTTTGGTGACGATATGGATATTTGGTAGCAAATGGTCAACCATTTGCGACTATGTGTGGAAGCTAGTCATCGAGCTATTCACATGTCTTGGTCGCAAAAACTGTTTTGGGCGACAATGTAAAATTTTGGTAGCAAATTGTCTACCATTTGCTACTAAGTGTGATGGTTGGTCGTGGAAATGGTTTTCTGCGACTAAAATGAATTCTTTGCAAAAACCTGAGGGTATTTAATTTAAATGTATCTTTTTATACAAATAAAATGCTTAATGGTAGATTAAGGGATAAAGGGTAAATGTTGTCATGTTAGTGATGAATTTCGTAAAAATGAACAATAAAATTTTTTAAAACTTTCCCAATTTTATTTTGTTTATCTACCAAATTAAAATTAAGGATTAGTAATTCCCAAAATTGAAGCAAATCAAGAACAATTGCATATATAAGTGTAAGAGACAAATTTTTCATTTTTTTTATTTGTAATAGGAATATCTCATACAAAGACTTAAGCAATTAAGAAAATGCTTTAATTAGGGTGTAAGCTGAGATTGAACCAAAAATTCAAGTCCTTACTCTACTTTTATCAATTTTCGCATGTTTTCTTTAATTTATTTTTATATGTCTAGTTTCATTTTATTTTTTAGTGACAATGATTGTATAAGTATACAAATAAATTTAGTTAACAATAATGTCGTTTATACTTTTTATTATTCTTTTTTAATATATATGATTTCATAATTTTATGTGGTCTCACAAAACTGTATTTATTATATATAATTTCTATATTAATTTATGTTTACGATATTTTTAAAAAATTTAACAAAAATTGAAAATCTATAAATGTTGAACAACATTGGTGATGCTTTCAGAATTTGGTATCCAAATGTTGAACATTTCACAACGAATTAAATGAAACGACATCGCATTCATGTAAGGGGCAATGATTTTGTGAATTGGTCACCAAATCTTTTTTTTTGTTATCCACGAGGTGTCTTATGAGGGTCCCAACAATGGGAAGGCACCTTTAAGCCATTCACACCCAGACTAATCTCCGCTCGAGTTGGGTAAGTCCCTTGCAGGAGGCAAAGTTCTGGCTCTAAGTTTTAAACGGCTGCATACATGAGGGCGGTTTGAACCCACGACCTCACTTAAGCTAGGAGAGCCCCTTACCAACTCACCTGCGCCTTGGAGTTTCACCAAATCTTTAATAGACCATTAACATTTGGTGACGAACTGTAAATTTGTCACCAAATGTGTCAACCTAAAAAAATGATCTGAGACAACAGCTGTGAAATTAAACAAAAACATAGCCCCCCTCACCTCCCACCCCTCCACCACATTCTCTCAACCTTTCCTCTGTCCTCTATTTTATTTTTTTTCTCTTCTCCTCGTCCAAACATCTTCTTTCATCTTGTTCTCTTCATTTTCTCCTCCATCGTCTCCTTGCAATTGTAGTCGAGATAAGTGGTTCGTGCTTTTATGTTGTCAGTTACTTTTGCTTGTTTCATTGTTTCCTATGTTAATGATCAGTTTAAGCTAGAGTGAGTTGTTGAGTTGTTTAAGTTAAAAAATTTTGACTGTTAATGGTTGAATGGTTGTTTCAATGTGTTAATGTTGGTTAAGAATGGGAAAAGATACAATTTTTGTTAGTTTTGGTTGAATTTTGGTTGTTTGTAAACTGTTCGATGAAAGTTCTTAGTATTCCATTTTTATAGGGAACAAGTAAGGTAGAGTAAAAGAATTTAGTACTACCATCCCCATCTTTATGCTACGTGATTCTATATTTCTGTATGATCTAAAAGGTTTGTATATCCATGGCCTTATTGTTGTTATTTTATGTATTCATTTTAAATTCTAGCTTATACACATTCAAGGGATCATCAGTAAGAGCATATTAGAAAGCTGGGAGAGCATCTGTATCATTTTAAAGGTTTAGTGCAGAGTTTGCTTTAATTAATGTCCTTTTTAATTATCATGAGTTTTTTTTTTCCTTTAAAGCTCATACAATTCATAACCTTCAGTACCAATATTTAGTTCCCTTTCCACTGCCTACTAAAATGATTGAATTCTACATATAAAATTGAAGAATTTGAAGGGAGTTGACCTTTCTAAATTATGAATAATACTTTGCTATTTTGAACAAGAATTATAATGACAAAAGAATCTGAATATGACTTTGCAGGCATTATTGTCTAAGAGGAATTTGCCCAATGTCGATGACATTTGCAACAATGTCCTTGGTACATGATAGAACATATTAATATGGGAATGTTATTAACTTTTTTATTTTTAGCAAAATTGTTGATGTATAAATGTTTTGCCACATCTTCAACATTTACAAATTAAATGAAACTTTTCATTCTTTAATTGATCAATTTTTTTAATAGCTGATCTCTTAATTCTATTCTTCCATTTACTTTATATTAAGAAATTAGAATTCATTCAAATTGTTAGTTTGAGAGCAATGTCCTGTATGAGTCTAAGTATTTTTATAAGTGCCCCACATCTAGTGGGTGTTTAGGTTCAATCCAATTGTTAGCAAACTTTTGTTAGTTACCATGCGAGATAATTAATAATTTTTTATATCAATATACTCATTTAATTTTTCAAAAAAGTATAAATTTTGATGGGATAACATTTTCAATAATCTTAATTTTATTGTACTAAATCTTTTACTGCTTGAGAAGTGCTAATATATCGATAAATTACATGACATAAAGCTTTTGATAAAGGGCAAGAGAGTCGTTTTCTTTTGGCCGGAAGATATTGTTATCAAAATCAACATTCTGGATTTTCTTCTTGGTGTTGCCAGCTTTTAATTTCCTCGTCATACGTACCTTATTTACCATTTTTAATTCTCGCATGCAGGCCAGTATTAGCATCACCAGCTATCCAAGTTGCTTAAGCTTGCTCAAGCCGATCAACGGATATAACTTCTAAGCTTAGTAAGGGGGACCAAATAAGACTCATTCTAGCCGTTTAACTCAACTCAGTTATGAAATCTTCAAAGTCCAACTTGAGTTTGGGTCAGTGACAAGTGTTGAATAGGACTTGGAGTCCGTGACAAGTGTTGACCAGGAATATTCAAGTTGATCTTGACGAAGGCATAAGACAACTCACCTTGGAGCTCGATATATAAATCTACATTTGGATGTTGAATGACACGACATTAGAAGTTTAAATGAATATATAATTACCATATATAGAAGTTTTAAATTAGGAATAATATATTATTACCGTAAGAGTGGTAACTACGGGAACGCGAATATGATCATAATGAACCATAGCGACCAAAAGATGTATTAACATTAACGCACCTTGTAGAAAAATTAAATAACCACAAGTCAAACTTGTGATTTATCAAACCAAAACAATCACAGCCATAACTTGACTTACAAGTCTCAATAGTAAAATGAAGTTTCACAACGATGTTGCGTAACAAGTATTCTGACAACATGTACACACTTTGCCTCTATAGTTAAAGAAACTTAAACAGTTTTTTTTATACTTTTTCAGGAAACAACTCCTACCATCATAAAGTTGTACCCAGAAGTGGATTTTTATATCATCCACACAATCTGTATAATCATAATCAGTAAAACCAATTACTTCAATGCCCCGTTTAGTTGGCGGGAAAGTAAATTGAATTTAGAATATGATTCTTTGAAAAATAAATATATGAAAAGTAAAGATATTTATATGTTTGGATACTTATAAGAATTTTAATAGGAAAGTTGGGTAAATTCTTTTGTAGTATTTGAGATGCAATAGTATTTCATAGAATGTAACTTAATTTTGACTTGTGTTTCTAATTATATCCCTACAAACCGAATAAAAATTAAATTCGTTAAATAAAGAAAAATATGATCCTAAAGATTGTCGATTGAAAACTTCTGAACAAAAATATTCAAAATCCTACTAACGGGAGAACAATAAGAATAGTTGAAAATAGTATTATGAATGTCGATACGTGCTAGACTAAAATTAGTACGAAATAAATTGTGGGTCATACCGGGTTTAAATACAAGTTGGTACAGGCCCATTTAAAATAGTACCAGTCGGTATTCAAAATATCGGCTAAATACTGGTCGATACCGGAAATTTTAAAAAATAAGGAGATTTTTTTGCAAAATTTTCAAAAATATTTAAAATTTCCCTTCCTCCCTCTTATCTCTCCTTCCCCTTTTTTTCAAAGTTTTTTAATTAGTTATTTTATTTATTTCAACTTTTATAATTATTGTAATTTTATGTTTAAAAATAATAATAAATATTTTATTACTAATAATAATTATAAATTAAATAAAACATTAAAATACGTTATTTTAATTTAATTTAATTTAATATTTTATATAATATTTATTAATAAAGTATTAATAAAAATGTTTAATTTTTTAAAATAAATAATTTAAAAATTATTATTTAAAAACTAATATTTATTTTATATATTTTTAATTATTAAATCAATCCGATACTAAATATGGTACGGTATTCGTAATATTGGTTGAAGAGGAGGTAGAGTTTTATAAAAGAGTTGTCATAGAGTAGAGAAAGAAAGAATGATTAAATTAGTTAGTGTATTTTTTAGATTAAATTCCTGAAGAAAATAATCTAAATATTAAGAGAGTGTTGGGATTTAGAATCCAGGGAAAGTGCTACTAATTTCCCTAGATTAAGAAAGTTTTTGCTTTCCTAACTACTCAGAAAAACGAATCAAACGTAATAATTTAAATTTTAGGAAAAAGATTACTTTCCTAGTCAACAATTCGTGCCAATCAAACGGGGCCCAAGAGTGTAGTTACATCAATATGTCAATATAAGATCTTGATATCCTAAAGATACCTCAAGATTTTTAGGTCATTTACTACAAAATAAGAATCAATGTAAGTATACCATGCCTTAGGTGCTTGTTTCAATCCATACAAGGCCTTATTCAACCTATAAATCTTGTCTTCTTCAACATAACCTGGAGGTTGTTCATCATACTCCTCCTCAAGAAAACCATTCAAAAAGGCTAACTTTACATCCATTTGGAATAGTTTCCAACTGTTTTGGGTAGTAAGGGAAAGTACATTCTCACAATATCAAGTCTAACAACAGAGGCGAACACCTTAAAATAATCAATACCTAGCTTTTGCTTGTAATCTTTAGCTTCCAAGCGAGCTTTAAATTGATCCACCTCTTCATTGGATTTATTATTCGCTCAATCAAAATTGTAACTATCCTTAAATAACTTTTCATAAAAATTTGAGCTATTCACTAAGAACGGTAGGATTTATTAAACAATACCCTATTTTTTTGGCTTTAAATTGGCATGAACCTAACCTTTTGACGCCATATTATTGGACTTCAAGATTTCAACTCAAGATGATGGATAGTTAGTCTATTACAATTGACGCCATAATATTCCAAAATGTTCCTAACCAAGTACCCCATACCCAAATTATTGCTTATCATTCTTAGAGAAGAAGTAATTGTTTTAAAGATATGGTTGGTGGAACAAACTTGGACACTATGATACATGCACCACAATAGAAAAAAAATTTTGTTGAACACTTGTTGGTTTTAATTTTGTCAAAGACAATTTGACACATAAATTTATACAATAACAAGTGTTCAGGGCTTATAATAATATTACTGTAGGCATTTTTAGCATCAAAGCTCTCTAACCCAGTCAGTTTCATCCAATAGTGGGTGGCATGAAAATCATCGTGTTGATGGAGAATCCACCAATTTCAAAAAAAATGTCATAGTCTAACCCATATAGCTGACCCCGCAACCAAAACCATAGGTCCGTAGGGTTGGTTGACTCATATTGAAGGGAGGTGAAGAATTCTAGGGCTAGTTCCTCATAAATAGGATAATTGAATCACATAAATTCTTCCCATTGAATTCTTCCACTTAAAGCTTAAGCCCATTCTCGCAATCCAATTGTTTCTAACGTATCAAAATCTAAGTATTTAGGCGTATCAATGTTCTTTAAACTAAGGATATGGTACCAGTTACCTTCCTCCTCTAAGAAGATCAAGAAAGGTGCAACGTCTGCTGCCCTATGTCATTTTCCGTGGCTCGATATTTGGACTTTACCTATTGGCCCTTGAAATTTTTTTTTGGTGATAAATAAGCATGATTATATTATTTTGGGGTCTTGTTAAATTATTTTATCTTGGAGTTAATAAGATTATATGACATAGGTTAATTGAATTAAAGTTTAAGGTGGTATGCATGAGGGGTATTTTAGGAAGATCACTTAAGTGGGAAAGTCTTAAGGCATTGAAGGAAGGGTAAATTGGACATTTTAGATTCATTAAGGGTATAAAAGGGAGAAGGAAGACTTGTCTTGCATTTGAAGAGGAAGAAACGAAATTGAAGAGAGAGGAGAAGAGAGTGTCATGAGTTTAGAGAAAAAGGAGAGTTGAGCTAGGTTTCAAGTTTTCTTAACCTTCAAGAGAGAATTTTAGAGTGATCAAGAAGGAAAAAAGGAAGAGGAAGGTTAAAACTTCCATTAGAGCCAACAAAATCATTGTTTGGTGAAGATTCAAGATAAGTTGATGTTTAATCTTTTGGATTTTTAGAAGAGTTTTGGTTCAAAGAGCTTAGGAAAAGCATAGGTATAAGTATTCTAGGATCAATTTCATGCATAGGTTTCTTGGGGTTTTCCAATTGGAATACATTTTGAATGGAATTTTGTCAATGTTAAAGGAAATCAAGAGAGGCAAGAAGAGCAAGGGGAGAGGTCATTTTGAGCAAGTCTTTAAGCAAGAAAATTAAGGTGGGTAACATTTTTATAATTGAATAAATAAGCTATTAAAGTTTCTTTCAAATAAATGAAATTAAATGAATTCCAACTACCTTAAAATTGTGCATTTATTGTTCTTTAAAATGGTTTGGGAATGTGCCATATGTTTTTGTATATGAATTTTGTGAATGAATTTTGAGTGATATGGGAATGATTTCAAATTGCTCTATAATTGTTGTATTTGTGGCTTTTAGATTATTTGAGAAATGGTTATATGCCTGGTATGGGATTTTGGTTAATGAAGAGTGAAATGATGATGGAATTATATATGAATAGTTCATGCTCATGAAAAACAAGTTTTTCAAAATGTGCCATTTAGGTAATGGGTTTTCAATTCATGAATTACATGTTATGTGGGTTTGGTGTAATCCATTTAAAAATGTCACGTGCACATTGACCAAGTTAAAGACTTCTCCCGCCTGCCCGCTAGTGGCACGGAGCTCCTTCATTAACTCCCTCAAGTTTACGACTACACAAAACCATTATATGGAATTATGTAGTTTGTTATGTTCATAGACTTACCCAAAACCATTATGATGTGCTTATGTGTTTACATGTGTTGACAAGTTTGATGAATGCTTGACTTATATGAGTTCTGAGTTGGTTTGACAAGTTGAGATTTTGAGAAATATATGTTTTATAGATTTTCATGAGAATTTGTTATGATTATGAGGGTTTTCAATGGTTTTTGCTTGTTACCGGTTATAAGATTATTACCCACAAGCTTTAAGCTCACCCCTTCCTTCCCATCTTCAGGCGATAAGCAAGATATCGAGTGATTGAGTCAGGAGTCAAGGCATCACTCCAATTTGCATATTTTGTTTTTGAAGCTAGATTATGTAAAATAATGTTTTAGTCGCATTTTGAGCGATTCTAGTTTTTGTAAAGTTTGTATTTTTGGATTATGATGTAAGTGAATTGAAATTCCCACTAAAGCGTTGTAAAACTATTGTCTTTGATGTTAATGAAATATATATACACTATGTTTTGTTCATGATTTCCCAAGTCTCTATACTACATTTTCAAGCTTTTCATAGGGGTAGGAATTGTGTACTAAATTCAGGGGAAAAACTGTACTAATCTAGATAGAATTAGACAAAGTTATCTTCTGGAAAGTTGTAGTCTATCACCTTAGCTTTACAAAGCTATAAAGTTGTAAATTTTGGGTATCGAAGTTGAGAGATATGAGCATCATAAGTGATGATGCTGCATGGGAAGTATGAACATGACAGCTATGGTGAATGATAAGAGTTGTGTATGTTATGAGTCCTTTGAATTGAGTTTTGGGAGTTTAATGCACTCAAATTGGTAATTGAATGTTTTAGGAGTGTTATTGCATTAGAAGAAATGAAATTGGGAAGATTATGAGTGAATATGATGTTAGAATGGATGTAGGAAGCATTGGAGGGGCTTTGGAGGGGTTTG
>JANIJH010000006.1:60008471-60029463 GCA_024520975.1 Erythroxylum areolatum | reverse complement strand
TAGGAGCATGTTAAGTAATAGTACTATACCTTTATCATTGTGGATGCATGCATTAAAGACCGCTGCGTATCTGCTAATAGGATTCCTAGTAAGGTAGTTCCTAAGACATCTTATGAATTGTGGATAGGAAGGATACCTAGTTTACGACACCTTCACATTTGGGGTTGTCCAGCAGAAGTAAGGTTGTATAATCCACATGAAAAGAAGCTTGATGCGAGAACTGTTAGTGATTATTTCATCAGCTATTCTGAAATGTCAAAGGGGTATAGATTTTATTGTCCTAATCATAGTAAAAGAATAGTTGAGTCTAGTAACACTAGGTTTATTGAGAATGGTCAAATCAATGGGAGTGAAGAACCACGAAAAGTGGATGTTCACGAGAATCGAGTAGAAACTACTCCAAGACGAGTAGACACTACTACATCAGACATGATTCCACCGGTTGTTATTCCTCTTATTGCATCAAGGATACGCAACATACCGGAACAACAAATTAATGTTCCAATTTCATAAATTGAACATATTAATGACGAACCAGCTAATAATGATCAAGTTACAAATGATCAAGTAATGCCACAACAGGTAGCATTACGAAGGTCTGTAAGGCAAAGAAGATCAGCTATCTATAGTGACTACGAAATTTACTCACTTGAACATGAATGTGACTTGAGCATTGATAAAGATCCAAGCTCGTTCAAACAAGCCATAGAATGTAAAAATTCTGAAAAATGATTCAATGCTATTAAAGAAGAGTTGAAACTAATGGATGACAACAATATCTGGGAATTAGTTAAGTTGCTGGAAGGTGCAAAGCAAGTGGGTTATAAATGGGTCTTTAAGACCAAACATAACTCACAAGGCAACATTGAAAGGTATAA
This sequence comes from Erythroxylum areolatum, assembly GCA_024520975.1. Lineage (NCBI taxonomy): Eukaryota > Viridiplantae > Streptophyta > Magnoliopsida > Malpighiales > Erythroxylaceae > Erythroxylum > Erythroxylum areolatum. The sequence continues at coordinate 60,028,585 of JANIJH010000006.1, read as the reverse complement.
AGCTAGACTTGTTGTCAAAGGTTACACTAAAAAAGATGGTATTGACGATAAAGAGACATTCTCTCCAGTTTCAAAGAAGGACTCTTTAAGAATTGTTATGGCACTCGTGTCTCATTATGATTTAGAGCTTCACCAAATGGACGTAAAGACCACTTTTCTTAATGGTGACTTGGTAGAAGAAGTTTATATGGATTAACTAGAAAGTTTTGTGACCACAAGAAAGGAACGATTAGTGTGTAAATTAAAGAAGTCAATATATGGACTGAAGCAAGCTTCCCGATAATAGTATCTTAAGTTTAATGATATCATTACGTCTTATGGTTTTGTATAAAATACTGTTGATCGGTGTATCTATATGAAGGTTAGTGGAAGCAAGTTTAATATATTAGTCTTATATGTTGACGATATCCTTCTTGCTGCGAATAATGTTGTTATATGACGTAAATAATTTTCTTTCTAATAATTTTGAAATGAAAGATATGGTTGAGGCATCCTATGTGATCGGAATAAAAATATTCCAGGATAGATCACAAGGATTGTTAGGATTGTCTCAGAAAGGTTAAATCAAGAAAGTATTAGAAAGATTTCAAATGAAAAAATGCTCCGCAAGGATAGTTCCAATTCAGAAAAGAGACAAATTTAGTCTAATGCAATGTCTGAAGGAGCAGTTTTATGAAAAAGTGGAAAGCAATCCGTCATTGCTACTTCCATTATGGAGGCTGAATTTGTGGCGTGCTTTGATTGTGGTTGCGTAACTTTATCTTAGATCTAGATCTTGTCGACAGTATTACCATACCGTTAAGAATTTATTATGATAATTCCATAACCGTATTCTTCTCTAAGAATGAAAAATATTCAAAGGGTGCCAAACATATGGATTTGAAGTATTTGTCTGTGAAAGAAGAAGTGCAAAAACATAAAGTATCAATTGAGCATATTGGCACTGATCTCATGATAGCGGATCCATTAACGAAAGGCTTACTGCCCAAAACTTTTATTGGTCATGTTGAACGTATGGGCCTTATAGATAAATCCTTATTAGTATAGTATTCAAACATGTATATATACATATCATTGTCTTCCTCGAATTGTTATGACACTTGTTGAATTCAATTATAGTATTATGTTTTTGCTCACTTGCTGATTATCCATATTATGTTGTATACAATAATTATTATTTGTGAGATAACAATTACCGAATTACCCACTTAAAGTTTATTGAATTGAGTTGATTCTGTGATACATGAAAGGAATCAGGTTATATAACTTAACCGCCATGATCCCATCAGTTTAATTCAATTAAGGATGACTTAATCGATTCCATGTATTGTGTGCACTTAAAGTTGTTGGATCACCAAGTCGTAACATGGGTCAAGTGAGAGATTGTTAGACTATTTTATGTCCCATGTCACTTAAAGATTTGAGTCCAATAAAAAGCACCCAAGATAATGGTTATTGGGTATTATAGAATAGATCTTAAATGGGTCAAAAACCCTTTTTCTCTCTCTTCCAATTACCAAAGGACATGTCCGTTGGTGATGTTATATACATTGAAAAACTTATTGAATCATAATATTCTGAACCAATGGAGAATTCTCTAACGGAAGAAGACGAGAGGAAACAAAATTCATTCAATCAAATTAACATCATGATAAACAATCATGGATATAGGTACACAAATCATTTGATCTATAAATAATTTACATTATACTCCCTGAAGTAGTCATTTCTTGTGATTGCATAAATTGGTTGAATATTGATCTTAACTTATTTATATTCACGGGGATCATATTGAACCTGAATTTTTGGCATCTATTTCTCACTTTGTATCTAGGAATACTTGAGTTATTGGGTTAATTTCTTTAAGTTTCTTAAACTCTTGGTCCCAATTATCTTTTGTCATGTTTATGAAATTTTCTTGCCAAGAATCATAAAATTCTAATATCATTTGTTGTGATTATTTATGGTTAAAGAGGAAATGAAGAATAGAGCAGAGGAAGGAGAGATGAATCTAGAAGGAGGAGAAAGAAGAGAGAGAAACACACAGAACAGAGAGAAAGTAAAATACTTAATTCATATTTTTGGTAATGAAATGATTACAAAGGTTTTTATACTCCTTTTAAATTAATATATGCTAGTAACTTTTATACGTAAATGACTTTTTAACTTAAATTGATGTTTGAATTGTCTTCCAACAATAAAATGTGTAAATCGACATAAATTGTTAGGACTTCTCAATGATGATACCTTAAGAATTTGCTTAAGGTATCTTCATTCTTCCATAGAAAAGTCCATTCATTGGTTAGTGTAGGAGTAATTCCATAGTCCAAAAGAGACTTTCTATCCACTTTTAACTGTGTGATTTGCTGTTCTAATGAAGCTAGGGGGGTTATCAAAATCAAATATTTTATTGGTAGCACATTTGTGGGTCACTGTTATGATTGATCAATTCCGTGAATGTGTTCCACCAAATTATTCCTAAATTTTTAGTTTTATTTTTCACTTTAGCGTTCGAACCAGATATTCGTCTTACTGGACGAAAAGTTGTTTCCTAACATGTATCACGCGGCAATCTTTTATTGCATTTTTGTGTGAGTGAAGCTTATGACTATGCTGAAGATCTATCTCACCACCTATAGCAAGTCTTATTTAGGCTATATATGTTTTTGTATTTGGGGTGCCAGTTCATCGATGCTGTCGAGAGTACACAAAGAATGAAGCAGGGCTTGTGGATCATCCACATATTATTCCTTGCTGCGAATCATGGTTACATATTATTTGTTCATTTCTCGAAATGGAGAGACAAGTTGCCCCGTGAATAAAACAATCATACTGTTACATCTTTGTGGCTATCGGATTGACTTGAGGTCTTTCCCATCTTTGCAGCCAGACCAGCATTTTACAAGTACGTTATTGTGATGTTTGTAATAAATGCTGTGGCATTATTTGCTTCTGGGCTAGCAGGAATTGGAGCTGGCGTTGGCATTTGGTAAGAATGAAATACGTTAGTTAGCAAAAACAAGACTATGGCATTTTTTTACCCTCGCATAGGCCATTTCCAAGTTTTGACATGTATATCTTCACACTTCATGCTATCACTGTTTTTATCTTCCCTTCCTGTATGTGAAATTTTTTGCAGATTTTTTCCAGGTGATTGTCCATTTTTTTTATTTATGATTCTTAACTGTGCTAGGAAATTTTTCATTGGAATCTTGAGGAGTTTACATGTATGACATTTTTTCATCATCTTCGCATGAAGAAGAGTTTCTATTGGATAATGCATCTTCGAAGCTGAATGGGATTAATTCAATTCGAACGTGGGAACTGACAAGGGCCTTTTACCTCCATAGGTTCAAATCAAATCTTGCTTCGGATTGGGCTAAACAAAATTAGAAAACAAATGTATGTCTCTTGATTATCTTTACCTATCATTGTAATTGTAAATTGCAAGTCACACATACCTATCATTGTAATTGTAAATTGCAAGTCACACACATATACTAATTGATACCAATTATTTCTTTTGTGGTAACTAGCTACTCTCTAAGTTGTGCTCCCTAGCTGAAATAAAAACTGTATATTTGGCCCAAGAGTTCCTTTTACATTTAAATAGATCCGCTGAACATAGTAAAATGTTTACAATACATCTATCATATTCCTCCAAACCGTATCCTATCTGAGAATTTGCTTCAGAAGATGTTTCCGGGATTTTTCTATGGAAGAATGAAGAACTTCTCCAGATACTTGTTTAATGGTATCTTTTGAGTGTGCTTGGTCCTATTATCTTCAAAATGTAAATGCAAGTTGCACCCACTGAAACCTAGAAAAGGTCTTCAAGAGAATGTTCTAGTTCAAAACCGAGATAACAATCTGAAACTAGCATCAATTTCATGCCCTGGAAAACAAGACAGAATCAGTGAAGTTTACAAGTGACATGTTAGCTTTCTTTTGTGGAAGACATGCTTACAAATATGACAAGAAACGAGAACTGATATGAGGTTGGAAATTTTCACCTTTGAAGTTGTATAAGTAGATGGCAATTCCATGGTAGTGGCCAACCAATCTGAGAAAGAAACCCTCTTCATGGCATATAGTTCAGAGGTGACCGTGTTACCAAGCACTATCCACCATGCTTCATCTTTTAGCTGCAGAAGAACAACCTTCAGTAAATTTCTTTTTCCCCACTAACTGTATATAATGGTAAGACAGGATGAGATTTTACCTTTGGGAATCGAGGCACAAAAGCCCTCATAGTATTTTGCCTGGAGTTGATCTTCTCCAATTTGATGTTAAGAGCAAGATGTTTCTTTCCATGAAGGTCCTTATTCTGTACTTTTAACTTCATTTGAATACGAGGAAATTGCTGCAGGTCCTGCCAAAACAACCAAAGCATATGAAATGGTTACATTTGCTTACGTCTGCATGTGCATTTGAGTGCTATTATGTTACTTCTGCCATGTGCCTATCTTCACCAAAAATTCAGTATAAAGAAAATGGCAATTGTCCAAGTAAACAAATGGATTAATCAAAATATAGAAGCAAGGAAAAGACAAGTTTTCTAGTCCAGTAAGTGCATGATATTTCGACTTATAGAACCGTAGAACACCAAGAAATCCTTAGTGACTAGAATGAAGTTTTGAAGCAAAAATTTAAAGGGTAATTTTGCACCTGCTGTAATCTTGAAGCAAGGGAAGATCCAACCATTGCCTGCAAGGTACCCTTGGGAAGATTTAACAACTGTTGTACAGTGGAGATTCCCTTTTCACTTAGCGACTGTGCAATATCAGAATTCATGCATGGCAACATCCATAAGGCAGAATCCTTATCAAACCACAAACCCTGAGAAAATACCCCATTATTAGAAAGGACAGGCTAAAACGTTTCACATCTAATCAACCGTCAAATGAGGAAGAAAAAGTATATAATTAAAAAAAAAAGCATTCTAGCCTAAATCTACATTGTTGTTCCACCCACGTCTTTCCTATGTGACAACACAAGCTGATGTGTGGACAAAGAAGCAAATATGTGGGTCCAACTTAATGATTCACGTCTCAATCATTAAGTTGCTTCATGTTTATGGTTTAGGAAATAATAAATTTGGATGATGAAGCCATCGTCTTCACAGAGGTTCATTCTTTGTAATATTTAAAAAAAAAACTATTAGATAATTTACAGGCACAATTACGTTATATTCCTCTGAATGCCAGCTAAAATTCTTGGAGATTGCCCACTAGTGGTCTTCATGAGCCTAAATTACAAGTTAGGACACTAGATGAAGTTGGGGATGTGATATAATTGTCACTGAGATTATTGTTGCAGAATATTCAAATGCACAAATTTTTTGATGGAACAATTGAGTCAATTGTGTCCAGTCCCAGAAAAATGATGCATTAATTCCTTTTGGAATTGGTACTAATTACAAGAATATTATGTTATCGAAGTACTAGAGGATGTTAGTCATTGGCAAAGAAAATTGAGAAATTCCTACTTTGAGGAAAAAACTCAACAATGATGGACAAAAAAACTATTGTCGAAAGGAATTGAACAACACATAAGAGTAAAGAATAGTATTGAAATAAAAGTAACTAGAGGCAAAATAGAAAAAACAAAGTGATGATAATGAAATTAGAGTGCATCTTCATTTGAATAAATTCTTTACATTCATGTTTAGTATAATCCTCAATCTCAGTTTCTTTCTGCAAAGCACTACGTATCAGACAAATAGACTGTCTGCACATTTAGCTTATTCGAAAATTCAATAAAATAGTTCTTATTGTTCTTTCCTTCTGAGATCTATTGTTATCTTTTTTCCTTTCCATTTTCTTCTCATTCTAAAACATGCAACTGTAAGCATAGATTGTTTGTCGGATCGCATAAAAAGTTTTATGCGACAGCTGATTTCTTCTTTTGTATTTTAAAACGTCTCTTTTGTAAAAATGTTCCAATTCTTCTTCGATTGTTTTGGTTATGAAGCCCATTTTCTTGCTTAGTACAGAACTATTTCTTGCCAAGCTTACTTACCTCTTGAGCAATTTCCCTGTGAATTTTAAACTTCACTCCGTCCCCTCCACACATATAAACTAGTATGTCTGATATATCTATATATGTATATATGAGCATTGACAGAAGCATGTGATCAGTAAGATTGCTATTTTTGTTTTTTGTTGTCCAAAGAGTTCTTTAATAATCAACATGCTTATACCTGCATGACCATTTGCAGAAGATGCATGCAAGTTATTGAGCTGGAAAGCCATCCACTGTTGGAACATATATCTATCATGGCCTGGATAATGCGTATGCTTTGATCCAATACTGACTTCAAGTCGGTTACATAGTCACTTACTGGCAAATCTAACTGGGAAAAATGTGCCTGGGTTCAGAAAAGGACAGTAAAGAAAATTAGTAATAGAAAATAGAACAAATAAGATTATTGTAGAAGCAGCACAATTGGAAATTTGGAGAACAAATAATTGAAGCCTCAATGGTAGAAATTATGATGACTGCTGACCTGAAATAGAAGATTTGCTTTGATGTGAGGATCATCTAGTCGGTTTTTATCCACTGCATATCTAACTCTCTTGGACAAGGCTTCATTGTAATTTTCCTGCAATAAAAGAAATGGAAACATCTCTTACAGGGTCTTTACAAATAGTATGTACATAATAATTTTCCACATCTAATGCATATCAACATTTCCAGGAAAGATCAACTGGTCAACTGAAACATCAATCTAGAAATTAGACGACAATACACAATTCATTCTTATAACCAAAGGGTAGAAAACTAGAATAACCACTTGTGACAAACAGACTAGTCTGACATGCTGCTGGGCATCTAAGAAGAAAGGATGAACAAATGACATCACATTATCCCCAATCAAGATCCTCTCAAGAGAATATCGAGAAAAAACTAGCAGAAATTTTCATACTATTAGTAATTTCAGAATACATATACAACTGCATAATGTCGAACTGTACAGTTATGTATTCTATATACATCCCACTACAGCTAGGGCTCTCCCTGTCAGCTAGAATTGAAAAGAGATTGAGAGGCAAAGAAATTACCTCATTGTGCCGCACAGGAAGTTCGTCATATTCAGAAGCACCAGATAGAATATGCAGAAACACCTATTTTATACCAAGTAAACCTTAGAAGACAAAACCATAATAACAAAATTGAAAGCCCATACCACAACTTTCTCAAAAGTACTTACTTCAAGAGATGTATCTGACCCTATGTTTGAACCAAACATCGAGACAGTCATGTAGCTAAGGTAGTACTGTGATGCTATCATACCCAACATTGTAGACTCCACATTGTCCTCATTCATCTTAATGCATCCACTGTCTTCCAGATCCTCAAACGTGTGCTGCACCAATCTGCCAATACGAATTGTCATAGAATTGTCACCAGTAAACCGACAGAAACAGTTGATAAAGGAAAAACATGGATGCAATAATCATTTCAGGACTCATTCAGACTAAAATATTTCTGATAGTTTATGCAAGCACAATAAATTAAACTGCAAAGTTAGTGAAGAAAATCTACAATGGCGACATTTTTTGCCTTGATTTCTACAAGATACTATGAGCATTTTTGTCATAAGTGGAAATACTTTTATATACAAAACAATATGAATTATTTTTGAACAAAACCTTTACCAAATTCATGACTATTATGTTTTCTGACCAATCCAAACCTGGAACTGTATTATGCTCAGACGAAGATAAAACCACATGAAATAATTTAGAAGAAATGCACTCATCTCACCTAGACAAATAAGAGCTCAGGGCATCAGTTTCTGCATTCTCTAATCCATAGTAGGCTGGATTAACCATCTGAAATAAAAATTCATCAACTTTGGCTACTGGGATATTGCTGAAAGTATGAAAGAGCATCGATCCTGGATGGAACAGTTATTAAATAACAAACACCATCTTTCTTTGCCTAGAAAGAGCACTTATTAATATGGAAGGACAAACGGGTTGGAAGTTAACTTTCCAAATCTAGCTCAGTAAAATTTAGAAAACAATGTAAATCAAGAAAGAACCCACTCTTTCCAATCTTATTTCATTTATAACCCCCACTTTTTCCAATCGTATTTTGTTTATAACCCTCTCCCCTCCACCCTGAAGGAAATACTGGGGCAGATTACAAACAATTATGAACAGGTTCACTTTCATGTCACATTAAAAACATTTGGGAGAACAAGAAGAAAAGAACAGTTTAGCACAAGACCAAGTAATTTCCTAAAGACCATGGGATAATGAAAATCTGTTAATAGGAAAGTGGTGCACAATTGCATATTATCACATCTACAGTATATTTCAATTACCCTATGGGACATATAGTTCATTCTTAAATAGAAGTATGATATTTAACTTCTGATGCCCCCAAAGTGTTGCAGTTTCCATACTCGTATAACAGGATCAGTATATACCTTAATTGCCAACCAAAGGACCAATGGATTTTCCCTAAACAAACCATATTGTGATTTACATTCCATGTTATAGAACTTGCTTTTGCATTTCCCTCTACCATTATACGTCACTAGAGCTTCAGAAGATATCAGACCATCTTTAGAACAAAAGTTACAGCATGACTAAGGGAATTTTGATGTAATAGTGAAAAGCAATACAGGTTAGAAAGAAAAAGTAACAAGACTGCATGAAGGTACTCATCACAAAAATATCCAAAAAATGTCAAATCTGCAGGGAGTTCATATGTTAGAGAAAATAAGCAAACACAAGAAAAATTTTTCAGTAATTTCAGAAAAAAAATTATTCAGCTTTTCCTCAACTGTAGCATGCATTTTTTAAGGCAATTATGTCCAGAAAAAGAAATATTGTTTTCTTTGTTGGAAAAGTCAACTACTATAAAGGTACAACTTCTGAATATTTTCTTACAATGAGAAAAGGAACTAAAGCCCAAGACATAAAGAATGGCACATATGAGGGTGACCTTAAGATAAGCCAAATGGTTTGAGGCACACTGCCGATATACATACGTTACTATATTACTTTCAATTTCTCTATGCTTTATAGCTAATTCAGCACTGGAATACTTCATATCAATTAAAAAGAAATATCCTACAACTAAAGGAATAGCAAACTGAAGGATTATCCCTCAGTTATTGATTACCTAGTCAATAAGTGATTAGCAAAAGTTAACTTGCAAACTCTTTATCAATGAGTACTTATAAAAATAATACCAGTCTACGAAACAAGTAAGTCCATGTCAGATAATGCACTCCATCTTCCTTATGGGAAATTGTGCCGCTAACTATCTCTGCGTTTATGTGATCATGCAAGTGTTCTCTCAGACTACTCTCAACTGGGAATGGTTCGTACAAGAACTGCAAACAGAAAATGTCCGTATTATTTCCAGAATACATAAAAGAGAACCAATTAAAGAGTCAAAGGATCTAAACTCACCTTTTTATAGAAGCTTTTTTTGGGTTCATGAACAAGAATGACTGCTTTTCCATGTTGATCATATTGTGGGCGGCCCGCACGACCCATCATTTGCAAAATATCTGTGATTGGGAAATCAACATATCTCTTTGTTTTTCCATCATAATATTCCGTCCCCTGAAATAGGATGAATGTATAGATTACAATGGCCCAGTTCCATTAAGTAGTATTAATTAATATCTGACACAGCTTGCTTCTCACGCTATACCTCGTGAATCCAAGTGCAAGCCAATTGTGGCCACTTCATACGTCAGAAATTACAGCTTATTATTTGATCAACATTCAATGTAGTAGTTTTTTTCCCCCATGTACATTTTATATTAAAGTCATAATTCAAGATGGAAATTTTGTCCAGGAGTTGTTTTAATAAAGATAAAAACCCTCAAAATTCACTTTAAAAATTTGATGTTTATGAGATCCTTCAGCTATGAAGTCTATCTTGGTTTATTGGGCATTCGGAGAGTACACGAGCAGGTTAGTTGAACTCCTAGTCTAGGTAAGGCACTGAACTTGTTTGATGAAAGTAAATTAATTTGTTTGATGAAAGTAAATAACGCAATCCCACGTAGTATTGCTAAGATTATCACATGTAGGAGTACATGAGTCGAGTGAGCCAGTTCTCACCATGTTCGGGCTTGATTTATTATTATTTTTTCAAGCTCAAGCTCTAATCAAGTTTCATTGGCGAGTACGAATTTATTTTGAGCCCAATCTGAGCTCAACTCAGAATGAAAATTTCAATGATCCAGCCAAGTATGTTGAAAAAATGCAAGAGTTGAACAAAATCACAAGACTTGCTTAGTAAATAGAACCATCTGTTAATTGTTTTAAAGTTGCTTAGACAGACAGTCTCTAAAAACTAAGATGTAGAAATAGTTTCCTAGTGACAATAAATAAATCTTCAAACAAATTTATAGACAAATCACTAGATGAGCAGGTAAAGAAAATAGCATACAAGCCTAAAGTACTTGAGTTCACCTTTGCTGAAACACAGCTTGTTTACCAAATGAATTTAATACATGGCCCGGAATCGTCTATATATACAAGACAAAAGGTTTGCATTTCTGTGTAGCTACTAATATGAAGGACCTAGGCAAGCTGCATAATTTGTTATTAAAGTATGTAGTGCATACCAAAATTATTGCAAATACAAAGCCACGATGCATGTGAAATCTCATCAAACTCATACTTGTGGCTATTTTCTCAATACTTATCCTGTCCAAAGATTTTTTTGAAAAAAATCTGAAACGAAGTACTATATATAATTCAACTCACCTTGATAATGACCAGATGAGCAGGAAGATTTACACCCCATGCCAAAGTGCTAGTACATACCAGTACCTATGATGCAACAAAAGGCAAATTTTCTCAAATAAGAATCCTTTACCACATAACGTACCACAATAAGATAAATTTGGCAAGGGAAATACCTGAATCTTGTTGTTTGAGAAAAGTTCCTCAACCAGAGACCTGTCTTTGTCATTCAGCCCTGCATGGTGCAACCCAATGCCAAACTGCAAGGTATGTTTAAGATTTTGATCAGTGACCTGGGAAAGAACCATCTGTAATGACTCTTCTGTCATGCTCAGGAACTGCACTGGATGCTCATCTGAAGCCGCAAACTACACATATGAAAACAAAGAACAATCAATCTAACACTTTAATAATTTAAAATGACATGGAATAATACTTTCCCAAAAATAAATATCATCAGACCTGTATAAGGTCTAATGCAGTAAGCCTTGTTTGGCGACGTGATGAGACAAATATCAGAACAGGTTTTGTAGGTGAGTGTGTACATATTGCAGCGTAAGCTGGTTTGTTCATGCTGTTCATCCTTGGGCAATAGTACTTCCCTGGATATCCCTATTCCAGAAAAAATTTTTGCGTAAGCTCCCAATTCTTGCACTTTCAAATCAACCAAAAGATTTTTTTAAAAAAAGGGTAAACAGTAAACAAATAGACCTAACCTATTCAACGTCCATCAAAGGAATATTAGATTGAAATCGTATAACAAAAAAGAAAAGATTGAATGACTAAATTGCATTAGTCGCCACACATGCCCATCCTTTTAGAAACCTTCAAATAGCAGTTTCTGCAGGCAATAGGAGTTACTGGTGTTTGACAAGAGAATGCGACTTCTCATCCCCTCAAACCCTCAATAATGTCAAGTTGCATAATGTTACGGTTTAAAATGTCCCACATCGGTAATAAAAGAAACTGATGTGGAGTTTATAGGCTTATGAGCTCTCCCACCCTTCAAGCTAGCTTTTGGGGTTGGTTCTCTCATAAAGATCTATAACAATTGGTATCAGAGCCGGTCTTAGAGTGGTGACCCATGGAGTGATGGCTCATGGAGTGGTGACCTGGGAGTGTCAGCCGTGAACAACATGACTGTGACCAACATGGCCATGACCAATGAGGCCATTGGTCCTTATGGGGGGATGAATGTTACGGTTTAAAATGTCCCACATCGGTAATAAAAGAAACTGATGTGGAGTTTATAAGCTTATGAGCTCTCCCACCCTTCAAGCTAGCTTTTGGGGTTGGTTCTCTCATAAAGACCTATAACACATAAACATACAACACAACTTTCCTTTCCGTAATAGCAGTTTGAGAAGCCAGTTCTCTGAATCAAGAAATTTTAAAACCAAAATCTTGTACCAGAGATCCATCGAACATTTTATCCTAATTAAAAGATTCTGATGGTAGTGGTTTAATGAAGAATACCTTCTTTTTTTTTTTTTTTTGAGAATTGAAGAATACCTTCTTTTATGATTAGATTTAAGTTATTACAACTGGACTCAATAAAAAAGAGGAAACTACCCTATTCTGCGTGTACAAAGAGCTTGACAACAGAAAGGAAATAAAAAGGAAAACATATAATGCTCAGATCTGAAATATTAATAAACTCAGACAAAAATCACAATGATAATCTTTCTTGGTACATGAAATCATGGAAACCACAAAAATATAGAGTAGATTATTGCTTGACAAAAAATAGTCAATGGCTATGAAGGTCTTCTGAACCAATATTCCAGATCATGCTAGTAATTATTTCACATAAGTAACTAGTTCCCCCTTCCAGCACCCTCTTCAGGACATTAGAACGTTATAAACAGACTAATGGAAGCAACAGTGACCGATGTATAATGTGCCATCATTAATCATTCCATATGGAAGAGATTTCAGAGTCCAAAACCCTCAACATATTGGCATCAAACGCATTCACTAAGAGTATGAAGGAAGCAAAATTAATGATATGCAATGTCAGTAAAAGCTACCGATCATCATTCTCTCTACTGCAACGTCATAACTAAGTTTAGTATAAGCACCATCACATAAATGGCACCCTTATACCCAAAAATCTTCACGAAAATATGTTCCCAGTTTTACAATATGTTCTGTAGTTTTGAAAGCTAAAAGAGTACATGTTAAGAGTTAAGACCCACGTGTTTTGAAAAAGATGTTTCATCTTTTCTCTTGCAGCTAATTTGCATATGTTTATGCTGAACCTTTGAAATCATCAAGGAAATTTTCAAAAGCTCAACACCGTCAAAGATACCCACTAACCTCAGAGGAAAGGAGGCAGAGGGACAAGGTCATATGGAAGAGAAAGTGTTACACAAGTAGCATGAGATTTAGGAAGCGATGCAATAAAACTTTGAACTGAAATACACAAGAACCATAAAACAGAAACAGATGAAAACTCATAGGGAGAACTGAAGCTTCTTACCTGAATATGTACTTCAAGAGGCACAGGCCTCACACTTGGTTTGAAATTGAAGAGTCCAACTTCACCAACACCCAGCCAATCAGCCAAATCACTAATTAAATGTAAAAGCAGAGAGGTCACGACTAATAATAAGATGACAAACATGCAGAAAGAAAATTAGGAGTTAAAGAAATAGGAAAAAAAAAAAAAGGAACAACAACAAAACATATCACAGATGTTTTTGTCCCTTGTCACTTTTAACTCCGCCTCTAATAGGGGAAAAAAGGGCAAAGAGAAAACAAAGATACACTAGCCACCAAGATAAAATAAATAGGGTCACAAGTGGGAAAATTGATCAGAACAAATTCCGAGCAGGCAGAAATGGTATGAATTTGCATGTTTTCATGAAAATACTTATTCAAATTAATTGTAAATGTTAATGATTGTAGACAGAAGAATATGTAACTAATAGAATATTTTAAGGGCTGATTACAGGCCTAATTATAGGGATCACATTCCCTAATTAGTGTTGATTTACTTGTATATATATGTAACTTTACTCTGTACAAAGTATTAAAGGATACCTTTCCTCATTTTGTTACATGGTGTAAGAGCTAATCATTGGTTTCTTGAGTTTTTTTTCCAAGTTTTCGTTCTGGCCACTGAGTAGTAACCTTAGCTTCCATCTTCAGTTTCAATTCTGCCTAGGGGAGCAAAACTTTAAAATTCTTCGGCTCGGGTCACCCGTCCTAGGTGACCATTTTCCCTCACCGTCAACTCCTTGGGAGCACCACCAGTTGACCGACCTCTCCTTGAAGACCAGTCACGGAAAGCCCTAAATGTGAGCCTCATGCACCGCCTAAAACTTCTGCATCCTCTCCCATGTGCTGACTCGTGACAGCACACACGATGATGTCTCACCCTCCAACAAGTTCTTCAACATCACCTCTCCTCTCCATCACCTCGGCATACTTGGTTTTGCTCAATCCTTGCTTCTCTGTGGTTCCATACATAATGGTATTATTGGGGCTTTGGTTTCTCTAGTTCTTTCACTCAAAACCCAAATAGGGTAGTTTTCCCTTGTCGGATTATGTAGCAGTATCTAGAAGATTGTATAAGAATCATATAAATCCTTGATTTTTAGGGATTATAATAAGATACATATTTTAATGTATCTTAGGGAATCTGCTGTATATTTAGGATAGACAATTGTATATATATATATATATATACTATGGTTGTAACCTACTAATTATGAGAATAAAATTATTCTTCTCTGCTATTATTTATACATGGTATCAGAGCTGTTGGCTCTTTCCCAAAAACTCTGATTTGTTTCTCTGGTCATACTGACCGAGAACATCATCTCCATTGTCCCTCTCAACGTCCTAGGCTTATCACTCAATTTCTTGTTCCTTCGTTAGCCTTACCTAATCAATCATGTTAGAATCACCTAGTAGTTCTATTGAAATCATCAGCTCCACAATCAAGAACATTGTTGCTGCCATACTCGGAGATTTGCAGAATATTCAAACTGCATACCAATTGAATGGGAAGAGCTATTTAAAGTGGTCACAACTGGTTCGCACATTCCTAAAGGGGAGAGGGAAATTGAGCCATTTAATGGGCACTGGTCCTTCACAGGATGATCCAAGATTTGCAGCATGGGATGAACAAGACTCCATAGTGATGTCCTGGTTATGGAACTCAATGCTGCCAGAGATAAGTGACACATGTATGTTCCTCGGAACTGCCAAGGAGATTGGGGAGGCTATTCGACAGACTTATTCCAAAGTTAATGATTGCAAACTCTATGAGATTAGGACGAAAGTTTCAGCAACTAAACAAGAGACTCGGACTATCACTGAATATTCGAGTCTCTTACAAAGCTTGTGGCAAGAGATGGATCATTATCAATGTATCCAAATGCGTTGTAGTGAAGATGCAACAATTCAGAAGCGTTTTGTGGAAAAGAATCGTATTTATGATTTTTTGGCAGGTTTAAACGTAGAATTTGATACTGTAAGGGTGCAAATCTTGGGAAGACAAGACCTACCATCTCTAAATGAGACAATTGCTATTATACGTACAGAAGAGGGTCGTCGAAGTGTTATGCTTGAACCTTAAGGAGGGGATGGTTTTGCACTCATTACCAAGGCCACGGAATTGAAGGAGGCTAACAATCCTACGGTTGTTCCTAGAGTGGACTCATCCAAACCTTTTAATCGGGATTCCTTATTCTGCACATACTGCAAGAAGCATCGGCATAATAGGGAAAAATGCTGGAAACTTCATGGTAAGCCCAATCGAAGTGGGAACGACCACAGTCAAGCACATATGATGAGTACTTCGTCAACTAATGAAGAAAATTCCAAAAAACCTATCCCTGAGTTCAGTACCGAAGAATTGGAGAAACTAAAAACCTTTTTGGAGTCCTTTGAGAAGCCAACAAGTTTTTGTTCATTGGAATTTTCAGGTATTTCGTCTAGCAATGGACCATATGACTTGTTCCTCTAAATACTTTCTCTTATAACCCTAGCTGTAGCCATAAAAAGATCATAATAGCTGATGGATCTATCACCACCGTAGTTGGTCAAGGGGATATTTACATAAACAAGGACCTTACACTAAGAAATGTCCTCCATGTTCCCAAACTATTTGCAAACCTTATTTCCATTCAAAAATTAACCACAGATTCTAATTGCAGCATAACCTTTTTTCCTTCACATTGTGCCTTTCAGGAGCTAGGCACAAAGAAGATGATTGGATGTGCTAGTCAGAGAGACTATTTCTATTTTCTGGAAAACAAAATAAACCAGAAGTTGGAAAATCCTTATCTACATCTTTTTTCTCAGAATCTGTCATGTCAAACCAAGATAAAATTTGGCTTCATCATCGTCATTTAGGTCACCCATCTTTTACAATTCTGAAGTTGATGTTTCCTTCATTGTTTAAAGGTCTTACATCTGCAATTTTTCATTGTGATGATTGTGAACTTGGAAAGCACAAACGTGCTTCCTTTCCAATAAGCAACAATAAAACCTTTGTTCCTTTTTCTCTCATTCATAGTGATATTTGGAGACCTTCTACCATTCCAAATGTTTCAGGTACTAGGTGGTTTGTTTCATTTATTGATGATTGTACCCGAGTCACATGGCTTTATCTCTTGAAAAACAAATATGATGTTAGTACTATTTTTCCTAGTTTCTACAACATGATCCATACTCAGTTTGATGTCAAAATTAAGAGATTTCGATCAGATAATGCCAAGGACTATTTCAATCAAACCCTTTCGTCATTTTTCCAGAAAAGAGGAATTATTCACGAGTCATCATGTGTTACTACCCCACAACAAAACGGGATAGCTAAGAGAAAGAATGGACATCTCCTAGAGATCACTAGAGCTTTGCTGTTTCATAAAAATTTTCCAAAACAATACTGGGTGAAGAATTATTAACTATTGCCCATCTTATTAACAGACTTCCAACACCGGTTCTTGGGTTTAAAAGTCCAATTGACATTCTCACAAAATTTTCCCAAATTTTTCTATGTCAAACAATCGGATACCTCGAATCTTTGGTTGTGATGCATTTGTTCATATCCATTCTCACAATAGGAGCAAACTAGATCCACGAGCTCTTAGATGCATTTTTATTGGATATTCCTCCACACAAAAGGGTTACAAATGTTTTCATCCACCTTCTAAAAAATTCTTTATCTCAGCTGATGTCACTTTTGTTAAGCATGAATCTTTTTTTCAGCATACCTATCTTCAGGGGTAGATCTTGAGTGAAGATAAAGCAAATGATATGTTTCTTTTAGATCCTAGTTTTGATCAATCTCAACCCACCGTTCCTAAATCCACATCTTCATCAATTGACAAACAACCACTGCAAGTCTACTCTAGGAGGAAGGGACCAATCTCTCGACCAGCACAAGTTCAGTCTCCCATTCATGCTAATGCTTAATTTCCAGCTGATAATTTCACACCAGATGGTGAGCCAAGAGTTGAGTCATTTGAACCAGCAGAAGAATCAAAAGAAACAAGTATTGATGACCCACCAATTGCACTTAGGAAAGGAACAAGAACCTGCACAAAACACCTATTGTCTTCTTTCATGTCTTATCAGAATCTATCCCAAAACAAAAAATGGGAGGATGCTATGAAAGTTGAAATGGAGGCCTTTGAGAAGAACAGGACATGGGAGTTAGTGGAATTGCTGAGAGGGAAGAAACTAGTTGGGTGTAAGTGGGTTTTCACCGTAAAATACAAGGCTGATGGATTGGTAGAAAGATATAAGGCAAGATTGGTGGCCAAAGGGTTCACTCAAACCTAAGGCATCAATTATCTTGAGACACTTGCTCCTGTTGCTAAGATGAACACCGTAAGGATACTGTTATGATTAGCTTCTAATTTTGAGTGGAATCTGCAGCAATTTGATGTGAACAATGCATTTCTCCATGGTGATCTAGAAGAGAAAATTTACATGGAAGTTCCTCCCGAATTTGAATCGAAAGAAGGAATGGTATGCAAGTTGAAGAAGGATCTTTATGGGCTCAAACAATCCCCACGAGCTTGGTTTGGGAGGTTTGCTAAGGTGATGATTTCATTGGGATATAAGCAAAGTCAAGGAGACCATACTTTGTTCATTAGACATTCAAGTTTCGGGGGAGTCACAGCATTGCTAGTTTATGTGGATGATATTATTGTGACAGGTAATGATGCAGAAGAAATAAAAAATCTGAAGCAATGTCTCTTGAAGGAATTTGATATCAAGGAGCCAGGAAAGTTAAAGTACTTCCTAGGCATCGAAGTAGCTCACTCAAAGCAAGGGATTTTCTCTCTCAACAAAAGTATGTACTTGACTTGTTAAAAGAAACAGGAAAATTGGGTTGTTAACCAGTGGATACGCCGATTGAGTTCAATCATGGATTAGGTAATGCTCCAGAAGATTCAACAGTAGATAAAATATCATATCAGAAGCTTGTTGGGAAGTTGATAGATTTGGCACACACAAGAACAGATATAGCATTTGCAGTGAGCACGGTTAGTCAATTTATGCACAATCCCAAAGAATCACATCTCAAGACAGTAAATAGAATACTACAATACTTGAAAGGCAGCCCAGGAAGAGGAATTTTGTTTAAGCGACAAACAATCACAGGTATGACATTAGAGGCTTATACCGATGTAGATTATGCAAGGACTTTGGTCGATAAGAGATCAACATTTGGTTATTGTACTCTCGTAGGTGGTAATGTTGTTACATGGAGAAGTAAGAAGCAGAACGTAGTGGCAAGATCAAGTGCAGAGTCAAAGTTTAGATCTATGGCATTGGGGATATGTGAATTACTTTGGCTGAAGATAATTCTTAATGACTTGATAATAAAATGGGAAGGACCCATGAGGTTGTACTGTGATAACAAATCAACTATCAGCATTGCACATAACCCAGTACAACATGATCGAACAAAGCAAATTAGAGTTGATAGGCACTTCATCAAGGAAAAACTAGACAGTGGCTTAATATGCACTCCATTTGTGTCAACCAAAGATCAGTTGGCAGATGTACTTACAAAAGGACTGACAAGCACAGATTTTCAAGATATTATTGACAAGCTAGGAATGGAAGATATCCACTCACCAGCTTAAGGGGTAGTGTCGGATTATGTAGCAGTATCTAGAAGATTGTATAGGAATCATATAAATCCCTGATTTTTAGAGATTATAATAAGATACAGATTTCCATGTACCTTAGGGAATCTGCTGTATATTTAGTATAGACAATTGTATATATATATATATATATATATACACTATGGCTGTAACCTATTGATTATGAGAGTGAAATTATTCTTCTCTGCTATTATTTCCACAGCCCTTATTTTTCTTTTCCTAGTCATCAGGGTTTTGTTTGGTTTAGAAGCATAAGAAGTATTGCTTTAAATATCAATTTTTTGGTTTTCTTAAGGACCAATTTAGTTGCAACTTTGGCTGTCTTGGAACTTGTTTGGATACCCTTGATTCATTTTACTATTTGCCTCTATGGCTAATGAACAAAAACACTTAGTTGTGACTACTGTTATTCTTGTGATGTAGTTGTGACTAATGTTATTCTTGTGATGTCTAAATAGAAGAATATAAGATAAGTGGTCTCAATTATTTGGTCTAGTGCAAGACAGTTTAGATTTAACTCAAAAGCATTTTAAAAGACCATCACCTCACTAATGATCCAACATTAAACCATATTAATAAGGAAGGGCTACAGATGATGTCATATTATTTTTTACAAATCTGAAAGTCGATTGACAATGAGGTCGCCAGTCTAATTAATCACTGTATGTCAAAAAGATGACAGAATATTTTGAACTTTTTGTATTCAAGAAAAGGGAACATTTCACATATTTATAAAGTATGCATGGGGTTTAATCAAGCTAAACAATAAGACCAATCTCTTCAAGCATATTTTATGACTTTCAAAAAGAGCAATGAAGAATTAAATACTTTGCTATAGATTATGATTTGATTAAGAGAATTTTTGGAGATTATGATTGATTATGATTATGGTTTTATTAAGAAACTTTTAGGGATTATGATTGATTATAAGGAGCTACTGATTTTAAGCATTCACAATCCCTCTTCTCAATTTCTCTAAATTCCTCATTTATATCATGGTATTAGAGCAAGTTCTCTAAATCCTGTTCCTGATTTCTACTTTCATACTCTCACAACCGGTGACTCACAACCATACCTTTCTCAATATAAAAAATAAAAAATAAGACTAACCTTAACAATCTAATCCCAAAAACACCTTAAGCAGCCATCAATGCCAAAGTCAGAGGAAGAGGAATCTTGCAACTCTGTGATATCCCTGTTCTTGTTAGAATTCTTCTTTCTGCCTATTTTGGAAGAGGAAAAGAAATTC
>JANIJH010000006.1:59967717-59999667 GCA_024520975.1 Erythroxylum areolatum | reverse complement strand
CTACCCTCCCCATCCCTTACATAGTGCACTCTCTCTCTTCTAACTAACTTCTCTAACCGTTTGCTGACTCACCCCTCCCTGCCTTAGTGAATCTCCTCGAATATGTCAACATGGGTTTAGGATTCATATTGCTATCAATGTGGCCCATGTCTGGACCCTTCTCCCTCTTTCTCCTAGAGTATGTCAATATGGGTTTAGGATCCATATTGCTATCATTAACTGAAATATATAAATTGTAAACATTGAAATTGGTAACAAGGCCACCCTGCTTATTGATTTAGGGTCTTAATACCCTTTATATATAGTCAATTTAGAATTATGCTACTTTCTAATATGGTTCTAATACAGTTAACAACTGTTATAACTATTAATTATTCCCTCTGGAGCATGCATATTTATGATGGCAAATTTGTTACGTAGAACTTACATCCTAGACCCATGCAATGATTTAGTAAAAAAATCAAGAACTTGCTCTACACCTACTGGAAAATCTATATAGGGACTAGTGATTGCAAGGTAACTGAGTTTGCCAACTGGTTTGACTCTGTTGATAAATCTAATTGTTTGAAATTATTTTTGAAAATATTCCTTGAGTGACTGTATCCCCTTACATATCCACATAAATATATAAAATAATAATTCTTGAACTTAACTTCTTGGAGAAAATGGAATGATCTCTGTGAGATTGGATATGATGACATTGAGTTACCACCTTACTAAACTTTCAAACCATGCTAGAGCTTGCTTAAATCTATATAAAGACCTTTGTAGCTTGCAAACTTTGATAGATTCTCTCCAAGTAACAAATCTAGAAGGTTGCTCCATATATATCTCCACTTTAGAGTGTCCATGTAAGAAAGCATCCTTCACATCTAAAGTGGCTAATGATGAATGGCTGCAAGGAAGATAATTAGTCTAAGAAAAGCTGGTTTAACAATTGGAGAAAAAGTATCCAAATATTGAACGCCATAAACTTGAGCATAAACTTTAGCCACCAATGGAGCCCTCAATTGAGTTAAATAGCCATCAGAATTAGTTTCACTATAAATACTCATTCACAGCCAATAGCTTGTTCACTTGGGGGCAAATAAACATGTATGGTTAGTTATTAAAGCTGGCATCTCCTCTTCCATAGCTGTCCTTCAACTGCTGCTTCATGACTTTCATCAGATGCTTTAACTTCTTCAGTAGCCATAGTGCAATGAGAAATTTCTGCAATGATCAGTCACTACCAAAATGTTAGCCAACTAAATTCTTCTAAAGCGGATATAGAACTAAAGAAATTCCAAGATTTGAGTTGGAACAAAATTTCAGAATTGCAGATTCACCTAGAATAACCCCATCTCAGGAACTTTCAATCAACAGATTGATCTTTAAATCGACTAAAACTTGAAGTTTTAATAAGTAATTTGTGTACAACACATGGCTTTGACCAATACTTGTCGACAAAGCCAAACAAACAAAAGCAGAATTGCGCACTTGTCAAAATATTTTCTGACAAAGCCAACCAAACTGAAGCAGCACTGTGGAGAACAGGGCATTGCCTTTTGTTTCCTTTCCAATCTTATGTAATTTTGATTTATTACAAATTGATTATTTCAATCCTGTTTCATAATTCAGTTGATACCTGCATATTTTATTTTCATGCTCCAGAAGCTGGATTGAGATAATTATGAATTAAATTTAGGATTGCTGTGAATTAGCTGCTGGGTCCTTTCTGTTCTTAACTATGAATCAGATTTTCTAAATTCTCTTACGTTGCAATTTCTGATTGACAGTGAATTTTGGCCTAAAAATATTGCAACTCATTTAAGACTTATTTTATGTCCAGTGCTGTCATTATAGGTGATGAAACTTCTAGTGTTCATATTGATGCTGTGCTTGATCCTTTAAGTTCAATTGGTCAGAGGGTGGCTTCCCTCCTGAGAGTTCTGAGGAAGTATGTTCAACCAAGCTTGAGAATTGTGCTGAATCCTATGGTGAGACAAAATTGCAAGTTTCTCTTTGGCATTATATTGCCGTGATCTATGCCATGTAGATGTTTGTCTACCTATGTATCTGGACCTTTATATGACCATTAACATTAAGGAATTTGTGAACATTATCCATCATTTCATAGGTGCGTGGAAGAAAGATAAGTGAAAACCTAGGCAGAGCAGAATCATAGATAGGATAAATTTGAGGTAGGAATAGACAAAGGTTGGTCTAGTTCAGTACATTTGACTGCCCTGCTTCTGATATATAAGAATTGGATCGTATGGAAGCACCGATTTACAAAATCAAAGAATCAACTAAGCATAAGTAAAAACCCAACTTCAATAACGAAGTAACAAAGTCCAAAAAGATTAAAATTGTATAAAGTAAAAAAGGATTCATTGATTGTGGTAAACAAAATATTTTTTTTATTCTTTTGAAGTCCAGGAAGATTTTTGTTTTGTTGACTGATTCACTGTCATTCTTTTCAACTAATGTAGTGGTCAATTCAGCAGTAGATTTTGCACATGGCTTGTAGAAGAACTGAGGCTGTTATAGATCTTGAGTATATTTGTCAATGTTTTGTCTCCTTCAACAAGGAATTCTATATTGGCGTCAATAAGCTGATATTTGGTATCATTTGTGCTTATAATGGTGTAATCTGGTGCAGGAATAGTTTGATGAATAATTTTCTTTGGTTTTTACATTATATGGCATTTCATTTAATCTATCTGAATCCAGAGGTTAACATAATGGATGTCCTATAGCCAGCACTGTTAATGAAAACCGATAGATGATGCAGCATTTTGATTGCAAAATGCTTGAGGTGGATGAACTTATAGCCAATTTATCTTTTATTTTTTATCTTTGAGGGAATCCTAGGAACTCGTGCATCTTGTTTTAAATGCATTCTGAACAGGGGCCTAAAACCTAAAAATAATAATATATGATTCTACCCTGTTCACTACCTCTATGCTGAACAGGGTAGAATGTTTGAAAAAATAGATGATTAATTATCTGATTAGTCCCAGTTTAAAATTAAAAGAATGGTTAGGATACTTGATTACATTTGAAGAATATGAAGCCTGTACTACATTTGATAAGGCAATGTCTATGATGCGTAGTTTTTCTTTCTTTTTTTTTTTTTTTTTGCTGTTTTACCACTGATAAGCTAATCTATTTAGTAAAGTGGCATATTATTATTTCCTGTTCTGATGTGAATTTGTTGCAGAGTTCTCTTGTTGATCTCCCCCTGAAGAACTTCTACAGATATGTTGTTCCAACCATGGTATACATCTGATTCTGAGATGTACTTTTCAGTTACCATGTTTCTTCTCTTAGTTGGTCTTTCATTTCTCAGGATGACTTCAGTGGTACAGATTACTCAATAAATGGACCCAAAGCTTTTTTTGCAAATATGCCACTGTCAAAAACCCTTACCATGAACCTTGATGTACCTGAGCCATGGCTTGTTGAGCCTGTTCTTGCAGTGTATGTTCTTTCCTTTGTTAGTGAGATATTACCACTTCTTTCATGTTATTGTATTGAAGTTTAAGAAGCTATCATTTGGTCAAATGCTTCAGCCATGATTTGGATAATATTTTGCTTGAGAATGTTGGTGACACAAGGACACTGCAAGCTGTTTTTGAGCTCGAAGCACTTATTCTAACCGGTGAGATGGGTGTTCCCTTCCATTTAACTTAAAGATCAATGTTTCACAGAATTTGCAGTTGCTTTTGAAGAGATAAACTTATGAATACTAACTCTCCTGATTTCATGTCCTGCTTTGTACAGGTCATTGTTCTGAGAAAGATCATGATCCTCCCCAAGGCCTTCAGCTCATTCTTGGAACCAAGAATGTACCTCACTTGGTTGATACTTTGGTGATGGCCAATTTAGGATATTGGCAAATGAAAGTTTCCCCGGGAGTATGGTACCTGCAACTTGCTCCAGGCCGAAGCTCTGATCTTTATGTTCTGAAGGAAGGAACTGGTGGCGGTGAAAACAGGCCTTTGTCAAAGTGTATCATTGTAAATGATTTGAGGGGTAAAGTAGTTCATTTGGAAGTTATTAAAAAAAAGGGCATGGAGCATGAGAAGTTGCTGGTCCCTAGTGTTGATAAACACTCTCATGGGAAGGCTCAAGTGAGTTCATTTTATATTTTTCCTAATAAGTATTTTGTTTGTCCAAAATTTCAACCAATTTAGGTAAATGAACTTAAGATGTGCATCCTTAATGCTTTGAAATTTTTTGTAGGGAAGTCATACTACTTGGAACTCTAATTTACTGAAATGGGCTTCTGGGTTTATTGGTAATAGTGGCCAATCAAAAAGCATTAACAAGAATTCGATGGTGAGCTTTCATTTTCATAATGTTTCTCTGTCTTCTGTGTTCTTTTTGGTCTTCCAATTATTGGCACTTTACCCATTTCGTTTCTGGACTAGTGAATTGAATATTTCATGTATTTAATGTTGAGCATATGGATTTAGTTATATCACAAGATAATTGTGTTGAATTCTTTTTTATAATTAGGAAATTTATGTTGAAATATCAGCTGTCATTTTAATTTTAATCTTATTTCACCTAATTACCATATGGTATCATTACATATTATTTGAACTAGCTCCCAAGTTTTCCTGAGTTACAGAATATATTTATCTTGACGTCAAGGTCAATCTTGTGTACTTGCCTTGATGCCTATGCTCCTAATTGTGATTATTTTGATATCCACCCCTCCAGGAAAACAGAAAAGGGCAGCATGGAACAATGATCAATATTTTTTCTGTTGCTTCTGGACATCTGTAAGTCTTTTGTTCTTTGTTGATTTATCTTATTGAATTAAATCTTTGACATAAGTCTCTCTCTTATGTTGCTATTATGTCTAAGATGGTGCATACATCCTTCCACATTTTACTATTTCAGATCGACATATCTCCAGAGGAAAAATCATATACTTGATAATGAAGACTTTATTTTTGCTAGCACTTTAAAACAATGCTCTTAGGTACCAAAACCTGCTTTTGAGAATTTATTATTAGTTGATGATGTTTGTTTTAAGGAAGCATAAAGAAAATCTCTTTTTAAATGTACTCCACTATGTGAATCTGAAACACAACCAAACTTAAAGATACCTATTTACTGTGGAAGTCCACGGGTAATGATGCTGCCAAATCCTTCAATTTAAAAGAGAAGGAAAAGAGGTTGAACGTCCAAACTTTTGTTGAACCTTTATTTAGTGGAAGATATGGAGCTCTAATTTGTCAATAATGGGAGGAGTAACAAGAACAAGCAACAAGAAGGAAAGATACTATTGATGCACTTAAGGCTGTCTATGGCTTGATGCAGCTATGATTTTGTTGGTTGAATCAGGGCTGATGGCCAGGGTCAAGCTTACAATCCTGTTCTCACCAAGCTTAGATTTTTAATTGAATAGCATAACCATCAGTTGAACCTGACCATTTCAGCTCGATGACACTATAAGAAATCTGCCATTTACCGACGGAAAAAACTGCCAGTAAATGGAAGAATTCCGTCGGTAATAATTATTACTAACGGAATAAAACGACGGACAAAGGCATCGTTATACGGCCGTAGGTGAATTTAACAATGCAAATTATATGTGTCCTTCCGTTGGTAAAATATACCGATGGACAGATGTAACTGTCGGTAAACCGTCATTAAGATAAGTGCAAAGGTTTCAATATTACCGACGGAGGAAGAAGAACGGTCAATAAATACCACAAACAATTTCCCGACAGCTTATGGTATTCCATCGGTAATTATAGTGCTTTTTGTGATGATCTTTTGTATTCCGTCAATAATTGAAAGAAATTTTTTAAAAAAAATCTCAACATCAAGTTTTATTTGATGATCTTAAGAAAAATGCATAATTTTATTAGTTATGAATTATCTGTACATAATAAATTTATTTTTTTATGTATTTAATTTTTTTAAACAGAAGATTGATGATATAAAGTTAAAATTTTCTTAATTGATAATAAAAACATTACAGTGTACATAATAAGTCTTTGTAATTGAAAACAAATGACTACAATAATTCTAATGTCCTAGTGATTGCGAGTGCTTTAAGCTGCTATCCCTCCCCTTCAACTACTCCATCTCCTGTCTTAGTTGAGTCATCTACTCCATCAATGTCTGCACTGTAGTCCGAAGCTCAGTGACTTCATTAGTTTGTGCTGGTCTAGTAGACGTTGCTGTACTGGACATCGATGATTGCGAATAATATGTGTTCGCAAATGAACCTAGCCCGAATATCCATCTACAACGATTTCTACCAGCGATAGCTACAAGATACGTCTGAGTGTCATTAACAGGTTGTTCGTCCTGAGACTGTCGCCGAATGACGTGTTATATTTGGTCCTATTAGAAGCAATGTTTACATTAGTAAGGGATTATTATTAAGAAATAATAATAATGCATTAATTTCACATACATTCAGCTCTCTACATCGGCTGTTGATGAATGTCACACTGTTATGCTTCTTCATGTGAGTATGCAAAAACAGCTGAGTAAGTGTAGGCCTCATGCATGATACGCGATATTCTACCACATTTTTTCTAAATGAATCCACGTAGACCGTCTCTTGGTATGTATCCACATTGACATCGTAAATAAGTTTTGACAAGCATTACTAATTACTTCTGTTTATCTATAGTCGATAAATACTTATACTATCTCTAAATTTGTATATGAATATTTAATGACTATAAAATGAGAGGATTCGATTCTAAATTTATTCTTCAACAAAATTAATACTGAACTCTATCCACCATCCCTCTTGTATAGATATGGTTGTAACTTCCTTGGATACATGACATTCTCATACTTATTCCTATGACATATCAAGCATATCTTCATATAACTTTCAACATCTCTGTTTAAGCTTACTAATTAGTTTTACCTCCTCGTAATAGTATTTGTGATTCTTGAGTGACCTCTTTAAGGTCCATCATGTCTTATAGATATCAACTTCTCTCTTAATTTGTTGCCAAATACCCTTCCATTCGAGTTAATTAATAGGTAAAACACTTACTGATTGTTAAACTTGATTTTCCTTTGCACATGAAATTCCAATTCTAACTCTTTTAAGAACTCTCAATCTATGTACTATGATGCCTCAAAATTCTGTGTGTGTAGGGCTAGTATTACTTCAATTAAATCTTGGTTATTAATCAGAGGATTGGATGGGTTTGTTACCATATAAATTAGACAACGGGTGGGATGTCTATCGGTGAGTGCTGGGGCTTAGAATCCCTAGGAGTAATAACCCACGAGTTAGAAGCTATAACTCTCTACTTGTTGCAATGAGTGGCTTTTCCTTACCTATTTTTTGCCATAGCTTCTTAATGTCTTGTTATAATAGATAGTCAACCTAGAAAAAACTAACATCAACTAACTTACAATTATAATAACTATCTTCTTCCATTTGCATAAGGAAAGTGTAAAATAAGTCTAATATTGCTGCTAACAAGTTTATGACAATTTAGTAACTATGAAAACATTAAGCTGCCCTTATATGAAATACCTAGTTAACCAACTAAACCTCAAAAAATTCACTATCATTATAGTATGCTAGTTTTAACATTCAAACTCTTCCTACATCGATATATAAACAAAAAAACAATCCTTAATCTATAATACAATATGTAAAACAATTCAATCGACGGCCCCCATTAAATTTTCTCACATGTTAGATGATAAAACAATCTAAGAAAACTAAGGTTAATACTATGACATGCCAAGAGGGCCTAATCAACCCTATAAATATCAATACAAACACCAATAGACATTCATACATATCACATTATCCATAACATTCATATTCCACAAATATCCAATCATAATCATCAAAGTCGATGCAATGTTGTATTCAGTCAAATTCCCATAGCAAATTTTCAATAAACCCTAACTATAAACATTTAAACAACCAATCATAACTATAGTTAAGAGTTAAAAATGACAACTCAATCCAATGTAGTAAAAAAAACATTAGGGCATAAGAAAAAAATTTCACTATTAACCAATTTCATCCATGAATAAATTAGATAAACACTTAAAACTTGAATTCAATCCTTGATTCTTCTAAAATAACCATAGTAGCTTCCAAATCTCACACGCAAACATTTACACATAAATCGTGTAAAACATGAAACAAACAATAAATCAACCACAAGCATAAACCACGGTTTTTCATTTCGGCATAATAATGAAGGGCTCCACACATTGGCATACCTTCACCAAACGCGTAGCTCCACGGCCGGAGAAGACAGCGGCAACGGACAAAGAAGACACGACAGCTGGACGGAGAAGACAACAGCAACGAAGAATAGCGGCAGATGTGGAGAACTAAGGAGGAAGGTCGAGGGCGGGGGAGTTTGTCTAAGGTAAACCAAGCGATGTCATTTCGTTACTGCGGAAATACTGAACAGTTGTATTTCTTTTTCTTCTTTTCATCAGTACAACGTTACATGTATATATAGAAATAGAGCTAGCTAATTTAGGAAACAAGTATCTGTACATAATCTTCTAATAACTATACATAATCTCCTAATAATTGTACACAATATCAGATCTGATACATATTATCTGATCTGATTTATTGACTTTTAGAAGTCAATAATATCTTAGGAAATATTCAGCTGAATATTTCCCAACACTATATAATTCTAATTTCATAGCAAAGTGCTTTTCTACATTAAGAGGCAAGATATCGAGCATGTGTGAAAAATTATACAAAAAAAGGTACAAGTCCATTAACTTTAAGCAGTCATATGTTACTCTAGAAAATAGGAATTTTGGTGATTCTAAAAACTTGTTTTGCAAGTAATGTTTAATTTGAGAAAAAAAATTCATAATGTTATTTTACTCAAATGCAATAAATACTAGAAATTTGGGTATATTCATTAGTCAAAGTTTGACCTTGTTGGTTATGTGATTTGTAACTTATAAATATAAAGCCAATCCATTCCAATTCTTGCATAGGTAGATGTGTAAACCAATTTCCAGCTGAATTTTTATTTAAATAGTTAATTACACTAAGCCTCTTTGCAGTTTTTTCAAAAAGTCCCCTCTTGTTAAATAATCAGTCACATAGGCAAAATTCAATCTAGAGGGAGCTTTTTGACAAACATATACAGAGGGACTTGTAATTAACCTTTAGGTAAGAAAAAAATTTTGAAATTAAAAATATAAAATATGTGTTTTTTTTCCTTAAAAATAAGGAACTCCTCTTTTAGTGTACGCAAAAGTGAACTTTCATAAGACATCTTAATTTTTATCTCTATAGCCAATATTGGTTCCCTATCCCCAAGCTAGGATCGCCCATGACTAAATCACACTCTTAATTGTTGTGAGGCAGAGCCTAAACTCTACTATCAAATGGGTCCTCCACTTCTTATTAATAATCGTGTAAAAATAGAGTGTTCAATATAAGGAGCCATTTTCAAAAAGTGATCAATAAAATTATGATGTAGGTTGGCAGGTTAAATGACCAATGACAAGCCCATACCATTATCATAAAAGCATTTTGCTATAGAGCATTCACATTTGGATGCTCTTATAATGTTTTTCATCAATCACTAATTGCCACAAAATTGATTCAACATCTTAAGGTGCTTTGCTCGTAGAAATGCTTGCAAACTCTGAAAGAAATACCTCAAGAATTGGTCCACGATCAGCTCCCAGCAAGTGAATCTCATCTAAGATCATGAGTCCAACCTATTAAGCAACATTTACAATTAGTGCATGCCGTGCATAAGGAAAAACATGAATAATGATGCTAACTTTCCATAGTGAAAAAACAGCTAAATCTCACATAGATGTACCTTTGTTACATAATTTCTACTATGCCAATTTCGACTAATACCATCCCACTTCTCAGGTGTAGAGATAATGATATCCGCTGACAAAAGGGCAGTTAAGTCTGGTGTATAATCTCCTGTCATTTCAACCTGATAAACATTCTTTTAATTCAGTAGAATTTCATGGTGCAGACATACATACAAACACGTGAGCACAAAAATAGAACTGAGAGGACTGAAAGCACTAATATACAAAAGTCTTTTATCAATATATTGGAGTACCATTTGTTTTCCTAGATGGGAGACTAAACCCTTTCTCCAATCGTGCATTCTTTCTCGAACAATAGCCTTCAATGGTGCAATGTAAATAACCTGCATTAAATACATGAAAATGAGATAAGAGGGGGACACAAAGGTTGTAGAATTAAATGTTCAACCAATACAAGAAAGCAAACCGAGCAATCTAACAAGAGAAAGTATCATACCAACCCAAAATGCAGTTTTTTTTTTCTAATTGATTTATGTCCTAGTATTTAACCTAAGAAATCTATGGTGAAGCATAACATTAATCATAATTCATTGTTTCCTAGTTCAGTTTCCTTCATATTCCAAAATTAGCATATAATTTGGTTTTCACTATCAACAGTATCTCTGAAAATCCTGATTCATCTTTTCCAAGGCACTTGTTTCAGTTAGAATTGCCATCTGCTGGATACAAAATCTGGTCACTGCATGTTTTCATTTTTATTTCTTGAATACAACTTCTTCTAACAGCTAAATTGTTCTGTATTGGCAGGGAATTAGAAAAAATACCTTCATATCAGGCTGAGTGTTGAAGAGGCGAAGCATTGCAATTTCCGCAGAAATAGTCTTCCCACTTCCAGTGGGAGCTCCTAATAAAACATTGCTGTCTGTGTGATATAATACATGAAAAGTCTGCAGTTCCAAAATAAAAGCATTATATAATGTGTGCAAAGTGAAAAGAGAAAGGAAAATTAGATTTAATAAACCATACCTGTGTTTGTATAGGATTGAAATGGGAAAACTTGTACAAGGCTTCATAAGTACTGTTTCCGAGTGAAGTAACAGGAAGAGGCTTTAGATCTAGAAGCTCTGTGTGAGAGGTACGAGCCTAAACCAAGAATAATATTTCATAAGACCTTTGAAGGAAAACAGTGACATACCAAACTGAAAAGGTAAATCACTCAACATTCTCCAAAATAAATTAGAATAAGAGAATGCACCTCAGGCAGTGCCAAGTTATGAAATGATATAGTGTAGAAAGCTTCCGCGTGCAACCAAGAATCGGAAACAGCACGAATGTAGTATTGTGCTGGATGTGGTTCGAATATTGGCACAGTGAAGGAAAGTTTTTGAGGTTCTCCCCGAGCCATCTTCTTTGTAAGAGTGAAAAGCTCTGAATGATAGATGTGGTCATTTTCTGAGTCCTGACAAAGTTACCGATGCTCTAGTTATAGATTATCCAAATTAGGCACCTTATTTTTAACAGTAGTAAATGATTTCTGAAGCCATGGCCCCTGGCTCCAAAACTGACACTATAATCATGTAAAACACTCATTGTAAGAAATCAAAATTTTAGAAATGATCATGAGTTTTCACGTAGGGATACAAATGACATGACTAAGTAAACGAAAATCCTTGGTACGTTGATATTGGTACTTCCTATGTGTTTTATAACTACAAGAGGAAACCTTCTTATATTCAATTGCAACAGCTCAAGTATAGGAGCAAAACTAGGAAGGGAGGGGAAAAACACAAAAATGGGATGCTTAAATAGGAGCAAAATGAACCTGCATTACCAACTCTCTGAGTCTCAACATAAAAGGAGAAGAGGATCACTGTAGCAAAGTCAAACTAGCTTGGAAGTTCAAACTAAGATTGAGATAATTCAGTAATATCATTTATTACATATTCCTGTATACGAAGCACCAGGTGTAGAATTTATAATTAACATACTAAGTAGCACTTAAGATGGCACAGATCACTATTAATTGCTAATAAGCACTGGTTCATAATTACATATTCGGTACACCTCTATGACACATAAAGGCAAACTTATACTTTTAAAAAGTCCACATTAGACCTGAAAGCTTTCTGCAGGTTTTAGGTAAATTCTTTGTCACAAAACTAGAACAAAAGATAATTTCACATCCAATACTGCTTCTTTGAGACATTAACATGCGAGTAATAGTAGATACCTCGACAAGAATCCACCAACGTTGTGCAGCACCATGGAAACGGTCTTTCCATGAGAAATTTGGAGTTATGAGCAAATCCACCTAAAAGTTCAATATCAGCAAGAGGATCCTCAACTTCCCAATTTGCAATGATCAAGAGAAAATATTTTGTGAAGACATCAAATCATTACCTTCAAAACAGTTCTGGTGATTGGACTTACAGTTGCTGATAACTGAATTGATGGAAAATAACCCATGTATTGTTTAACCAACTTCAGAGACAGTAGCCCAACCCAAACACCGCAAAAAGAGAAAAAGGAAAGAAAACGAAGTGATTACAATCACAAATGTCCAAGTCAACATAGTGGAAATACTAAAGAGTTAAAAACTCAGTGCTATATATATACCTTTCCTCCATGTGCATATCGAATAAGAGCTCCAATATCCTTTTCCTCCATCTCAAGCAGATGATCTAGGTCCACCCCTCGTTCTTCAAGCTTCCGCAATATCTAAACCAGTTAAGATATAGAATTATACATGCGCTCTGCATAAACATCAAGTAAAAGAACAACAAAAATATGCTAGACCAACTTCTGCTGAAAGATCCTTGTCAAATTGTCTAAGGGGGTGTTGATGAGGCCAAATTTGGCGATCCACAGCCTTGCAATATTCCAACATGAATAATGACATCTGAGGCCATCCTCTCCGTAAGCAAATTTCAAATAATGCCCGCATTATGCGAGCCAAGCTTGCACTTATATATGCAGCATCAGAGACCAGAGAAAATGTATCAATTGAACCACGGGAGATGTACAACTGCAAAGTCATTTAAAGAGCATATTAGGCATTTACTGTTTCCATACTTTTACTCGGTATAGACGAAGTGTCCGTTATTAAGCAAAGGACCAAAAACCTGGATAAGAATTGAAATCTTTCCATATTTGTTTGAAGGACCACCCTTAACTTCTAAAGGACAAGAAGTGCGCAATAACATCTCTAGCTCATTCTGCTCCTCTTCTCGAACAACAATATTCTCAAATTCAGAAGAGTGGGCAACCATATCAATTACCTACAACAAAGTGAAAATGCATCAAGATAATTGTGAAAATACTAACATAATATAATTTAAGTCCAAGAGTGATTGCAATAAATTTTCCAGTCAAATAATCCAGAAAATAGCTAGCTGATTAATATATGAGAAGGACTTCTACATGATCAAAATGGAGATGTCAATGCTACAAAGAATAACCTCACTATCATTCATGTAGCGTTTCAACATTTCATTGTAAGTTTCAACACTTGAGTAGTGGATATAGAAGTGGCTTGCAATGCGACCAAGCTCTGTACAATAAAAATTGCCACTTTTCTCATCAAACCGCATCATTTTCGCTTTATCAAGAGCACGTGCAGCATCTGCTACGAGAGCTCGTTGCTTTAAACTCAAAGAGGGATCTGCCATCACCTACCAAACATATATAAACCATATGAATAACCTAGTTATTGAACAACATACACATAACTGATTAAATCTAGAATGCTGTAATATTCCAGTTTTTGAACCCCAAAAAGTGCAGATCGAAGAAAATAAGGAAAACCTTTGGTTGCAAGTCAAAAAAGATTGATTTATAATCCTGTGCACATTACTGCAACTTTTTAAGCATGTGCAGTCAAATGCATCTTTTAGTTGCCAGACATAAATAGCCATACTATACCTCATCCCATCCAATACCATATGCCAAAGGATTCTGCCTCATCCTGATAGCAAGATACGTATAGCCAAGCCAAGCACAAGCTTCTTTGACATTAGTAACAGTACCCAATGCCACCTCTGCATTTAGATTATCTTTCAAGGAGCCAATAAACTGCAAACACAAAGGAAAAATCACAAATTAAAATCTAAACCAACTATCATCTGCATATAGCAGCAATTAACCTACAATCTGAAGAAAAACAAAAGATAAATGCTCGCAACAGGATTACAGAAAGTTAACTTCTTAATACAAATGATAACAAAAAATCCTTTGAACATCTAAACTCAACAAGACCAGAGAGAAAATGGTCAGATGATCCAACAGTGATACATATTGCAAGTTGATATTGAGATAACTATATTTTTAATCCTCCTACTATAGGCAATTTCCTATTTTCAGTACCCCTACCTTTTCTTTGAGTCTCCAACGTTGAAATTTTTCCTATTTCAGTCCTGTTCATTAACTCCCTTAATAGAAGTGCATATGTAGCAATCCATATCATCAAATAAATGACATAGAAGCCACCTAGATTTTCCACTAACCATATTTAAAAGGCCTTGCACAACATCATCCAGAGCTCCCATTGTAGTCACTGTCTGAACATCTCCAGATACACACATTACACCCTATACTCCCCTTCCTCCTACCAACCTCCAACACCCTCACCAAACCCCTCTTGTCACCACTAGCCACCATAGTTCCCTCTGCAAATATCACTTCCATATCCATGTCCACCAATCCTAGCACTTACCCAAATGTTACACAACCACAGCCACGTTCACAACCATCACCACCCCCAACCGCCACTATTTCAAGTAGAAGATACTCAACTCCACCACAAAAACCAAATAGAAAACATGATTTCCAAGCTGGGAATGGAAGACATCTATTCCTCAACTTAAGGGGGAGTGTCGAGTTGTATATTAGCTACAAACTTGTTTAGGAAACTCAATTTCTTGGTATTTCAAAGATTGTGGGATCCTAAGTATTCCTTCCCTAGGAAAGTGTGGAAAAGAATTTGTAATCCTAGGAAATTGTTTTCTTTACCTAGGAAAGTTGAATCCTATGAAACTGTTTTCTTTTCCTCGGAGAGTGTAGAATTATAAGAGATTGATTCATATTTTTCTCCTACACTAAAATGCATATAACCATATAATTCTAATTCAATTGTAAGAAGACAATTCATTTCCCTTCAATTTTGTGCCAATATATGTAATACCTTTCCTCCACAATTATGAAGTCCCAATTAAATTCTATGTATGACTTGGGAACAAAGAGAAGTTCAAGACAAATAATCCAAAACATGAAATGATTGAAACGGAAATGTGACAAGTTGGGACCAAGTACTTTCACAATTAGGGCAACACATCTCAAATAAATTATGCGCATGACTTGGGAACAAAGATGAGTTCAGGACAAATAATCCAAAACATGAAATGATTGAAATGGAAATGTGACAAGTTGGGACCGAGTACTTTCTCAATTAGTGCAACACATTCCAAATAGCTTTCCAGTACAACAACTCATTCAACTTGTACCATCACATGGCACATGAACAAAATTGATCAAGAATCTGTACTTACAAAAGCAGCATAACTTTAACTAATAATCAAGATCAAAATGGCTATTACAATTGCAACGCATCTAATATCATCTGCCACATTAAAATTAAATAACATAAATCCATTTTACAGATAAGCAACATGTACTTTGTTGTGGTGGAAAAGCTAAATAAGGTTGTAGACATCCAGGTAAAGCTAGGCCTAGTTCAAAATCTGAACATCTGACAATAATTTCATATAATGCATCACTTAGCCAAGTAAACTATAAGGTTCTGAAACACATTAGGCTTCTAAATTGATAGACACCATGAAATTCTTGGCGTAGAATACTAAAACAAAATTGAGAACAATAATCTTGTTTAAAAGGTACGAAAACAACCACTCTAACAACCATGTCCCAAGTCAAACAAAAAATAGCAACCTGACTTTCTATCGGAAGTTGGCTTGTCAGCAACCTTAAATAGTACGCTAACTTATCATGAGATGTGATTATGATGCCTTCACCACTCTTGTCAAATTGAGGCCTCCCAGCCCTTCCAAAGATCTGATGCAATTAGACAAAAGAATAGTAGCCATTAAATGAACAAGGGAGCCACTTCCATGTTTCGAGACATATATAGAGTCTAACCTGCATAACATCAAGCATCCCAAGGTCACGCCATCCACCAGCCTTTGGATCATACAATTGGGTTCCCTGAAGAGTGACACAACAAAAATATTGGACTTACTGCAAGAAAAGAAAATAAACTAAAGACATCTCACAAAAATTTAGAAAAACATTTAAAAAAATATGGAAGAAAAATGTTTCATTTGAAAGATTTGAGATTCTACAGCATTTTTTGTATGGCATTATAATTTCCATGCTATAGTTGCTAGTTAGGTTCAGTAGTAAATTTTGATCATTTTATAGCATTACTCCAAGAAAGATAATTCATGCACATTTTCTATGAGGCAAACTATAAGCACATATCAAAGAACCAGTCTCTTTGGAAAACAAAAGCCAGGGGAAACTATTCAATTGGACCACTTAAGCAAACAACCAGCCCTGTTGCAAACAAAGAAACTGGCTGTCATAATAACACATAAATAATTGGCGGGCCAAGGAATCAAGAGAACACAAACAATTCAACGAATCAAGTTTCAGTTTTAATTCTTTTAAGAATTCATTCAAGTCCTTTAGTTTTATAAAACCATGTTTTCTCCCATAATAACTTGACAAAACTTTAATGACTTTCAAGAGGCTATCTAAGTGCTTCAAGTCATTAATTCGACATAAATATGACTAATTAATTGCATTAAAAGCTTTAATCTTACTTTTAATAGATCCAGTTTTCTGAATGATATTTGGCACAATTACATAAATAATAATAATAATAATTTTTTCTGCAGTTTCTCAACTAGAAGTTACATAATACAACCTAGTTTGTAACTATAAACAGTTTTATATTATCTTAATTGCCAAATTGCTACAAATATGACCTTTTCAGTGACTGAATATTTTTAATATTCACCAATTTAAATGATTTTTTAAAAAAATATTTAAATGTTATGTACTATCATTAAAGTCTATTTGAAACATGGTGAAAAAATGGAATTATATTAACATATATCTATCATCAACAACTGCTTTTACTCCAACTCAACCTTAATCCTTGATGGATTAGTGGCTCTTAAGGCAATGATGCTCTTGTTTTCTAAATATCACATGATAATATTGCCATACCTAAGGAGATCTTTTCTTCTTGTCCATGAATTGACCAATATTGCTAATAAAAGGGTCAAATTTTAGACCTTTTGACAATCACATAAAGCCTGAATTTATAGTCTCAAAGTTCCAACTTTAAATATATGCAAGATACTCTGATACATGTGATTCAACATAAACATATCATGTTATCCATCAGCTAAAGTAAAATTTAAAATTTCTTCAAATTCCTAGTCTTTATCAAGTGTTTTAAATGACTCGTAGTGATTCTGGAAACTTCATATTGATAGAATTATTTAAAATGCATATAAATAAGCTTAAGATGTAAAAATAGGTATCCTTTAAATTGTTTAATTATTATGTTATCACCTTAAATTTATAAATTCAGCTAATAGTCCTTTTATATTAAATTAAGTCCTCATTTATTTGTTTGATGTGATTCTGCAGAATTTCAATATTGTTTGTATTTCACGTAATTTACATCAGTACATAGATACAAGTATATATAGAAATAGATAGAGCTATTCTAGGAAACTAATATCTTTACATAATCTCTTAATATCTGTACATAATATCATATCTGATTTCTAATATCAGATCTAATCTCATAACTATTTCGGAGTCAATCATATCAAGAAAATATCCAGCTGGATATTTCCCAACACTCCCCCTCAAGTTGACTTGTATATGTCATCCATAGCCAACTTGATTACTAGAACATTGAACTGCCTCTTGTGTAATCTCTTTGTAAGAATATCAGCTATCTGTTGTGATGTTGGAATATTGGGAACACAAATTAATCCTTCTTCAATTTTTTCCTCGATGAAGTGCTTGTCAACCTTAACATGTTTTGTTCTATCATGAAGAACCGGGTTGTGAGCAATAGAAATTGCAGCTTTATTGTCACAATATACTTTCATAGGAACTGAAATAGGAATCTGTAGTTCCTCCAGTATTCTTTTAATCCATAGGACTTCACAGATTCCATGTGCCATTGCACGAAACTCAGCTTCAGCACTACTTCTTGCAACCACACTTTGTTTCTTACTCCTCCAAGTTACCACCAACAAATGTGCAATAACCTGAAATTGATCTTCTATTTGTAGTACTCTCTGCCCAATCAGCATCAGTATAGACTTCTATTTGAAGATTGTTCTGCTTCCAAAACATTAAACCTTGTCCAGGAGTTCCTTTTAGATATCTTAGTATCCTGTATATAGTATCCAGATGTTCTTGGCCTGGTGAGTGCATAAATTGACTCACTAAGCTCATGGCAAAGGCAATATCAGGTCTGGTATGTGATAGGTATATTAATCTCCCAACTAGTTGCTGATACCTCTCCATATTAATAACATTTTCAGGTTGAACTGGTCTGAAATTTACACCAGTCTCAATAGGAGTATCAACTACCTTGCATCCTAGTAATCCGGTCTCATTCAATTGGTCCAAAATATATTTCCTTTGGTTCACAAATGGTCCATCCTTGGATCTGGTAAATTCCATTTCAAGGAAGTATTTTAGAGGTCCAAGATCTTTGATCTCAAATTCTTTGGCTAATCTCTTCTTCAACTCTACTATTTCAGATACATCATCTCCTGTTATGATAATGTCATCTAAATAAACAATAAGAATCGATTTCATACCTGCTTTGGATTGCTTCTAGAACAATGTATGATCAACTTGGCTTTGACAACAATGTATGATCAGCTTGGCTTTGACAATAGCCGTAGCTCTTCATAGTCCTTCCAAATCTGTCAAACCATGCCCTAGGGGACTGTTTTAGTCCATATAATGACTTCATTAGATTGCACACCTTATTTCTCCCATAGGTATCCTCAACACCTGGAGGTAAGCTCATAAAGACTTCTTCTTCAAGGTCTCCATTAAAAAAGGCATTTGTTTTACATCTAGTTGATGTAAAGTCCACTCACAGTTTACAGCCAAGGAAAGTAATACTCGTATTGTATTTACCTTTGCAACAGGCGCAAATGTCTCTTGGTAGTCAATACCATAGGATTGTGTAAATCCCTTAGCAACTAATCTTGCCTTCAACCTTTCCACACTCCCATAGACCTTAGACTTAATATTGAAAAGCCAATTGCACCCTACCAAACTTTTATCTCTAGGTGAGTTCACAAGTTCCCAAGTTTTATACTTCTCAAGAGCATTTACCTCTTCTATAACAGCTGAATCTGGATCTTGAAGTGCTTCTTAATGCCTCTGTGGCACAAATAGGTAGGGATTTTACTGCTTTAACATGTACCTTTCCATATAATTCTACTCCTTGGATCATTGATTCAGGAGCATCTGATCATATGACCTGTTCTTTTAACTTATTTCATACTCATGAACCTTGTTCTAGTCATGAAAAAATTCGCATAGCCGATGGATCATTTTCTGTTGTGGCTGGTAAAGGTTCAGTACCTCTACCCTCAAAAATCTGCCTTAAATATGTCCTACGTGCTCCAAAACTAGCTTGTAATCTGTTGTCCGTTAGTAAACTGACCCTATAATTGTACCATTACCTTTTCTTGATTCATATTGTGTTTTTCAGGACCTAACTACAAGGAAGATGATTGGCAATGCTAAGTTGATAGACGGTCTCTACTATTTAGTTAATGATAACTTGAAGAATAAAGAAGCTCAAGGTCTAAGTATTACTCGTTCTAGCCATGCTAAAGAATAGATTTTACTTTGGGATAATAGATTAGAACATCCTAATTTCTCTTACCCAAAAAGAATTTTCCCTCATTTGTTTAAATTTGTGGATTGTTCAAAACTTCATTGTGAGCAGTGCATTTGATCTAAAAGTCATAAGATTTCGTACCCTACAAAATCATATCAACCATCCAAACCGTTTTACCTAATTCATAGTGATGTTTGGGGTCCATCCCGTGTTAAAACTCTTCCCAGGAAAAAAATGGTTTGTAACGTTTATTGATTATCATACTCGGTTATGTTGGGTCTATTTGATACGTGAAAATTCTGAAGTTGCTCAAATCTTTCAAAACTTCTATACCACACATGCATTGGTATACTTCACTCTAACAATGGTACCAAGTATTTTAATTAAGTCCTTCGAAAATTTCTTAAGTTTAAAGGCATTGTTCATCAATCTACGTGTGTTAACACTCCTCAACAAAATGGTATTGTCGAGAGAAAAAATAAACATTTACTAGAAGTTGCTCGGTTTATTATGTTTACAATGAATGTGCCAAGATACCTTTGGGGCGAGGCTGTTTTGACTGCTTCATACTTAATTAATCGAATGCCTAGCCGTGTTTTACATTATGCAACACCCTTAGATATGTTTAAACAATCCTTTTCTGAAAATAAACTTTACTCTACTCTTCCTCTTCGGGTATTTAGGTGTACTGCTTATATTCACAACTCAAGTAAAGGAAACTCTAAACTAGATCCAAGAGCTGAAAAATATGTCTTCATTGGGTATGCTCCTAATGGTTGTCTCCATAGATGTCACATTCCTAGAACATTAAAAAAATTTCCTTCAGGGGTAGAACTCTAATGAAGTAGAAAATTTTTGGGTTACTCCTAAACCCTTACCAACGGTCATTATTGATCACAATATAATTTCTGACAATGAAGCCACTTCTTTAAATCTGCCCATGCCAGAAAATCCAAATTCATCCACAGGGGGAGAAATACTATGATCCACTCCTAAGGAACGGAATACTGAGCTTCGTGTTTATTCTAAGAGGAACACTCAAGTGAGAAGTAGAGAACAACCTACAATGCACAACCTCTCAAATCCCTCGGAGAAGGAACTTGGGAACGATTCAAGTAACCCTTATGCTACTCTACCCCTTATTGTGTCTAGTGATTATCAGCACATACCTACTAACCCACAAAGTACAACTGATATTCCTACTGATCTCCCTGCTGAAAATTACCTACCCATAGCATTTAGAAAAGGGAAACAGGCCCGCACCAATCATCCCATCTCAAAGTATCTATCTTATGGGAAACTATCACACAAACATAAATCATTTATTTCTAAAATCACTAATTTGTTTGTGCCAAGAAACATTCAAGAAGCACTTCGAGATCCAGATTGGAGCTCAGCTATTATGGAAGAAGTAAATGCCCTTGAGAAGAATAAAACTTGGGAATTTGTGAACTCACCTAGAGATAAAAGTTTGGTAGGTGCAAATGACTTTTCACTATTAAGTCTAAGGTCGATGGGAGTGTGGAAAGGTTGAAGGCAAGATTAGTTGCTTAGGGATTTACACAAACCTATGGCATTGACTACCAAGAGACATTTGCGCCTGTTGCAAAGGTAAATACAATACGAGTATTACTTTCCTTGGCTGTAAACTGTGAGTGGATTTTACATCAACTATATGTAAAAAATGCCTTTCTTAATGGAGACCTTGAAGAAGAAGTCTTCATGAGCTTACCTCTAAGTTTTGAGGATACCTATGGGAGAAATAAGGTGTGCAAGCTAAGGAAGTCATTATATGGACTAAAACAGTCCCCTAGGGCATGGTCGATGTGCTGATGGGATTTTCCATGACTCATAGTGAGTTGAATCACTAGAGGAAGTTTTAATAAATCTCCCTTCATGCGATCCCTTCCAATTGGCTGGCTTTCCATGAAGTTTCCAGCATGTTTCACAGCTATGCCATGCTTTATTGCCATAGTCACACCAAAAATGTGACTTTTCATCATTCTTCCTAGTACGACTAGTAGTGTTCCCAACAACTAGTGCTGTGTTTTCAATAGTAGACGTAGGATTTCGTTTACCAAGCATCACAAACTATCTGCTCTCTTCACACCGGACTTCGGCAAAGACTTCTCTAATGGCAGGGAGTGGTTGTCGTCCAATAATCCTGCCTCTAACCTCATCAAACTCAACATTAAGTCCAATTAAGAACTTAAAAATTTGATTATCCTCTACTGTTTTTCGAAAATAGTTATAATTACCAGGGGATTTCGATTCATAGTCATTAAATAAGTCTAAGTCTTGCCACAGAGAATTAAAGTACTTAGTAACACTATCCTCACCTTGGTTAATCTCACCCAATTTGAGAGTAAGTTCACAGACTTAGGACTGATTTCCCAAATCAGAGTACATCTAATTCACATTGTCCCATAGCTCCTTAGTTGTGTGATAACACATATAGTTGGAGATAATATCTTCCTCCATCGAATTTACCAGCCATGTTATCACCATAGAATTTTCAGCATCCCATATTTTGTATGTAGGATCCTTTGCCGTGGGTTTCCTTTTGTCACCAGTCAAATATCCAATCTTTCCTCTCCCCCGAATGTACATTCTCACTAATTGGGACTAGCGAAAGAAGTTATCTCCATTCAATCGTATATTAGTGATCCAAATGGAATGAGAATCTAAGGAAGTGTGTGGGGAGGTGTATGGACTAGGTTAGAGGATTCAACAATGTCAGACATAGTTGACATAGTTATAGTTCTACAGGATTAGGACGATAGGTGGGGTGGCTAGGGTTAGAAGTAGTATAAGGGACGATAGGTAGCGGCTGGGGTTTAACTTTCCAGGTATAGCTTTGATACCATGCAGAATTTCAATATTGTTTGTGTTTCACGTAATTTACATCAGTACATAGATACAAGTATATATAGAAATAGATAGAGCTATCCTAGGAAACTAATATCTTTACATAATCTCCTAATATTTGTACATAATATCAGGTCTAATTTCCAATATTAGATCTGATCTCCTAACTATTTAGGAGTCAATCATATCAAGAAAATATCCAGCTGGATATTTCCCAACAGATTCCTTATTTTTTAATCTTTCAAATTTTATTTTTGTTACAT
The DNA here is from genome assembly GCA_024520975.1 of Erythroxylum areolatum. NCBI lineage: Eukaryota > Viridiplantae > Streptophyta > Magnoliopsida > Malpighiales > Erythroxylaceae > Erythroxylum > Erythroxylum areolatum. Next base: position 59,976,840 of record JANIJH010000006.1, on the reverse strand, counting down.
AAATGAATTAATCCACTTCAATTCCATGTCATATTGACCCTCTATCTTCCTTATGGCAAGGTCATTGGTCAACCTTTAAATTTCAAACATGAGTACAAGTGAGACTATCTTATCCAGTAAATTACATTTAGTGTAGGCTTTCTGATTTGGAAGGAAAAGTAGGATATGTAGGTTAAAAAACAGATAGAAAAGGAGATGAAGGGAGAGAAAAGAGGGAAGCACAAACCTTGATCACAACTGTGTGTGCAGGTAGGTTTACGCCCCATGCTAAAGTTGCTGTGCAAACTAGTATCTGGAACAGTAATATATCTAACTTCAGAAAAGACACCAAGTCAACATGTTAAACAGGTTAATCTGAGCACTTTTACCTTCAAGAGTCCATCAGAGAAGAGGCGCTCGGTCAGGCCTCTATCTGCACGTAGCATCCCTGCGTGATGAACACCTATTCCATATCCAAAAAGTTCGACTAGATCTTTGTTTCTAGACTTAACCACTTCTTTCTGAAATCACAAATTAAGGAAATCAATGACCATGTCATTTCCATAAATAAATAAAAAAAGTTCTATCCCTCACCTTGATTAGGCCAAATTGTGGATGTTCATCATTTTTTAAGAGCTCCAGATCATCATGCTTCTGAGCAAGTTCAACCTATTCAAAAAGATGGCTAAGATGCCTTAAAATGATGCAACAATAAATAGATAAAGATAAATAGCATATTCTCTAGTATTTATATTAGTGTGTTGTCCCCCAGGAGTTCTAGATATTCAAATTTTTGTCCATAAGTGCAGGATCATTTTAACTGTAGTGTGTTTACATAAGTGAAAGATAGCCTCTTTCAATTACATAAGTGAAAGATAGCCTCTTTCAATAGCAGTAATACACCTACTAAAAGGCAGTTTATATAAATAGCAGGAATGCACCTACTAAAATTCCACATGTTTATTGATACCATCCTTGAAGATTGAATCGGCACCATCAATCTGTATAATTCTTGCCTATAAATATTCCGACTCCTTTGGGTTTAGGCAAAATTCAACACTTCACAATGTTAATGTAGTATGTATTTTAGAATGATTATTATCAAGATCATAATATTTGATATGTCCAATATCACCAGAAGTCAACATTAACATCCTCAATGCCTCTAATATTAATGACCGTGCAAGTATGAGTACTGATATCCCTCTCCCATTCCCATGTGATAAGTGGGTGTCAAATAATCAATGGAAGATCATCAGGGAAAAGATAGTACTAAAACTATGCGGCAGAACAATGCAGCACTAATGGAAATAAGGAGATTAAGGAGCAGACAAGTTAGACCAATATATAGAAGCAAAACGCATAGAAGTTTACTTTTAATAAGCATGCAGAAAAAAAAAAAAAGTACCAACTTCTGAGCTGTTTTTGCTGTATCTTTTCGTGAATGAACAAACACCATGGCCTGATGACCCTGTCTTAATGAATCAATAACCTTAACAAAAAGGTGTCATCAATTGATTATCCTCCATCTATAACACTGATTAATTGGTTAATAAACAAAAAGGATTCATGCAAACAGCTACCTTCTTATAGCAAATTTCATTCAGCAACTCATTACGAGCAGCAAAGTTATGCTCACTAATTCCAATATATTGTTGTGCAAGAGGTACAGGACGATAACTAGAATCAAAAAAGAAGAGGCCAGTCTCTGGATTCACTCTCAGAAATTGAGCAACCTTAAAAAGTCAATGTTAAAGATTTCAATTTCAAGTAAACCAATTCATATGGATGAAAAGGTACTGATTTAGGTTGCAGTAAAGACCTCCAAATAATTAGGTAGAGTGGCTGAAAGTCCCACAATGCGTATCATTGTCTGTGTTGACTCCACCTGTCACCCATTAGAAGGAATATGTGAATGACTCTTAGCTTGCCAATCTTTCACGTGCATAAATCAAGTTATCATGCAAGAAGTAATATCACTATGAAGACATTAAGGGAAACCAATTTCAGCATGGATGGAACAACTAAACGATAAAATGCTGAAGAGATTAGGTTTGAATTCCACCATACAGATAACTCAGCAAGAGCTTACCTGACGTAGGGTCCTAGCCACTAGTGCTTCTATTACAGGACCTCTATCATCGTTTAAAAGGTGCACTTCATCAATTATTAAGAGCTTCACCAGCATTGAAAGTGACATGTCACTGCTTTTGCGAGTAATGACATCCCATTTCTCAGGTGTTGTCACAATCATCTGAGTCAAATTAGTTGCAAATTTAAATGATCAGTTCTTAGCACCACAGAGACTACCACAACACCAAAACCATGCTTTAAACTATCAAAAACAAAATAAACAAGTATAACCTGTGTTTCTTCCAGTTCACTCTTAGAAAGTTGCATGTCCCCGGTAAGTTCTCTCACTGTCATATTCAATGGTGATAGTCGATGGCCAAATGTTGACGTGACCTCCGCAGCTAATGCCTATAGAAAGTTCAAGAGATAAGCAATTCACCAAACATTACAACCAGCTCGCAACCACCAAGCTACATGTTGCATCTACCTTCATAGGAGCAACATAAACTATCTTAAATTCATCTTTATGCAAGTAACCATCCCTGAAATGTTGTCCAATCTGAAAAACAGGAAAGGAAAACATGTTCAACTGAAATGCTTAACACATTCTATCAACACAGCACCAGAAGCTATACTCTGTACTTGGGACTACTAATTAGACCAAGATAGCAAGCTTATATTTAACCGACAAACAAAGAATCATTATCCCAAAAAGCTACGCTATCTAGATAAACTATCTTAAACAATAGAAAAGTACACAAGGTGCTTCAGAATGTCAAAAATATATATATATGCTTTACTATACACATGGGAAATGCATAGTGATCATATGATGCACCTGGCGAAGTGATTTGCCAACATCATGAGCTAAAGTAAATACCACTAAGGGATAAACAAAACATTTGCAAGTCAATCTCTAAACCTTTGTTCGAACAATTGGATTTTTTGAATTTGGAGCATATAACAGTATCACCAATTTTTTGCAATTTTGTTAATTTATTTAGATGTAAAAATCACGAAAATAATCGATCATAAAAAATTGTGCATATTCGCAGTAAGCTTGCTAATATTTTTCAAATCCTTTGTAATAAACTACGCAGTAGTTTACCCTCAATGCAGTGTCACCTGCAATGCTCCCCACACGATAATAGAAAGAAAGTTGTTACTTGCCTCATATGAAAATGCATGACATAACATAGCATGGGTATAATTCCATCATACAGAAACTAGGATGAGAGGAAGCCTTCAATTACACATTCGCAAGCACAAAATTCAAAATACCTCATGTAAAATAGAGATCATTGCTATATTTGTTTTGCCAGCGCCAGTAGGTGCACAAACCTGCAGATAGGTTAAAGCTATAGATTTCTTAAAAAGTTCTTTCAGCCATAAGTTCAATGCATCATTGGATGTCTCTTAAACCAACCAGAATTAAAGAATTATCTATTGCCAACGGATCATATGACAATTCATCAACACTGAACACTCTCTAACTTTCATTTTAGGCAGAACAGGTTGTTGAACATAAAATTAAACTCACCATTCAACACATTTTCACTAACTTAGCTGCACTAGTTTTCTTAGGAAATTGCATTTCCCTAGGTTATTTACTGCAAAAGCAGAAGATAGAAAACATTTGTTTCAAACCAATGACTTTGATAGACAAAATTGAAGATGAGAAATCAGGAACTTGTCTGCAAAATGTGCATGCTGGCCTTTGCTCATAGAACCAAAGGTAAAGGGAAGGAGTGGGCAAAATAGAAGCTTGAATGGGTAAATCTATTAAGTTGAACTTAAAAAGTTTCCTCAAACATGCAACTCTTTCTTAGTTATCAAATGTAAATTAACAAGCTCTTTAGAATTAGTAATACATGTCAACTAATACTTCCTTCCTCTGTTATATATATAAGAGCTTAAATACAGTTTAAGTAACTCACAAGAATGTTTTCATTAGTGAAATAAACAGTCTGAAATATTCGGCTTTGAATACGATTCAGAGTTTTGTAGCCATGAAAAGCAGCTTGAGCAAAGTCATCTAACTCCTTTATCTCAATCTGACAACAAAATCCCAAAGAGAAACAGGTTATGGAAAATCCAGATAAACGCAACATGGCAAAGTGTCTACATTGCATTACCAAAGCTACAATAGATGGTTTACACTGCCATCATACACTCATGTTCTAGAGTCATGTTCAGAAAGAGAGAAAGGGGAAGAGTGAGAGAGCAATATTGAGAATTAAATAAAAAGTGGGCTTAAAATGGCTATTACTTATACTCGAATAATGAAACAATATTTACGACATGCAATTTCTTGGCACAAACGTAACTCACTTCCTCCTAAAAATCTCTGAAACAGTGAATTTGCATAATTTCCTAATATGATCAATATTTTAAGAGTTCAGTTTCTTGAATATGGCTCACTTCTACTAAATATCTCTGAAATATTAAATTTGCAAAGCCATCCAGAATTTTAGAGAGCAGTTTCTTCAAAGCATATGCTTAAGTTTTTGGATGAGGTCCAGGACTAACTCAAATAAGCCTTCACACACAAAGTCCATTATGCTGAAAATGTGGAGACAGCAAGGGCCCTACAACATGTTATGTTACAATTAAACTTAATCTTGACATAAATCAAAGGAAGTGTAGTTTGAGCTCGATATCATACAGGTACAACATTAGGAAATAATTCAACCATATAAAATCGATCATGAGTAAATCAGACAGGTGAAAACAATGTAAATGACTAAATCAGAGAAACAAAACCATAAGAAAACAGAAATTATTGATTTGTTATTGGGTGACACCATTCCCACACACCCCAACCCCTACTGCTCACCATAGACACATGCATAGTTATCTATTTGTAGCTCAGGAGAAGGTTGCCCTTCTTGGAGGAAGAGGTTTAAATCTAGACATGCTTTGCCCAATAAATGAATACGATACGAAACAAATAGGAATTTGGATTTCCAAAGGCAACATGATTGCAAAGCAAGTTCATTCCTAATATATCACCAAAGATTTCTTGTGAGATTTGTAGCATCAAAATCATTCACAAGATTCACATCTTCAAGAAAATTGTTGATAAAACTTATCACAAGAATTTATCATTTTCATTTACACATCTTTTTAAGCATTGCCTTTTCAGGTATAAATTGTAGTAGAAGATTTCAAACTTATCAATATATTTACTCCCTTTAAATTTGTGAGTCAGCCAGTTGAATTTGGGAAGAACAAAAAACTAGCCTAACAATGAGTGAAGAAATGAATTAAAAAGATAAATTTGCAGATGTTTCAATAGTTCAAATTTGAAGATATTCTCTTCAACAAATATAATGATGTTACTCTCAATAACGAAGACGCTAGCAAGTTCTAGTTAGAACCATCCAAAGAATCTACGACAAGAGTGAGAAATCTAGATCAACATAAATTACCAGCTTTTCTCCAGGTTTCATTTGTGCAGTTGGTGTTGGTGGAATAACAACTTCCTCATAGCCCTTGTAGTGTTTCCTTAGAGTACCTTGTGGTAGAGCAGTTACTAACATTGAATGTGGCCCCGGGCCTGACCCAATTGCATCATCAAGAAGATTCCTTCGCTCACTGGCTTCAAGTAAAGAAGAAAAACTTGTGCCCGAAGCTTCATTCTCAACTCCATACTCAGTCCCACGTCTATGTCGCTTTTCCTCCTTTCGCCGAAGTTTATCAATTTGCCTTTCAGTTTCTGTCTGGACAGTAACCTAATAGCAACGCTTATTTGTTACTTTTGTGGTAGTTCCAACTTTCTAATTGATGAAATACTCAACTCCAAAAGGCCCAATAGTAGGAACAAGAAAAACAACTATACCTGGGTGCCATAGCTAGGCATCTTTAATTGTGTGTTCATAGCCAACTTATCTGATCTCAGTACTGAGAAGCCACGGTGGATAGCATCAACGAGTTCCTTCCGATGCTGAATATGGAGAAGAAAATCTCAACCCTAGCTCCCAAATATTTTAAAATTTTCCTCAAAATGGCAACAATCAATCAACTATATAAAAAGATGGAACCATAATCCCAAGAACATATAAGAGGAATAGTTTTCTTTTAATTCAAGCCAGTCAATCACTATAAAATGGTGTTTGTTGGTGTGTAAGAGTGTGTGAAAGGAAGAGGAAGAGAGTGAGATGAGAAACTTGGACAAACAAATTTTAGGTTTTTGCAAATCAATAACATCAAACTAGACACAAAGGCGAGTAGCAATTGCCATGAAAAAAAGTTATCAATAAATTTCAGAACAAATTAGACTCAGTTTTTGTTAAAACGACGAATTACTACTCCACAAACTATAATTTCCTCAAAAGTATGAATTATCATTAAAAAATTTATGTCTCATAATTCAAATCAACTCACAAGCAACTTGACAAATTGTCCACACCAAAGTTACAGGCTAGATGAATAATCTTATTTCTTACCAGCAAAATTTCTTGAACAATTTCAAACGCATTATCACCAACAAGATCCAATAAATCACTAGCTATCTGAAATTGAAAAACAAAGTAGATAAAGGAAACGAAACTTAGATACTGTCATTAAACATAGGTTCAAAATACTCATCAAGAAATTAAGAGAAAAAGGAAAATAGTAACAAGTACCTCCTCACCAGGCTTGTCCGAATCGACTACACGACATATAGCCATGGCTAGATCATCACGAGAAAGCTGTGAATTGCTCCCATTGACTATCCGATTGCAAGCATCTCTCAACCAAATCAGATTAAAGTTTCCTCCATCAACAACAGAATGATTATTTACATTATCATTATGATCATACCAGCCATTGTTATGAAACAAAGGTCGATCATCACTCAGTAGTTCCAGATTGTTCAAATCGACATCCACCAGAAATCGAGACGGTGCTTGAAAAACAAGGTCAGAACCAAATTCTAGTTCATTGTCAACATCGTTTACATGTTTTTCTAAAATAAATGCAGCCCCATAATTGCCACGTTGCAAACCAGAGAGCTTCCCTGATAGAGTTGCAGCTTTCTGTATGTTGGTATCTGAAATTGCATGACCAATGAGCCTCTGCAATGTCAACCTGCATGTCAACATCAATAAATACAATAACAGTCCGAATCACATGATAGCATCTTGAAACAAATTTCTTAGATATTGATTGGTCAACCCAATTGTATATAAATGAACAAACAGTATTCCCATAAGGTTCTAGTGTATAACCAAAACCTGTTTCATAATAAACATATACCGCCCCAAATTTGTGACTTGATAGTCAATCTAAATTGAAAAAGGAAAACAGAAAAAGAATGTGTGAAGACTTCATATTCTTACTTCTTCTCATGAAGAGTGCCAATAACATTCCCTCCATCTCCCGGTCCTGGCCCTGGGCTGCCAAATAAACGGTAGACAGCAAGCGCCACTTCGCGGAACTCCTCAGAGGGAATTTCTCCATCTATTAATTCCGCAACAGCCCCAATAAACTGCTTGTAGGCTTGCCGCACTTCAGTTGAGGCTGTTCCACCATTTCCATTTCACTTAACTCAGTCCATAGAACCTAGGAATGTAATACGTATGTACACAAAAAGTAATAATACCTTCCTCCCATCGATCAACAATCTTCCTGGCAAGTTCCGACTCGTCAACCGAATTTCCAGTACTAAACCACCAAAACAAAATTGAATAGAAGGAAATTCGTCAATTACCAAACATGAATACATCAACAAACCAATTCAATTTTATCAAGAAGGTCGTTCAAATAAGAGTACATGTCGCACAATACACAGTCAGTCAACAGCTTTCCGTAAAACAAAATTTGATTCGAGTTATACTTACTTGGAAGGCTTGAGGTGGTGTTGAAGGGTGATCTTGCGTTGGAGATAAGCCTGGTCGACGTCAAATGGCTCTCTAAGAGAGTTGGTCAAGCGAGGAAGCTGCATTAACATTGTTTAGGGTTGGATTCTGCTGATTCAGTTTCTTGGGAAAATTTGATAGAATAAGTCAATAGTTGGCAACTGAAGCGTGCGAGAAGACGAGCGATGCAACAGGTTAAATAAACTTTCGCCCCGGGAGCTTAGTATAAGTTTGGTCGGGGTTATCAATGGATATATACGAACGCTTACGATCAAATGGAACAGAATATGATAAAAATGAAGTGATAAATAATAAAAATAAATTAATTCTAATTTAAAATTTTTATAATAAAATATATAAAAAAAAACTGGCAATAGAAACTATTTTTAAAAAAATATTTTATTATATAACATTATGAATTTTTTATTTTTTCTAAATAATAATTTTTTAATATCATATTTATTTATTTTCTATTCGTTATAAATTATTTTATTCTGTTTTATTTTATTTTATTTTATTTTATTAAAAATTTTACATCCAATTAAATATAGTCTTAGTCACCAGACTTTAAATAATTAAAGGGTTTATTAAAAATTGATTTATTTTTAAAAATTAATTCAATTTATTTATTTTTTAATTATTGATAAAATTTGAAATCCATTGTCGATTTTTCTATGTACAATTTACTCCCCATAGGGTCAGGTCAACCTGAATCTTGGGAAAACCCAGCCTCTTTTTGTTGACCAATCATGTAAAGTATTCTTGATACAACTATACATATTTTATTTGGTATTTTCTTTTCTAAAAATGATATGACGTGTGCCTCCATCGATAGCTTTCAGGGCTTACCAGAATGTATATCCGACAGTTGCAATATTACGAACATCGTATTGGATTTATTTTTAGTATATTCACTACTACAATTCAATAGAATTCGGGACGTTTTTCTAAAAAAAGTCACGAATTGGTTAGAGGTTTTGTGATGCTTTTAAAAACGTCACGAAAAGATCCCATTTTAAAATGTCACGGATTTGTCAGACCTTTTGTGATATTTTAGGAGAAAAATGTCGCAAAAAAGAAACCTTGAAGTTTTTGTAGAGAAAACATCGAGAAAGGTTGACTGAACTGTGTTGAGTTACTCCAAGAGCAAAACGACATCGTTTGGTTTAAAGACTAAACGATGTCATTTTGGTTTTAAATACCGAGTCCCCCTCCTCCCCTCCCTGCC
>JANIJH010000006.1:59951992-59963123 GCA_024520975.1 Erythroxylum areolatum | reverse complement strand
TCAGTGGTGCTGGAATTTGATGGATGAATTGGTGTTGTTTTGATGTATGAAACCATAGGCTAGATACTATTCAATGGATGATTTTAGGTTGGGATTTAAAGTATAATGAAGTTGAATTTATGCTAAAGAAAATTGTTAGTGTAGTGTTCTTGAAATGGGAAAGAACTAGGACTACATTGAAGAAAATGAATTATAGTTCAGTTTAATTTTTGATGCATGAAAGACTAGTTTATGAGTTGCCAATTAAATGATTTTTGAATTAGAATTAGAGGTGAAATTTATGAGGAAAATGAAGTATGATTAAGGTGTAATTAAGGTATAATCAATGGACTATTATGATGGTGTTAGAATCTGGAAAAAATTTGAAGGAAATGGTTAACTCATCGAGTTTGCAAACTTATTAAAATTGTGACGTTGATTTTTAGGTACTGAGGAGACATAGCTTCGAAAGCAATCTAGTTGAAGTCTAGGATTATCAATTTTAGGGACAAAATGGCTCAAAGTTCTAGTCAGCTGATACTGAAGAGTCTAGCTAGGATATATTAGTTTAACATCCCTTTTCTTGTAGCACATTTCTTATGGAGTTGTAATAGTTTAACATCCCATTTCTTGTAGCACATTTTGTATGGAGTTGTAAACTCTCACATATTTTGAATGTATATACATAAATTATGAATTTGTAATGACAATGTATGCTTTTGTTTATGAATGAAATAGGAATGTTTAATCTTTTGAAAAACTTGTGAAATTTGAGATGCTATAAATAAGTTAATGTGCTTGATCTAATGTGTCATTCTCGTAGGGTAAGTGCTCGGATATACTCTAATATGCCAGGTATATGCTCGATGGTAGTGGTGTGTTACATTTCCTCCTTTTGTTGTCTTCCTCACCTTTTTTCTGACTCTTAGATGCTTCCTTTTTACATTTCTTGTTTTCTCTCCCTTATACTCACTCCCTTCACATCGTTATTATTTTCTCTTTTCCTTGAAGAGGTAGAAAGATTTGTTGTCTAGCTTATTCCAAACTAAGTTAAGGTTCTTTCACTATCCTTTCTTTTGCCTACCTCTAACATATTACCATTCTTAGCAAATACTTTCTAAAACCCACTAAACATGTTAGTTGTAAGCTTTTGTTTTGAGCTATAGAGATCAGATATCTAAATTTTAGTCATACTTTTTATGTTATAATGACCTTTTTATCCCTCCTATGTTATTCCCCATCTGGATCAACTCAACTCAACTTAAATGACACTATCCTCTTTGCTGGTTATGCTCCTCCAAAATTTAGCCCCCTAAATTTGCAAAAAACCTTTAAACCTTCTTCCTTCAAGCCTTGCTTAACCTAGAAACATATTATAGGGAACTATTATAATGCTTTATTTGAGTACTACCTTAAATCTAAGAAGGGGACATGAGTATAGTTTTCCATAAGGTGTAGGTCACAAAGGCCAAACCAAAAATTTTGAATGTGACAGTTATTGACTTTTTCAATGGGAAACATCTTCCTTTCATAATGATTAATGTCTAGGCTTATAAATTTGAAAAAGTAGAGGTTTAACTAAAGTTTTACCATAAAAAAGAAAATTTTTTAATTCCGATTTTCATGAGCGAAAGAAGTTAGGAGATCGAATGAGGAAGGGCCTAAACCTTTACTAACCTCCTAATTTTCCTTTAGATTTGGACACTTAGTATGAACCTGGATAAGATCTGATATGAAAGTTTTCCCTTATGGCTTAATCTCCTTAATATCCCCTTAGAATATTATTTAAACAAGAAGTATGTTATTCAACTACATTGAGAAACGTATTTATTTAGATGAAATTATTGATAAGGGAAGGAGAATAAGCTATGCTTAGGTGTGAGTGATTTTAAAAATAAAAAAATAATTACTTAATATCATACCACCTACTATATTGGGAGAGAATGATACCTTTTACGAAGATTCAATTAATTTTTTTATTAACGGAATCCATCCATAAAGAAGCAAGGTAAGATATGGAAATCCACTAGGAAAGCTTTCTTTTGAGGTGATATGTTGAATTGATAAGGTAGGATACTCAACAAGAGGGGACAAAATCTTAGGAAAATATAGAGGTGTATATAGAGGAGGTAGTTAGGGAAGGATTGATAAAAAGGAGACTATTACTATAAAGAAAATTCTCAAAAATAAGAATAATGAAAACTAGGTATTATATGAGATAGTGGAGATGGGAAGGTAAAAGAGAATGTCAAGATTGTCCTATAATCTAAATGAACTATTAAGTTGAAAGATGTAGAAATGGGAAGTGTAAGTATAATGGATCAATTAGAGGAAAATGTATTAATAGATAAAAAATTAAAAACAGATGGTCTTGGCTCTCCTAATGCCCATCCAACTGAAAGAACTAAGGATAAATGTTTTTTAAAAATAATAATTATTATTTATTAATAATAAAGGATAGCATTAGGAATATACAAAGTGATCAAGGAGGGATACCTCTAAGCTAGAAGATATTAGTAACTATATAGTAAGACAAATCAAAACATAATACTGGGATAACAAAATTAGAGAATGTTGGTGCTATTAGGAGAGTTGGTTAATGCCATTAGCTGCTTGATGTATTCTAGGATTTCCATGGTGATAATGCTTATAATCTTGGTCTCGTATTTCTCTCTTTCTATATAGCTTGGATACACATGCTTACAACGACGATTTGAGAAGAGATCTTAAGACTCCTTTGTGCTACCAAGGTCTGAATACCACTAAAAAAAATTCTCTCTTGTATACACCAACTACATCACCTCAGAGTAGCTTTCCATACCCAGTTAGTCACCTCACACATAAAGAATAAATGATGTCTAGGTTTTTATTAGAGTTGACAAAAGGGGCATAGTATATTGACGTTCATACAGTCAATCTGATTAGTTGTGCTTAACCGATTTTGTATAGTGAGTGATAGCTAGAAAGAAGTTCTTGGAGGGGTTGTTATGTGTCAAATGATGTGATGCCAAAACACCTCCGGTTTCCTTGTCCTAAACAGATCCTAATTGGTTTTGTTGGATAATGTATGTGTGGGCCTATTATGCCAAAAGAAGGTATCCAGAGTGAGGGAGGAGAATAATGAGGTTATAGGTATTGAAGATTATCTGGAAAATTCTAACAGCCTCCCACGATGAAATAATCCATTGTAATATGGAGAGGTATGGTAGCAGAGCCTCTGATCAGATGTGGAGAATGAATTAATGAACATTGACTTGTCTATTTGTCGAAACATAGAGAAATAAGCTTCCCATTACCTATAGTGCAAGGTCTGAAACAAGATCCCTTAGATGGAGTAACTAGTTCAAAAAATGGGAATTGCTAGGACTTTTATGGATAGCCCATATGCTTCACCCTTTAAGGAAATAAGAGTGTAGCCATTGCATCCATAATATTTGTTGGTCTTCAAGAAATGTTAGTAAGACAAGATTGGGGATAAATAATATATTTAAAAGATTTAACTCCTTAAACTCTTAATCATATCAATCATTTATTGGACTATAAGGGGTATCAATTTCCCAAAAAAAAATTATTTATACAACTTTTTAAGGATAATATACCTTACTTGTGGTTATTGAAGGCCAAATCAGATAAGGAAAATTTCTAAAAAATAATGCTTATTGATAAGAATTAGACTCTAATATCTAAACATTAACATCATCATCATGGTAAAGTAGTTTTGTCTTATTCAAGGAGAATCCAAGTGAATATCATTGAGATGAATGACTAATGATTTACTTATTAACTTAGTTCATATTTGACAACACTAAGTTGTATATCATAATTGTGTGTGGCTTAAACCTGTCCTTTTAGAGGAAATTGCTTTGAAATAAGCTCCCAAACATTAAACCAAATATTCAAATTTAAGGACCTTAGATCTTACTAAGGGACTTTAACAACACTCTATCTAGAATTGAGATTAAGGAAATAATAACTTAAAGGATTTTATATAATGATTTTAGATAATGCACAGAAAACATTGAACTCAATGACCTTAAATTTGAAGGAATCTTCTTCTCCTTGTGTAATAAAAAAAAGTTGTAACTAGTTCTTTTACAAGGAATTTGATAGAGCTCTAACAAATATGGATTGGTTAGTGAACTTTCTAGAGAATAAGGCCTTGTTTGGAAGTATATACCATAATTTTTGACCATTACTTTATATTGATTTAAGGTATGTTTGAGAAATTGAAAAAGAAAAATCCCTTCAAGTTTAAGAAATTTCTAACTGAGGTAGAGGGCTTTGATAAAGTATTTTAAAATGGAATCTCTCAAAGGATGGTAAGGAATAAGGCTTATATATGTGTTATGAAGCTAAAGTATATTAAACATAAACTAAAAAACTCAATGTTAAGAGAGGAAATGATATTAGTAAGAGAGTGTTGGGACCAAGTTAAAGCTTGAATTTATCCAGAGTTCAATATGTCAGAAAACATAAAGTAACTACTATTATTAAAAGTAATACAAAATAGCTATGATGGAGTATTTCATAGATCTAGAGAAGTACAACTCGCTCCTAATAAGTAGTTGCTCTTGATATATTTTAGCTTTAATTTTTCATCATTTTTGCATTGAATGATGTTAAATTGCCTTTGGTTTTGTGAATTTGGTACTGCTCCTTTGTTTTTGGTATTTTCAGATGATTTAGGAAGAAAATGAAGTAAACTCGAGGAAAATACGATCTACCCATGTAAATTTTCATAGTTCGTGTAAAGTAGAAGTTTAAAGTTGAAGATCCAAAAGTCATACGGTCAGACCATGTAGATTCACACAGACCTTGTCTTTCGAAGCCAGAACACACAATCAGATTTGAAAGTCACACGATCTACCCGTGTGAATTCACACGGTCCATATATGATGGTTTTTCATGATAGTTTTCGGTGATTAAAATGTAGTTTTTGAGAGAAAAAAAGGGGTGGATTTTGCTAGAGAGTGTTAAACGGTGAGATTCAAGAAGGAGGAGAAAAACAAAGAGAAATCGAAGAAGAACAAAAGCTTGGAGATTGAGAGATAAAGATTCAAGAAGCAATTGGAGTTCCTTTTCCTCCTCTTTCCATTTATTATTTATCTTCAATGTTCATGTTTATAATTTGTACTTTTAGGTTGAATTCAGTTATGAATATGCAAATTTTCTTATTCTAGGATGTTTGTTTCAACTTGGGATTTATGTATTAAACCTTATGTCTTTACTTCTAAATTCAATGTTGACTTGATTTTAGTAAAGTAATTTTGTCTGATATTGATTTGATCCTTCTAATCTAGGGTTTCTTATTGAATAATGATAGATGTTAAACTAAATACTGAAAAGTGAAGTTTAATTTCTGAATTGCTAAATTAGACTTAATTGAAAGAACATCTAGAAATAGAATTCTTCATTAGGAGTACTTGAGATTAACCACTGTGATTATTAGGTTGGATTTGAATTTTGGTCTAGGAAACTGGTTTAAAAATTGGAATCAACATGTTAATTACTTCAAAAGAACTAATTGTTAAGAGTGGGTTAATGTACTTAGATCAATATTTTATTTCGTAAGGATTACATGATTTCTTTGTTGAGATGAATTCCTAAAATATTAGCTCAAATTCTGTTAATCGTGAATTAATACTTCTTTAACAACTGGATTTTCATATTTCATTGCTTAGCAAATTTAGAAGGTATAAATTTAGTACTTTAACTTAGTCCTTATGGATCGACACTTGATTGCTGCAACTAAACCCATACACTTGCGGAGCTTATTAAGTTTTTGACGTCGTTGCCGGGGACTTTTGTCAAATATTGAATTTTTCTGAACAAAGTTGACTAAACTTTACTTAATTCTATTTTAGTTATAGGTTATAAATTTGTTCACTCTTGTTTGTGTTTCTCGTGCAGTGGTGAACTGAGATTTATATGCAATTTACTTTGACAGCCCCATTTGATCCTAAGATCGAAAGAACATACCACAGGAGAAAAAAACAGAGGATTGTAGATAAAAAGAAGGTGACCCCTGTCAACAGTAGCAATACAATGGCAAAAGGAGTAGGACCGCGGCTCCATGACTATGTAGAGCTAGGAGTTCAAGAAAACACTTTGGTGATTCAGAATCCAACTGTGGAAGAAAATAAATTTGAGTTGAAACCAGCTTTTATTTCTATGGTTCAGCAGTTTCAGTTTGGAGGGTCACCTGTCGAAGATCCAGATATGCATTTAACGGTCTTCCTTAAAGTTTGTGTCACTTTGAAAATGAATGGAGTCACTCCTGATGCCATTCGTCTTCACCTTTTCCCATTCTCTTTAATGGATAAGGCAAGAGTTAGATCTATTACTATATGGGATCAACTCTCTAGGACATTTTTACCTAATTATTTTCCTTCAAGCAAAATGACGAATCTCAGGAATTAAATCTCAACATTCACACAGAATGATGATGAGACATTGTATAAAGTATAGGAGCATTATAAAGATTTACTTCGGTTGTGTCCACACCATGGCTTACCATCTTGGATGGTCCTTCATAATTTCTACAATGGATTACTCCAGTTAATAAGGACCTTAATCGATGCTACAACTGGTGGAGCAATTTTGAATAAAACTTATGCTAATGCATACAATCTCATTAAAGAGATGGCTCTCAACCATTACCAATGGTCTAGTAAGCGAAGAACAGTAAAATGTACTCCAGGTAAGTATGATGTTGATGCGCTTACTATACTTTTTGCTAAAGTTGATGCCATGACTCACAGGTTAGATTGCTTGAATGTTAACTCTGTGAATGCTAGTAGTGCTACTTTTGAATGTGAAATTTGTGGTTCTGTTGATCATGTGTCTGTTAATTGTCAAATTGGTAGCCCTTTTGCCCAAGACCAGGGTAGTGATCAAGTTCATGCCATAAACCATCTTAACCAAAGACCTCAATTTGACCCACACTCAAACACCTACAACCCAGTTTAGTAGAACAATCCAAATTTCTCTTGGAGGAATAACCAAAATGCCCCATTTCAGCCAAACATTAGGCCACCTCCTAGTTTTCAAAGACCTTCCAACCCATTAGGACCTCCAAAATCAAATTTGGAAAGTATGATGGAATCTATGTCCCTAGCCCGAAGACAATAAGATGAAACCATCAAGCAATTAACCTCTAAGGTAGACTTGTTGGTTGCTCATAATAAGTTGCTTGAGAACCAAATAGCAAATCAGGCTAGTTCATCGACCACACCACTAGGTAAATTACCTAGTCAACCTGAACCAATCCTAGGGAACATTGTAAAGCTGTGACATTGAGAAGTGGAAAGCAAATGGCAGGACCCCATGATCTTAGGAATGAATCTGTAAAAGACAACGCAGTTGAAACTCAGGACAGGACTAGTAGAGAAACAGAAGTTGAGTTGGAAAAAGAGAGTGAGGATAACCACCCTTCTAAGGAACTGTAAAAGCCCTTCCAAAAACTTTACACTCCACTAATACCCTTTCCTCATAGGATGGCCAAAGCCAAGTTAGTTGCTCAATTTGGGAACTTCTTAGAAGCTCTTAAGAACTTTACATCAACATTCCTTTCATTGATGCACTTTCTCAAATGCCTTCTTATGCTAAGTTCTTAAAAGAAATTTTGTTAAATAAAAGAAAGTTAGAAGAGCATCAAATTGTTGCCTTGACTATTGAATGTAGTGCTGCCATTCAAAACAAGCTTCCTCTGAAACTTAAAGATCCTGGTAGTTCTTCAATCCCTTGCCAAATTGGTAAAGTAACAATTGAACATGCTTCATGTGATTTAGGATCAAGTGTGAGCCTAATGCCATTTTCTTTGTGTAAGAAGCTTAATATAGGAGAATTGACACCTACTACTATTGCTTTGCAATTAGCAGATCGATCTGTTAAATATTCTATTGGTGTATTGGAAGATGTGCCTATTAAAGTAGGTAATTTGTATGTGCCTGTTGATTTTATTATTTTGGAAATGGAGGAAGACACCCGCAAACCAATCATTCTTGGGAGGCCATTTTTGGCTACAGTAGGATGACAGATAGATGTGAAAAATGGCAAATTATCTTTTGAGATTGGTGAGGATTGTGTTCAGTTTGACCTTTCAAAAGGTACTAAATTTTCGAGCTTGTTTGATGATTGTTTTAGAATTGATATTATTGATTCCATTGTAAATACCCATTTGTCTAACCAATATTCGGATGATTTTCTTGAGCATTGATTAATTACTAATGGAACACTGAGTGATGAGATTCCAAAAGTGGCCACGATTGCTAAAGCTTTAGAAAGTCTCCCTACAAACTACAAGGCTAAAGATGAGCAGTTTGAAGTTCTAGAAGTCGATCGACAAACTAAGGTGAAAGCTCTTGAGGTAGAACTCAAACCACTTCCCTCTAATTAAAGGTATGAATTTCTAGTCCCTAATTCCACTTATCCCGTGGTTATGAATGCTAACTTGGACGCTCTTGATACTGAAAAACTTGTTAGCGTTTTAAGAAGGCATAGAAAGGCCATAGGTTATTCTTTAGATGACCTTAAGCGAATTCATCCTTCTGTGTTCATGCATAGAATCTTAATGGTGGACGACCATAAGCCTACCATTGATCATCAAAGGAGATTGAATCCTAGTATGCAAGAAGTGATCAAAAAGGAAATTTTGAGATTGCTTAAGGCTGACATAATTTATCCTGTTTCGGATAGTAAATGGGTTAGTCCAGTTCATGTAGTTCCTAAAAAAGGAGGGATGACAGTAGTGACAAATGAAAAGAATGAACTCATTCCAACTAGGACTGTCACCAGGTGGAGAACGTGCATAGATTACTGTAAGTTGAATTATGCAACTAGAAAAGATCATTTTCTCCTTCCCTTCATTTACCAGATGTTAGAAGGACTTGTTAGGAATTCTTATTTTTGTTATCTTGATGGGTATTCAAGTTTCTTCCAAATTCCCATTCACCCACAAAATCAGGACAAAACTACCTTTACATGTCCATATGGTACCTTTGCATATAAGAGAATGCCTTTTGGTCTTTGTAATGCCCCTACTACTTTCTAGCATTGTATGATGGCCATATTTTCTGATTTCATATGGCTTGTCATTTGATGATTATTTGAAAAATTTGTCAAAAGTGTTGGAAAAATGTGAAGAAGCTAATTTAGTTTTGAATTGGGAGAAGTGCCATTTTATAGCCCAAGAGGCGATTGTACTGGGTCATTTGGTTTCCAGTAAAGGTATTGAAGTTGACAGAGCAAAAGTGGAAGTAATTGAAAAATTGCCCCCCCCCCCCACTTCAGTAAAATGTGTGAGAAGTTTTCTGGGACATGTTGGTTTTTACCGATGAATCAAATATTTTTCTAAAATAGCAAAACCTCTAACACATTTACTTGTCAAAGATGTACCTTTTGAACATAATGAGGATTGTTTGAGTGCTTATTATAGGTTGAAAGATGCTTTAGTTACAGCTCTGATTATGCAAGCACCTCATTGGAATCTTCCATTTGAAGTGATGTACGATGCAAGTGATCACGCTTTGGGAGCTGTTTTGGGACAAAGAAAGGACAACAAGCCTTATGCCATCTACTATGCTAGTCGTACTTTAGATGAGGCTCAGATCAACTACGCCACCATAGAAAAAGAATTTTTAACTGTTATTTTTGCTCTTGAGAAGTTTAGGTCTTACCTACTTAATTCTAAAGTTGTTATTTTTACAGATTACACAGCTATACGACATCTATTGAAGAAGAAGGACTCCAAGCCATGTCTTATCTGATGGGTCTTATTACTGCAAGAATTTGATCTAGAAATCAAGGATAAAGCTGGTATTGAGAATGTAGTAGTCGATCACCTTTCCTGGATTATTGTTCCCAATGAAGAATGTCCCATTGATGATTCCATTCTGGGGGAACAACTATTACCTATATCATCTCTTGCATAGCGATGGTATGCCAACTTAGTTAATTACATCGTTTGTGGAGTGTTCCCACCAGAAATCACTTATCAACAGAAGAAGAAACTTATCTCTAATGCTAAATACTACGTCTGGGAAGAGCCATTATATAAATATTGTGGCAATGGTATTTTTCGATGGTGCTTACCTAAAGATGAAGTCCAGAGTGTTCTTCACCACTGCCATTCGATAGTTTATGGTGGTCATTTTGGGTATTTTTTGATGGTGCTTACCTAAAGATAAAGTCTAGAGTGTTCTTCACCACTGCCATTCAATAGTTTATGGTGGTCATTTTGGTCCAGATAAATAACCACCAAGGTTCTCCAAGTAGGTTTCTTTTAGCCTAATTTGTTCTATGATGTAAGGCACTATGTGGCTACATGTGATAATTGCCAGAGATTGGGAAACATATCAAAGAGAGCTGAGATGCCACAAACTGGAATATTGGAGTTTCAATTGTTTGATGTTTGGGGAATTGACTCTATGGGTCCGTTTCCTAAATCCCATAACAATATCTGCATTTTAGTAGCAGTTGATTATGTTTTGAAATGGGTAGAGGCAGTTGTGGCTTCCACGAATGATGCTAAGGTGGTAATCAAGATTTTGAAGAAATATATACTCACTCATTTCGGACTTCCAAGAGCCCTTTTGAGTGAGAATGATACTCACTTTTGTAATAAGCCACTTGAGAATCTTTTGCAGAAATATGGTGTCTTTCATAGGATTGCTATGCCTTATCACCCTCAAACAAGTGAGCAGGTTAAAGTTTTTAATCAAGAAATCAAGGGTATTTTAGCAAAGATAGTTGATAAGTCAAGGAAGAACTGATCTTTAAAACTTGACGATGCTCTTTAGGCCTACTGTACAGCTTTTAAAACACGTTTGGGTACCACACCATATAGGATTGTGTTTGGCAAAGCATGTCATGTACCAATAGAGTTAGAACACAAAGCCTATTCGGTTGTTAGAACTTTCAACTTTAACATGAATGAGTTGGATATTTTAAGGTTGGAGGCTTATGAAAGTTCTCATGTTGGAACCCCTCCCCGGTGAGTCGCAGGCCCGACGTCCTACGTGACATCTGGGCGTGCATCCCACGAGGGAGGGATTCCTCACCACGAAAATTTCCTTAAATCGAACTTAATTTAATGTCATCCGAACAAAACTTGATAAATTCACCCTAATTATCTTCCAATAAAATTGATTTG
>JANIJH010000006.1:59920924-59933590 GCA_024520975.1 Erythroxylum areolatum | reverse complement strand
AGAATTGAGCCCATTGGATACTCCTTTGCTGGTGAGTACTCCAATCGGCCAATGTATTATTATTAGTCAAGTATATAAAGACTGTGAGATATATTTTGGAGAGGCACAATTAGTGGTGGATCTAATGCTATTAAGGATGGGAGGATTAGACATGATTTTGGGAATGCACACCTTGCAGAAATATAATGCTAACTTGGATTGAAAACAGAAGATCGTAGAGTTCGAATTTGGCAATGGTAGAAAGGTGGTGTTTTTGGGGGACAAAAAAGTGAGTCCGACTAGAATGGTTTTGGCTTTAACAGCAGAAAAACTGGTAAGGAAAGGATGTGAAGCATATCTGGCCTATGTAGTGGACTCAAAGGCAGATAGAGGAAAGGTAAAAGAAATACCTGTGGTCATGGAATTCTCAGATGTCTTTCTCGAGGAATTACTAGGGCTATAACCACCTAGGAAAATTGAATTTCCCATTGAGCTTCTTCCGAGCACCATGCCAATATCGATTCCGCCTTATAGAATGGCTCTGGTGGAATTGAAGGAGCTTAAGGAGCAGTTAGAAGATTTGTTGGAGAAAGGGTATATTAGACCGAGCTTTTCACCCTAGGGAGCTCTGGTCTTTTTGTGAAGAAGAAAGATGGGTCATTGCGGATGTGTGTGGATTACCGAAAACTCAATAAAGTCACCATCAAGAATAGATATCCGCTCCCACGCATAGATGATTTGTTTGATTAGTTGCACGGGACAAGAGTCTTTTCTAAAATAGATTTGATATTGGGTTACCACCAGTTGAGGATAAAGGAGTCTGATGTGCAGAAGATTGCTTTTAGAACACGGTATGGCCACTTTGAGTTCTTGGTCATGCCTTTTGGGTTAACGAATGCACTTGCAACTTTCATGGACTTAATGAATAGAGTTTTTAAGCCTTTCTTAGACCAGTTTGTCATAGTCTTTATTGATGACATTGGTTTATTCTAAGAATGACAAGGAGCATGAGGAACATTTGAGGCTTGCTTTGAAGACTTTGAGGAAGGAAGAATTATATGACAAATTTGATAAATGTGAATTTTGGCTAAGGAAGTGGTGTTCCTTGGACATGTAGTTTTGGAAGGAGGAGTGCATGTGGATCCGAGAAAAATAGAGGCGGTTGTGAAATGGGAAGCACCTAAGAATGTAGCTGAGGTGAGGAGTTTCTTGGGTTTAGCTGTGTATTACAGGAGGTTTATGGAGGGCTTTTCCATGATATAACCAGGAAGAATCAGAAGTTTGTGTGGACAGATGAATGTCAGAAAAGCTTTGAAGAACTTAAGTACAAATTGACGAGTGCATCGGTTTTAACTTTGCCTTCAGGCAATGATGGATACATAGTGTATAGTGATGCCTCGAGGAAGGGATTAGGGTGTGTATTGATGCAAGGAGATAAAGTGATAGCCTATGTTTCTAGGCAGTTGAAACCTTATGAGATGAATTATCCGACGCATGACTTGGAGTTAGCTTCCATAATCTTTGCGTTGAAAATATGGAGACCTTAACTTTATGGAGTCACTACTAGGGTGTTTACAGATCACAAAAGTCTTAAGCATTTGATGAGCCAAAAAGAGTTAAACTTA
Organism: Erythroxylum areolatum; assembly: GCA_024520975.1. Lineage (NCBI taxonomy): Eukaryota > Viridiplantae > Streptophyta > Magnoliopsida > Malpighiales > Erythroxylaceae > Erythroxylum > Erythroxylum areolatum. The sequence continues at coordinate 59,931,986 of JANIJH010000006.1, read as the reverse complement.
AGACAAAGAAGATGGTTAGAGCTACTAAAAGACTATGACTTGATGATAGACTACCACCCGGGGAAATCTAATGTAGTAACGGATGTGTTAAGTAGAAAATCGACTATGGCACATGTGGAGATAGTGTATTTTTCTCTATTAAAGGAATTAGTCAAACTCAAATTGATATTGAGACAAGCTGAATCTGATTGTATATTGGCTAACTTTAGAGTAAGGCCAGTATTGAACGAAAAGATGAAGGAATTGCAGGACCAGGATGAGTATTTGAGCAAGCTCAGAGAACAGATTAAAAGTGGTAAACCTTCTAAAGTAGAGGTAAAGGAAGACGGATTAATGGTGATGGGTCACAGACTATGTATTCCTAATATGCAAAAGTTGAAAGACGAAATTCTTGATAAGGCACATAATGCGTCTTATGCAATGCACCCAGGAAGTACAAGAATGTATAGAGATTTGAAGGAGCATTTTTGGTGGAAAGGAATGAAGAAAGAAATTACAGAATATGCTAAAAGAAGCTTAATGTGCCAGCAAGTCAAGGTTGAGCACCAAACACCTTCAGGTAAGCTTAAACCTTTGTCGATTCTGGAATGGAAATGGGAGAAGATTATGATGGATTTCTTGATGGGATTGCCGAAGACTAGTAGGAAACATGATGCAATATGGGTGATTATTGATAAGCTGACTAAGTCAGCACATTTCTTATCAATTAGACAGACAGATTCTTTAAATGCTTTGGCCAAGAAATACATAGATGAGATAATCAGACTACATGGGATTCCAAGTTCGATAGTCTCAGATAGAGATCCTAGGTTCACCTCCAAGTTTTGGGGAAGCTTACAGGAGGCTTTGGGAACTAAGTTGCACTTCAGTACAGCTTTCCATCCATAGATTAACGGACAATCAAAGAGAACAATCCAGACTTTGGAAGCAATGTTAAGAGCTTGTGTTATGGATTTCAAAGGCTCATGGGATGATCATTTGCCTTTAATAGAATTTGCTTATAATAATTCCTATCACTTAGGAATTCAAATGGCACCTTATGAAACTTTGTATGGTAGGAGGAGCCGAACTCCTATTTGTTGGGATGAAGAGGGTGAAAGGAGACTTGTAGGACCTGAGTTGGTACAGGTTACAGTTGACAAGATTAAATTGGTGAAACAGAGACTTAAAGCAGCTCAAGATAGAATGAAGAGCTTTGAGCTACATAGATACCCATAGAAAAGAGATGGAATTTAAAGTTGGAGATAAAGTGTTTCTTAGAGCTTCTCCATGGAAAGGAGTTTTGAGGTTTGGTAAGAAAGACAAGCTTAGTCCACGATACATAGGCCCTTATGAGATCATTGAGAAGATTGGGCCTTTAGCCTATAAGTTAGCCTTGCCATTAGAATTATCTAAAATTCACAATGTTTTCCATATGTCAATGTTGAGGAAGTACCGATCAGATCCTTCACACATAATTCAACCATTAGAGGTTCAGTTGAGGGAGGATTTGACATATGAGGAGCAAGCAGTGGAGATTTTAGATTCACAGGAAAAGGTTTTAAAAATAAGATTGTAAAGCTGGTTAAAGTCTTATGGAGAAACCATTCGACAAAAGAGGCTACATGGGAGCCTTTGGAAGCGATGAGGGAGAAGTATCTTAACCTCTTCAATGACTCAGGTAAGAATTTTGAGGATGAAATTCTTTTAGGGGGAGAGTTGTTGGATCCTGATCTTCTTCTAAATTCTTATTAATTGTCTAGTTATTTATTTTTGTTTTGTTTGTTTGTTTAATTATTTATTTTTAGATTGAGTCATTAATTAGAAATTGAGGGAAGGATTAGAAATTGAAATTGGATTGAAGTGTTAGAAATTAGTAGGCTTGTTTTAAGTGGATCAAAGGAGTAGAGCCATAAAAGACAAAGGAGGGACAAAATGGGAAAGGCTAAGTAAGTGAGGGGCAATTTTGGAGAAAGAGCTAAGGATGAGTCTTAAAATTTAAAGAAGAGTGGGAGATGTCATGAACAACCAAGGAGGAGAAGACAAGAGAGAAAACGTGAGAGAGAAGAGAAGGAGAAAAAAATAAAAAAAGCTAGAGAAGGGGGAGGAAAATCGTGGAAAAAAGAGAAGAATCAAGCTTTTTAAGGTAAGTTATCATCTTCTTCTTGCTTTAGTAAACAAATGGGGTGTTGTGTTGAGAATGAAGAAGTTTAGAGAGAGAAAGGAGTTTTTGTGTTGGAAATGATTGGAGGAAGAAGATGAGTTTCTAAGTTAGGTTTTGGGTTTTTCTAACTTAGATGGACTATGGGTAGGTTAGATTTGAGCTTGATTTATGTTAATTTCATTTGTGGTGGTTTTGAAGTTTTAGGGATTTGTTATGATTATGGAATTAAGGGATTTCCATTTGAATTGGAATTGAATGAAAATTTTGGTTGTGTTAGGAAATCAAGAACAACCTACCCAAGAGCAAGAGGAAGGGCTCAATTGAATTTGGATTTTCAAGAGTTTTAAGGTGGGTAATTTATTTATAGTTATTGTGTAATGGGCAAATGCCTTGTGTGTGTATGGTGTGTTAAATGACTTGCTTGAAAGGTGTGAAGTTGAAATTGCATTATGATGTATGACATTGTGATAAAACAATTAAATTGTGTGTATGATCATGTTATGCCATGGCATTGAGTCATGGCATTTTGTATAAAGAAAAGCATGAGAATATGAGATTGTGAATTACTGAATTAAGCATGAAATTTGATTGTGTTTGGGCAAGAGAGGAACTGTTTCGTAGTCACGTGCACTTCAATAAAAAGCCTTCTCCCGACTGCCCGCTTGTGGCCCACGAGATTTAAAATGTGGACTCATTTCGTTTACGGAGTAAACCTCGGTTTCTCTGTTTTGTCCCACGAAACCCTCGAGCTAATTGTTTGTGCATTTGCATTTTGATATGTTAAGCTGTAATGAAATATGTGTGTCATGCTTTGATCATGTTTGAGCTATGAGTTATGATTTGAAATTGTGAATGTTGAACTTGTATTGCTAGATTAAGAAACGACATGGTTGCATATATGAATATTCACATATATGTTGAGTGTGTGGCTTGTTACCTATAGCTATAAATATCTTAGCCACTGAGTTGTGTAGCTCAACCCAATATTTTTTCCACTCCTCAGGTGCAAATCGAGAAGATCAGTGATCCTTGCAAAGGTATTGGATAAATTCCAAGATAGTTAGCTTTTGTACTAAGTTAGTGGCTAGACTTTCGAATAACTTTATAAGCATATTGAACATTGAGCATCCAATGTATTTTTGTAACTTGTGTTAAGACTTTGACGTAATGTCGATATTTAATTAAAGCTATGTATGGAAGCTATGTGCGAACTTCACTTTGACTTGGAAATAAATTGAGTATTGAAGAAGTTCTATAGTGGATGTGCTTATTATCTGGTAGTGTACATTTCATACTTTAAGTTTCCATAGGGATAGAATTATGTATTGGCTTCGGGGGAAAATCTAGAATGATCTAGGTAGCATAGGTAAAAATAGTCTTCTTGGAAGTTGTAGAGGATCTTCCGAGCTTTCCAACGATATGAAGTTTGTAAGTTTTGGATATCGTCGTGGAAAGTTATGACCTTTACAAGTTGTGATGTTGCATAGGATATGTGAATGTGCCAGCTATGAAAATTCGTGTATTGACTTCAAGGATATTTTCTTGGTTGTTGTGAGCTGATTTAGGCGAAATTTTCTGCTTAGAAGTCGTAGATGATTTTTCTAGCTTTCCAACGGTATAAAGTTTGTAAATTTTGGGTATCGAAGTTGAGAGATACGAGCATTACAAGTTGTAATGTTGCATCGTCTTAGTTACTGTTCATCGTTTTAGTTATTGTACATTCTAAGACGAAGTATTATACATTCTAAGATGAAGTTACTGTACATTCTAAGACGAAGTACTGTAAATTCTAAAACAAAGTTACTGTATATTCTAAGACAAAGTACTGTACATTCTAAGACAAAGTACTGTACATTCTAAGACGAAGTTATTGTACATTCTAAGACGAAGTACTGTACATTCTAAGACGAAGTACTGTACATTCTAAGAAGAAGTTACTGTACATTCTAAGATGAAGTACTGTACATTCTAAGACGAAATACTGTACATTCTAAGACGAAGTTACTGTTCATCATCTTAGTTTGTATCGTCATCTTCTGTCCCATTTCTGATCCTTTTAGTGGCAAAATTTCGTTTTTTGACCTTCATAAAAGTTGTAGATCTAGAAGGTTTCTTTCAAATGGTCTAAGAACACACTCAATCTGACATCTGTAGAAGAAGTTATGGCAATTGCGACCAAAGAGGTACAAAATGATTAAGAACTTAAACATGTTGGATTCTTTTGTCCATAACTTCGTCATTCGACCTCCGAATGAGGTGATTCTTGAAGCAATAGACTCCTATTGAATTTTACTACCTCTATATGTAAATTGATAGCTTTTGATGTTGAATTGAAAAAGATTGATGGAAATAAAATGAGGGATCGGTAGGAAAAGCATAACCGGGTTATGAACATACTTTGAATTCTTTGGCATATTTTGAGTTATAAAGCTCTGAATGAGGTACTTCTTGTTTCAAGATAAGCGAGAGACATAAAGCTACAATTGTCTTGAAGAAGTCAGTTTGGGATGTTGGTGTTGGGCTGGTGTGGGCATGCCACCCCTGTGAGATGTCGGTTAATGTGGGTTCATTGAAATAACCCTTCAAGGAAACCCACTCATGCTTTATGACTCCGAATGGATTGTTGGGCTTCAAAAACGGGACCCAATAGCATGACATTTTGTTTAATATATCTAAAAGGAATTGAAACCAACTTCAACATGCCAGAGTGAATCAATGATATGGTTGATAGTAGGGACATATCAGTGTTCTTCCAACAATGTAAGCCAATTGGTGCTGGCAAAATAATTGGTCTTCCTACAACTGAGCTAGAGATTGCACATTGGTACATACTTATGAATTGTCATGAGATTAGGCCCTTTATTAAGTAAGTTTTTATAACCTATTGTGAAATTAAGAATATGTAGTAAGTAGAGATATTTCATATATTTTTGATTGAATTTTTAATGATCCATAGTCAACACATGGATGAGTTGAGGCAACAAAGTCCATTATATGTTGACAGGAGACATAGAGAACAATTTTCTTTATGGTTAAGGCATCGGGTGAGAAGAAGGTTTGTACGTGAGGTACACTAATAATTATATATTATTAACTAATTTTCATTTCTTGTTATAGATGACAATATTAACTAGCTCCCGTGAAGGAAATATCTTTGAGTCTTTGAATGCATTAGCATATGGTCCTCATAGTTTGGTGCAGAAGTATACTGTATGCAATACAAATGGCATGTAATTTTGCACTAAAGCCTATAATCTGCATAGGATTACACAAAATAGTGGTGTTGCAGTGTTAGAAAATTATGGGGAAGATAATATTACATTTGATGGGTTGCTGACAGATATTATCAGGCTTGAATACGTTAGGGGTAAAAGTGTTGTGCTTTTCAAATGTAAATAGTACAATCTTGGAAATTCCAATATGAGGGTCAATGGCATTGTAAAAAGCATCAACGTAACTAAGTTTTGGTTCAAGGATGACCCATTTATTTTGGCAAACCAAGCGAGTCAAGTTTTTTGTGTGGAATATTTGATACTTAGTTCAAATTGGTAGATTGTGCAAGAATGTGAAGTTACACATGCATATGATATCCCTTTGCATGGTAATGAAGAAGGTTCAAATGATGTTAAGGAGTCTTATAAAGATCCAGTGGAAGTCGAGGAACGTTCCTTAGAGTTTTTAGATCGAAATGATATTACATTTGATGTAATAGATAATGTTGTATTGAATTCCGACCAACGTTTGGATGACTTAGAGACAAGCAGTAGTGAGAATGAATGTGATATTGTATTTAAAGAGTCCACCAATGATGATGATGAATAAATTCTTATTATGCAATTGAACCTTTGTTGTTTTTATCTTCATTGTTGTATGCAGATTTGAAGAGAATATTAGCTTGTTCCCTTTTAGTGCTTAACCTTTTGTGTTTGGTCCAAATCCGTTCCTTCTGATTCAGTTTGGCTTAAGAATGTTTATTTAGGAATATAGATGTATATGTATACATATACGTATACTATATGTATACATATACATATAAGGATATATTTCATATACTAGAGCCCACCAGTAGTATTAGTTTTTTTCCCTTAGAAATGAAACTTAGAACATGTATTTTAATGAGTTTGGGGTGAACTATTAGTTTTAATCATCTAATCAGATAAGGACCAATCAATCGAGGATGAACCAAGATCAATAATTCTACTTAAAGATACTGCCAAAAGATTATAGGAATATATATTGAGTGGCAAATCTAACTATTCTCTAACCAAATCTAAAACTAAGGAAATCATATACTCTATTATTCATTAGTAGCATTACGTCATACATTTTATATTTCAAGGAGCACTTAAATGACTGACATTATTACACCTCCAAATCCCTTTTACCTAGAGATTCTTACGTGAAAAAGTTAATGTAACCTCACTTTTGCTTTACAACATATTTTGAGGATATGGCATAATAAGATAGAGGCCAATGGTGGTGGAAATTTGTTGATTAAATTGTCAAGAAAGCTAGATGTCTATGAAAGGCTAATGAATTTGACATTGGCTTCTCTCATATTCACCATGACTTTTAAATAATATTTTTAAAGGGCACAGTTAGAAAGGTTGGCACTGAGTCCATGTTAACTAGGAGGGATGAAGAGATACTTAAGGATGATATTTGTCACTAACCAAAGATGCATTACAACCTTAACAATACTCTAACTTAAGTTAAACAAGCTCCACAGATAGATAAAAAAAATATGATATTGAGGAAATTACAATAACGCTTAGATGTGTGGGAGCAACTGTTGGACCCTGATTTCGGAGTCCAACATCGGAACCATAAAACATGAGCTTATTCTAATGTAATCTCCTTAACCATCATCGATTCATTTTCTTGTTCTGATACTAAATAATGCTGGACCCCACTTCCGGAGCCTAGCATTCGGAGTCATTAAACTGAAACAATACTTGTCATCAAGCCTATTGAACCTATTTCGAGACAATTGGCATAACTATCTTTAGAGATATCAAATTAAGGTTTTCATTGGATAGTTTTGAAGAGGATTCCTAGATCTACAACTTTTATGAGACACTAAAGCAAGATTTTGTCATCTAGCCGCAAAAATAGGATCAGATGATAAGGTCAGATGAAACTAGATGAAGGGTCAAAAAAATTGGAACAATTGTCATAACTTTCTCTAGAGATATCATATTAAGGTGTTCTTTGGATGGTTTTGAATAGGACTCATAGATATACAACTTTTATGAAGACACCAAAGCGAGATTTTGTCACTTAGAGGGACAAAATTGGACAAGACAATAGGGTCAGATGAAACCAGATGAATGGTTAGACGAATTGGAACAATTGTCATAAATTTCTCTAGAGATATAGGATTAAGGTATTCTTTAGACGGTTTTGAAGAGGACTTTGAGATCTACAACTTTTGTGAAGACCTTGAAGATATATTCTATCATCTGGGAGGTGAAACTTGGACTAAAAGATGTTAGATGAACAGTACACAGAAGAAGTTTATGAACAATATACAGAAGATGTTTTACAATTGGAATAACTTTCTATAGAGATATTAGATCAAGGTCATTCTTAGATAGTTTGAAAGCGGACTTCAAGATCTACAACTTTTATAAGACCTTGAAGAAAGATTTTGTCATCTAAAGGGTCAGAACTAGACTAGACGATACAAGATGAATAGTCCCAGAAGAAGTTATAAGCAGTACACAGAAGATGTCTTACAATTCATATAACTTTCTCTAAAGATATCAGATCAAGGTCATTATTAGATGTTTAGAAAGAGAGCTTCAAGATCTACAACTTTCATGATGACCTTGAAGAAAAATTTTGTCATCTAAAGGGTCAGAACTGGACCAGACGATACAAGATGAATAGTACCCAGTACAAGTTTATGAACAGTACACAGAAGATGTCTTACAATTGGCATAACTTTCTCTAGAGATATCAGATCAAGGTCATTCTTAAATGGTTCAAAAAAGAACTTCTACAACTTTCATAAAGACCTTGAAGATAGATTCTTTCATCTATAAGGTCAAAACTAAACTAGACGATGTAAGATGAACAATGACCAAAAGAAGTTTCAGTCTAAGACCTATTTGGAATAATTAGCATAACTTTCTCTAAAGATATTAGATTAAGGTCATTCTTAGATAGTTTAAAAAAGAACTTCAAGATTTACAACTTTCATGAAGACCTTAAAGATAGATTCTATCAACTAGAGGGTCAAATTTTGACAAAATAATGTAAGATGAACAATACCCAAATGATATACGTCATCACCAGAAGATACATGTCACCACAGACGATACATATCATCACTAGAAGATACAGTCTATACTCCTGAGCATATCCACTTATAAGCATGATAAATTTTGACTTCGATGTCCAAAAATTTCATACTATATACCGTTGGAAAACTAGAAAGATAAACTACAACTTTCTAAAAGATAACTTTATCTAATTTATCCTAGATCAATATTGTTTTTCTCCTAAAGTCAGAACACGAAATTTACCTCTATGGAAGACTTGAAAATTTGCACTGTACAACTAGGAATGTCCTGAGCATAACCATTTAGCTATCAAATTGACTTCATTAAACTCTTAAATCTCAACTCATTTGACTACATCTGATCAGTAATAAATCTTATCTTTCTTTTCCATAACATCTCACTTATATATGTATATATATATATCAACAATTCATGTTCAAAATCATCAACTCAAGTTGATAACTTCTCCACGTATATCTAATTTCAACTCACATCATCCATACACCATTCATCATTTCATTAACATCAAAAGAATAAAGTTTTACAAATCTTTAATGGTATTCCAAGCCACATTACATCATCGTCTCAAAATCTCAAATTACAAAAGATTCTTAAAATGAAACTAAAACATTGCACTTTCCTAAAATCAACTCAACATACAAAATAAGCAAATTTAGAGTAATTCCCTTAAGCTCTTGATCTCTTGATCTCTTAGCTATCACCTGAAGATGGGATAAAAAGGGGGTGAGCTTAAAAGCCCGTGGGTAACAAGTTTATAACGGAGAATAAGCAAAATCGGTTAAATTTTCATTTGTCTTATAAAAGTTATAAAGAATTCATAAAACGTTTTGTTCTCAAATTCTCGATCAAATTCACAATTTTAACTCAAAACTCATAGTCAAAATATCATCACTATAAAACACTCAAATTATGCAACAAACTTAACAATTCAAAGATGCAATGCACAAACAAATAGCTCGAGGGTTCCATGGAAACAGAATGGAGAAACCAAAGTTTACCCCATGAATAGAATGAGTCCACTTTTCGAAGCTTATATACCACAAGCGGGCAGTCGAGAGAAGGCTCTTGTCAATGTGCACGTGATGAACAGAATGGTTTCCCTCTCGCCGAAACAAAAGCACATAATCATGCTTAAATCATTTTATCATATGCTCATACTTTCATGTTTTCTCATCTTTTCATTCATACAAAATGCCATGACATGTTTCAAGGCATAACATAAAATGTTTCAAAGCATTTCCTTCTTCATTTTGAAATTCATCAACAAAATTCATATACCCAACATATAAAGATTTCTCAAATCATTTAAAGAGTAAGAAATGCAACACTTATGGAGTAATTGAAATAATTTTATTTTCTTGATTTGGAAAAACATTAATGGCTCATAACTCTATTATAAACATGTAACCCGCCTTGATTTCCTTGCTTATAGACTTGCTCAAAATGCCTATTCTTTTGTTCCTCTTGCCTCTTTGGATCCCCTTTATATAATAACAAAAATCACACTTAATAAGGTTTTTAATTAAAAATTCCCACAAAGCACAATCACTCAAATTGGTTCTAAAATACTTAAACCCATGCATTTTCTAATCTCCATGAACTAAAATCCTTTTAAAAATCTAAAAGATTTAAAATGATCTTACCTTGATTCTTCACCAAATGAAGAGATCTTTGGCTCAAATGGAAGCTCTTCTATTCCTCTACCTTTTTCTCTTCTTGAATCACTTCAAAATCTCTCTCAAAAGCTAAGAAATGAAGAAACCCTAGCTCAACTCTTTTTTTTTTTCTCTCAACCTACCAAAACTCTCTTCCTCTCTTTCTTATTTTCAGTATTCTCTTCTTTCTCTCCCTCTAATTTCGTTTTTCTTCCTCTCAAAAGAGCAAGACAACATTTGTTGGACCCCAAACCTTTCTATTAAATGAGAGATTGTTGGCGATTATTCATGTGTAGAGAAAAGGAAAATTCTTGAATTTAAAATAAAATGGCAAAAATGGTTTAGGTATAAGATGGGGTATATATGATATATTGGAAGTTAAAAGCTGAAAAATGTATATGTTCATTGAGTATGCTTCGGTATTTTAGCCATAACTTTTGCTCTAGTTATCCAAATGAGATGATTTTTAATTTAAGTTAAACTAGGGAGATAAGGCTACAATTTTTCTAATGAAATCAAGTTTTTATTCGGTCTCTAAGAATGTCAATTTTCATATAGAAGTTGAGCACAGAATAATGTTTTAGTATAAGGACAGTCCGAACCGCTTAAGGTATAACTTTTGGACTGTGGAGCCAAATTGAATGCTTTTGATGTCATTGAAAAATTGAGACAATGAGGAACATTTTTTTCTAGAAGGAAGTGTTACCAAATTTCTTCAATTGCATGATTAGAATAAGGTCTTGATTTTTTGAAGGAGTTAAGTAAGACTTAAATGAATTTTGAGGCAAGGATAGATTATTTATGTTATTTTTGTGGAATTAATTAGCATGTTAATGGGAGTTAATTAGCATGTTAATTTGAGCAAGACCATATGACATAGATTAAATTGAATTAAGGTGGTAAGATTGCATGAGGGGCAAAATTGGCAAGCCACTTAAGCTTTTAAGTTACAAGGC
>JANIJH010000006.1:59856296-59881798 GCA_024520975.1 Erythroxylum areolatum | reverse complement strand
TGAATGCATGTACAATCATGTGCATGTGCAAAAATTTCTATTCATGTATATATGGAGGCCATATTATGCATGATCATACCGAGATAAGTTTACACATTCATAACCCATTCTAAATTACTATTTTACCTTTTCCATCGATGATGGGATGTTACATTAGATGCTAATAATATATGGGATTTAGTGAACTTACTTGTGGGAAAGAAAGCTATTGGATGTAGATTAGTGTTTACAGTTAAATTTAATTTTGATATATCAGTAGCTCAACTTAAAGCATGTTTCGTGGAAAAGACTATACTTAGACTTATGGTGTGGATTATTATGACACTTTCTTTCTTGTCGCTAAATGAACATTTATTCGTTTATTCATTTCTAATGACTACTACTCATTATTGGTCTTAACATCAATTAGACATATATAAAAAATACCTTCTTACATAGTGACCTTCAACAGCAAGTATATATGGAGCAACAACCTGGTTTGTTATTTATGAGGGGTATACAAAATTTTGTTATTTTCAAACGTCTTATATGGTTTAAATAAAGTCCTTGTACTTGGTTTGAAAATTTTAATTAGATAGTGGAAACAATTGGAATGAGTAAGAGTAAATTTGACCCCTGGATATTCTATAAGCATTTTACATTGTGCATCATTCTCGTTATTATACGTAATGATATTGTCATTACTAGAAGTGATACTATGGGTGCTCCATCTCTGAAGTCCTTTCTTCATAATTAGTTTCACAAAAAAGATGTAAGGGCTTTGAAGTATTTTTTTAGGAGTAGAGGTGACAAGAAGTAATAAAGACATGTTCTTATATGAAAGGAAATATACACTCGACCTATTAACTAAGACCAAAAAAATTAAGGACTAAGTCATGCTAAGCTCTAGTATGCTTATGGAGATTTGCTTAAAGATCCTAAGAAATATTAAAGATTAGTTAAAAATTACACTATCTTACATGAACTCATCATTATATTACATATTTTATTAGTATAATAATTCATTTCTTCCTCAATTATTCATCATTGGACTATTCTAGAATATATCTTATTTTACTTAAGGAGCTCCTAAATGAAGGATGTTGTATGAAAATTATGGACACCCTAAGATTGACTGAAAATCCACAATTGCCTATTGTATCTTTATTAGAGGAAATTTAGTTTCATGAAAAACAAGCAAAATATTGTTCTCAGGTCCAATATAGAATTTGAATATAAAGCTTTGATATTATTATCATTTGAGATAACGAGGATGTCATCATCATCATCACACCTAGTCTGAAGTCTCGCAACAAAGCGAGATTTGGGGAAGTCTGATAGTACGTAGCTTACCCCTATATAGTAGAGAGGTTGTTTCCAATAGATCCACATGCAGATATGACAATAAAGGAATGATGTAGGTTAAAAGAGTAAATAAGTAAAACTAGCACGCTAAATCATTATGTAAATAAAATTACAATAAATAAATAAATAAATAAATAAAAATAAAATATAACTCGACTTTTTAAAAAATATTTTAAAACTAAAATATAAAGAAATATAATATCTCTTTATCTTTAGAAAAGCATCAATACCCAGATGATAAGAGAGTAATAAAGCATCAAAAAATTCGACTTTGAATCATACAAAACACGAAAACAAAAAAAAAGAACATGTAGAAACACAAAACTTCTAACCGTAAAATCATTAAGCATAAAAATTCAATCTTGACATAAACCTAACAATATCATATGCAAAGAGATCAACATACTAAAACTCAGAAAGCATTAAACACTAAATCAAACAAAGAAGCTAATATCAAAAGCAAAAAATCATAAAGAACAGAAATTGGTCATAGAGCCTTAACACTAGGAAAGTTTGTTAGCTCAAGGTTTATATTTAATGATTTTCATGATAATTTTATAATATTTCAAAATTCAAATTGGATTTATTTTCTTGTATAGAGAACAATTTTTTAAAAAGGAAATAAAATCATGGAAAAATTACTTCTTTCCTTGCAGCAACCTTATTAGTCAACTTTCTTTATTAACATTCGGGAGGATCTTACCTTTTCAAACAAATAGCTCCAGAAAATTTTGTTACAGTAAAGATGATATTGAAAATCCAAAGTCAACTCAAAATTAAGATAAAGTAACGATTAATTAAAGAAATTGACTATTTAAAGAAGAGCAACAATACTTATGAAGTAACGAACATACACAAACTTTCGAAACATTTAAGCGTCATCTATCTTCTTAAGAGTCCTATCATTCTTATTGTTCCTTAGAAAGTGAAATTACTCTATCAATAGAGAAATTATTATTTAAGAACTTACTTTTAATTTTACATTTTATTCTTCTGTGAGTTTTTAGAAGCTTGTTATACACTTTAAGTGTGGAAGGTTGGAGAATCTTGAAAAATATGTACTTGTGAGCTTGAAAAGGCTAGTCAAATTACAACATTTTTTTTAGTGAAACACTCAAGTTGAATACTTGGGGACTGAACATAGGCTTAGGTTGTAAGTGGAACAGGTATAAATCGACTGCGTCCTTCTCTCTGTTCTCTTAACTTCTAAATTTCTGTATTATACTCTGTGTGTGTCTGTGGTTATTTCAGCAAGAGGCTTTTTCACTTTATAACAAGCTCCTTCTGTTTTTAACTTATAAGAAGTCCTTTTCAGTTTTAATAGGCGCCTTTTGTTTTAATTGTTTTTAACATAACTTTTCATTTAGTAGGCTCCTGTCGTTTAATAAGCTTTTTATCATTTAATAGGCTCCTTTTGTATAAATAGGTTCCTATTGCATAACAGGCTCCTACTGTTTTAATTATAGATTGGCTCCTATCATTTCCTTTTGAACAGAAAGTAACTTGCAAAATCTTTTTAAGTCATACATAATTCACTCCCTCTTGCGTGTGTTTGCTTTATCATTTGCTATCAAAGTGAGGTTTCATATTTATTATGTTTTACAGCATGTGATAGATCATGGCAAACAACTTAAGAAACCTTGAAGGACAATCTGTCTCAAAGCTTCCTGACTTCAATGGAAACAACTATTCCTATTGGAAAGAAAAAATAACCATCTATCTTCAATCGATGGATATTGAAATCTGGAAAGCTATCAAAGATAGAGCTACACCTCCTGCTACTGACAATGTAGACGTGTGAATGATGCTGATAGAAGAAATACACAGTTGAATGCCAAAGTAAGACATCGTCTGATATGTGCATTATCTCCAAAAGAGTATGAAAAGATATCCTACTGTTCTATAGCAAAAGAAATGTGGGACAAGTTTCAAGTTACTTTGAAGGAACGAATGAGGTAAATAAATATAGAATAAATCTTTTAGTGCATCAATACGAGACTATTTGCATAAAACAGGGAGAAACAATAGACAAATTCTTTGGACATTTCAACAACGTCATCACTACCTTGAAAAACTTGGGCAAGATATTACAAATGACGAGCTGGTAACAAAAATTCTAAGATCATTACCAAAGGAATGGAGGCCTAAAGTGACAGCTCTGGAAACTGCAAATGATCTCGATACAATATCACTTAACTGGTTAAGAGGAACCTTAATGATTTATGAAGTCGGGCTTAGGTGAGATGAAGGATTCTCATACAGAAGAGAAATAGCACTAAAAGCAGTTGACAAATCAAATATATCAAATGATAATGAAAGTGATACTGAGTTGTACATAGATGGAGATGACAAATTCAACTTCATGATCAAAAAATATGTCCACTTCTACAAAAAGAAGCTTGTGAAGAAAAGAGAAGGAAACAAAAAAATTGGAAACTACAGATTCCTATCAAAAGGCACAACGACAATAGCAATACATAAAATAATCAAATCATATGTTATCACTACAAGAAGCTTGGACACACAAGACAAAAATGTCCTCTTCTTCAAAAGGACAAGACAGAAAACAGAAAACCCAAAAAGCATGATATGACTGGAGCTTGGTTAGATGAGGATTTTGATAACTTTGAAGAAGAAGAGCCTGAGGAAGTCAGCAACATGTGCTTTATGGCCAAACCAGGAGATGATGAGGTATAATATTCTAAATCTGATATTGAAATTGATGAATTGGGAGATGCATATCATGATTTATATGATCAGTAAAAAAAATTAATAGTGCAGTATTTCAAAAAGGTTAAAAAGTCAAAAACTAACGATGAATCTTTAATGAATAAGATTAAATTATTATAATTAGAAAATAAAGATTTGTTGTCTAAAGTCACTTATCTTGAAAATGATAATAAGTAAACAGTTTCTGAAAAAGAATGCTTGGAACAAAAACTAATTAAGTTAGAAAACTCATGACTTAAAAATGACTCTGGTAAGAAAAAACAATTAGAAGAGAAAGTTGTTGCTTTAAAACTCGAAAAAGAAAAATGTGCTAACAAAATTGTTTCTTTTGAAAAAGATCTTGTTAATTTTGTTAATGGAAGAAGCAATCTTGATACATTACTTAAGTGTGGTAAATGTGTTTTTGATAAGGCTAGAATAGGATATAATGAAGATAACAATATCAGGCCATATAAAAACTTCTTTGTTAAATCCAGCAGTAGCTATAGCCAAAACAACAGGAACTTAGTAAGTGGCAAAAAACATAACAACTATCATTCATCTATTTTGTGCGATTATTATGGTAGACACGGTCATATTAGTTACTCATGTTACTTTCAGAAAATGAAAAAACCATCTCAAATGTATGTTTGAAGACTGAAAGGTCAAACTACTAACGTGAAAGGACCCTTAAAGATTTGGGTACATAAAATGAGATAATACACTCTGTAGATATCCTTCAAAATGGAGACAAAGGAAAATCAATGAATAGTTAATAACAGTTGTTCGAGACACATGATAGGTGAAATATCACATTTAAACTATATTGAAAGGAAAGACGGAAGTAATGTTGTCTTTGTTGATAAAAACAAGGCAAAAATCACCGGAATTAGTAAAATTGGTGCTTTTTACTCTGCTGTTATTGATATTGTTCCTTTTATTGATGGATTGAAACATAACTTGCTTAGTGTAAGTCAATTATGTGATAAAGGTTACAAAGTTACTTTCGATGCATCACATTGTGAAATAATTGACAATCTTAATAATAATATTGTTTTCATTGGTCCTAGAAATTAGAACATATATTGTGCTTAGTTGGAAGATATATCTTCTCAAAGTGACAAATGTTTTGTCTCAACAAAAAAGGATTCACTTATCTGGCACAGAAGATTTGGAAGTGCTAATATGAACATTTTATCAAAATTGTCCAAAAAAGAGTTAGTAAGAGGACTGCCAAATTTGAAATTTAAGAGCAATCAGGTTTGTGAAGCTTGTTTAAAAGGAAAACAAATCAGAAGCATCTTCCCTTCTAAAAATATTGTGACTACCAACCAGTCACTTGAACTCATGTACATGGATTTATTTGGTCCTACTAGGACTTAAAGTTTTGTTGGCAAACATTACGGTGTTGTTATTATAAATGATTTTTCTAGATTTCATAAGTTTATTTTTTATCAAATAAAGATGATACTTTTGTAGTCTTTAAGAAGTTTTGTAAGAAACTTCCGACTAAAAAAAGATACTGCATTACATCAATTTGAAACGATCATAGAGGAGAATTTGATAACAGAAAATTTGAAGACTTCTGCAACGAAAATGTTATAATTCACAATTTCTCATACCCAATGACTCCTCAGTAAAATGGAGTTATTGAGAGAAAGAATAGGACTTTCATAGATATAGCCAGAACAATATTATGTGAAAGTGGCATACTTTATAGTTACTGGACAGAAGTTATGTCAACCACTTATCATATATTTACCAGATGTTTCATAAGACCTATTATGAAAAAGACCACCTATGAGTTGTGAAAAGGAAGAAAACCAAATTTTGCTTACTTTCAAGCATTTGGCTGTAAGTGTTTTGTTCTAAACAATGGAAAAGACAGCCTTGAAAAGTTCAATGCGAGATCAGACGAAGCTATCTTTTTGAGTTATAGTATGGCCAGTAAAGGATTTAAAGTATATAACGAAAGAACAAAGAAGATAAAAGAATCAATATATGTGGTATTTGATGAAACACTACCTTCGAGAATAACAACTAACTCAAATGATAAAGAGAATCCATTGATACCTAAAAATACATCGGAGAATCAAACTACACCTATAATACCTTTAGAATTACAAAATCAAGAAGGCCCCTATGAAGCTATAATAGAGCAGGCTGTTTCATCTCAACAGGAGCCTATATAAAGAAAAACACTGACAAAACAGAGAGGTCTTGTTACTCATCAATATATTCTGGGAGATCCCTCTGAAGTCTAAGAATAAGATCATCGTTCAAGAATAACTTTGTTGCTCTAATCTCATAAATGGAACCAAAGATCGTTGAAGAGGCCCTTACTAACGAAAACTGGGTTTCATCCATGAAAGGTGAACTGAATCAATTTAACAAAAACAAAACCTATAATTTAATACCTCGTCCTTAAAACAAGTCAATCATTAGGACTCAAAGAGTATTTCAAAATAAACTTGACAAAAATGGTAAGTTGCTAAGAAACAAAGCTAGACTTGTAGCTCAAAGTTACAATTAACAAGAAGGTATTGATTTTCATGAAACTTATGCACCTGTTGCTAAATTGGAATTGATAAGAATTTTACTTACCTTTACATGCTATAAAAACTTCAAGTTGTTCCAAATGGATGTTAAAAGCGAATTTTTAAATACAATAATGAAGAAGTATTTATTAAGCAACCCCTAGGTTTTGAAGATGAAAATCATCCAGATTACATGGTGAAGTTAACCAAAGTTTTGTATGGTTTAAAGCAAGCTTCTCGAGCATAGTATGAGAGGTTAAGTAACTTTCTGCTTAAGAATAACTTTAAAAGAGAGGATAGGTTGATAAAACCTTATTTATTAAGAGAAAGGAGAACAATTTACTCATAGTGCAAATACATGTTGATGATATAATATTTGGTGCTACTAATCTATCCTTCCATGAAGAATTATTAGCATTAATGCAGGGGGAGTTTGAAATGAGCATGGTGGGAGAATTATCATTTAAAATGAGCATGGTGGGAGAATTATCATTCTTTCTCGGATTACAAATCAGGCAAACAAAAAAGGAATCTTCATTTTCCAAGATAAATGTAAAAAGGAACTCATCAAGAAATATCATTTTGAGAATGTTAAATTGATGAGTACTCTCATGTACATTGGAATTAAACTTGATAAAGAAGAAGAAGGCGAAGTTATGGATGAGACAAAGTATAGAGGAATGATTGGATAACTACTATATCTTACAAGCTCAAGACCAAACATTATGCTTAGTATATGTCTTTGCACACGCATTCAATCAAATCCAAAAGAAAGCCACCTTTAAATAGTCAAAAGAATCTTTCGATATCTCGACAGAACTATGGATTTTGGACTATGGCATCCAAAAATTGATTCATTTAACATAGTAGGCTATTGTGATGCATATTATGCAAATGATAAAGTTGATCGAAAAGGCATAAGTGATCACTGTCAATTTCTTGGAGGATGTCTAGTATCTTGATCCTGCAAGAAGCAAAATTGCATAGTGCTTTCGATGACTGAAGCGGAATACATAGTAGCTACCAGCTGTTATGCTTAAATATTATGGATGAAACATCAAGTACAAGATTTTTCTCTAAACTTTTCTCATATTCCTATATCATGTGATAATACTAGAGCTGTAAATCTTTTTAAAAATCCTATGCATCATTATAGGACTAAACATATAGAAATCAAACATTATTTTCTAGAGATCATGTTTTAGAAGGAATTATTGATCTTTTGCATGCTAATACTGAGAATCAAGTAGCTGACATTTTCACCAAGTCACTCTCTGAAGATAGATTTTATGTGTTAAGAAAAGAGCTTGATATGTGCAAACTCTCGTATATTATTTCTGCATGAATATTCTCTGCTACTTATCTTTGCATTTCGTTTAAAAGGCTCCTTTTATTTTGTTTTATTTCACTTCCTACCTACCCTCTTTTATTATTTTTGATGATAACAAAGGGGGAGAGTTTATGTTGATATTTCTTTTTACATATTTCTGCATATATGATGATATCTCTCTCAATGCATATTTCTCAATAGTACCTCGATTATATATATGATTGATTTTGTTTTTAAACATATATAAATCTGTGATATATAAATGATATGTTCCCTTCTTAAGAGACAAGCTCCTTCTAATTATGTCTGAACATATAAAAGTTACAGGTATCTTTCAAAATCATTTATCATCTCTTTGAATTTTGAAAAATATATCTATTATTGCTTGTCATCATAAAAAAGGAGAGATTGCTAACTCAAGGTTTAGATTTAGCGATTTTATTGATAACTTTAATTCAAATTGGATTTATTTCCTTGTATAACGGTTTTTTTAAAAATAAAATAAAATCATTGGAAAATTACTTCCTTTCTTGCATGAACCTTATTAGTAAACTTTCCTTATTAACATCCGGTAAGATCTTACCATTTCGAACAAATAGCTCTAAAAAAATTTTTCCAACAGAGCTGATATTGAAAATCCAAAGTGAACCCAGAATTAAGATGAAGTAACTACTAGTTGAAGAAATTGACTATTTAAAGAAGAGTAACAACACTTTTGAAGTAACGAACATACACAGACTTTCGAAACATTTGAGCAGCATCTATCTTCTTAAGAGTCATATCATTCTTATTGTTCCTTAGAAAGTGAAATCACTCAATCAAGAGAGAAATTATTATTTGAGAACTTACTTTTGAGTTTACATTTTATTCTTCTATGAGTTTTTAGAAGTTTGTTATACACTTAGAGTGTGGAAGTTTGGAGAATCTTGAAAAATATGTACTTGTGAGCTTGAAGAGGCTCGTCAAATTACTATTTAGTTTTTATAGTAAAACACTCAAGTTGAATACTTGGGGACTGAACGTAGGCTTGGGTTGTAAACCGAACCAGTATAAATTCATTGTGTCATTCTCTCTCTTCTCTTAACTTTTAAATTTTTGCATTATATTATGTGTGTGTTTATTTCAGCAAAAGGCTCCTTCCCTTTATAATAGGCTCCTTCTGTTTTTAACTTACAAGAGGTTCTTTTCAGTTTTAACATACGTCTTCTATTTTAAATTGTTTTTAACAGAACTTTTCTTTTAGCGGGATCTTGCTGTTTAACAAGTTTTTTATCGTCTAACAAACTCCTTCTATTTAAATAGGTTCCTATTGCACAACAGGCTCCTATTGTTTTAATTATAAACAGGCTCTTGTCATTTCCTTTTAAACTGGAAGTAACTTACTTTTTTTTAAAGTCACATACAATTCAACCCCTCACCCCTACCCTTTTTGTGTGTGGTTGCTTTATCAAAGTTGTGATAATCAAGTTATCCTATATATTACTTTTGATCATGTGTTTTATAAATGAAGTAAACATATTGAGATTGATTATCATTTAGTTCATGATAAAAGTACAACAAAACTTGATCTCTGCAAAATACATAAAAACTAGAGAACAATTTAAAGATATTTTCATAAAGCATTTAAATAAAAATCAATAATGTTTCTAACAAACTAGATATGATTAATATTTATTCTTCAACTTGAGAGAGTTACACATTGCTTTTATAGTTGTAATTATAAGGATCTCATTTAGTAATTACCTATTGATTAACTAGTATATATATGTAGCTATATTATTTATTAATTACCTAATATAGAAATTAGAATTGATTAAACTAGGGATCTCATTTGGTAATCACCTAGTTGGTTATTGACCAACAACTTGGTATGGAACAAAATTGTAAGGATTTGCATAGTTAACCTTGAAAATTTGCATGCAACACTTTGAAATGGAAAACCAATAGCTCTACACTACTTAAACTGCTATTAAGAACCAGCTCTTTCACCATCCATGTCTTGAAACAAAATCATTCATGATGAGAAGCTAGAAGACCAGTTGGAAGTGTGATAAATTATGTAGAAAATTTTAACAACTTGCGCTTATTGAGATGCAGATTTGCAATCGTTCTCATAGATACTATACCGACCTATAAAAATAAATATGGTAGTTGTACATATATCTACATCATACCCAACGCTCCATGCACAAAGATTCAACTCCCAGACAGAAAATCAACTTGGGCATGAAGTAAATCTAGAACAACTTAATGACTCACTTGCACCTCCTGGATTTTCTAGCAAAGCTATTGGGGGTGTAGCTACAAAGTAAAGTGTATACTGGAGCTGCTAATGGAAATGAGACATCTTATTAGAATCTAACGTTACCAACATTCAATGTATTGTGTAATGCTAAGGTATAAACAAGCTGGATACCATTCAATGTATTGGGTAATGCTAAGGTATAAACAAGCCGGATACCATTCAATGTACTGTGTAATGCTAAGGTATAAATAAGCCAGATTTTATGTTATGAGTACTCTACATCCATTAAAAATGAAAATGTTAAAAGGGTTAATAAAGGGTAAGCGTCAACTAACTAAATGGCTAGATCTAGTTATTTTGGCAATGGTTGAATCTATGCCTAATTTTTTTAATGGGTTTTACACTCTACTCATTTTAAAAATTCTAATATGATGTCAGAGTAGGTTTGGTCCAGATTTTTAATTTCTCGATTGTCTCTTTAGATGTCCAGTCCCAACAGTCCAATCTGGTTATTGCTGCGTTTATTTCAAGTAATAACTGAATATCCGGTTCTAGTGACACTTTAGGGGGAAGTGTTAGAGTATTTCATATTTATTAAAAATGAAAATGTTAAAGAGTTAATAAATGGTAAAGGCCAACTAACCAAATAGCTAGTTTTATTCATTTTGACATGGTTAGACTCGAGTCTAATTCTTATTATGGGCTTTACACTTTACTCATATTAAACACTCTAATTTATTTGAGCTCAATATTACAAAAATTGAATATGGTATCAGAGCAAGTTACTTTTAGGTTAGTCGTCACTACCTCGACATGATAGCCTGTGCCATGTGTTGGGCCTTAAATTAGCCCACACGTGAGGAGGACATGTTGAAATATATGTAGGAGTTTGTCCCATATGGAAAGAATATATGATCTCGAGCATGCATATAAGTCTAGTGAAATACTCTTTCTATCACTAATTAGTTTTATGATTGAATCTTATTTAGGCTTATATGTGCTCAGTTTATTTGGGCTTAATCTTATAAAATTTAACATTTTAGCATAACACTTGACGGGTCACTCTGTCTTCTATGGCATGCATTTTTAAATAATTTTTTAGTTTTGAATAATAATGAAAACACTTTAATAAAAATTATTCATTTAATAAAACACGTAGTATTTTTTAATAACACTAAACTATAACTTTTTTGTTAAGAAAATACATATTCTCTAGTTTATTTCTTATTCTAAGTGACTTTTTCTTTATAATAATCATGATTTTAAGAACTTAATTCATATATCATATACTAGACCACTTCAATTAACATATAGAAAAATATTAATCTTTAGTTTTTGAATTACAAAATAAAAGTATTGAAACGTATTGTATATAACTGGATAGAAATTTAAATCGAAGAGATTTTGGATTGTATAAAGAATTGTGTATACACATCTTTCTTATTATTTGATTATTATAAAAATATTTTGTGTAAAAGACCTAAGGGGGTGGTTGGCTCCCATAGAAAATGATAATATGAATGAAAATGAATATAGTGAGAAATAAAGATTAATATAATCATTATAATTATGATGGTTAGTTAAAAAGAATGAATGATCATCATTATTATTAATAGTGGTTAGTTTGTTAAAAATATTAATAAATAAAAATTAATTAATTATATTTAATTGCTAAAAAAGAGAATAATTAATTATCTATATCGAAATTAATTAATTATATATTAATTAAATATATTGTAATTAAGTATATTTTAATTAATCATATTAAATCAATTAATTAATTATATTTAATTAAAAAGAAAAAAAGAAAGGAAAATGTCACGCCGAAAATACTTGCTGCAGACCAGGAATGAAACTCATTCCTCTAATATATCCAGGATATGGATGGTTCCTTGAAAGTCAGATATCTTCTATAATCATAATGTGAAAGCAACCACCTACATTCATTCTATACCTATTGATTGATTCTTAAACCCATGAACTAAGTACTAACTTCCTAGTTTAAGAAATCTTTAAAATTTTCAAAAAAAAAAGTTTTTAATTAAAAAAAAAACTTCTTCTCTTAAATTTTGGTTAAGAAGCAATGATGACATAAACATTAGACATAGATTAATCAAATATCACTAATATAATAACTCAAATTATCTCTTAAATTTGATTTAAACTAATTAAATTTGACTTAAATTAATAATTTAAGATACAACAATAATACCTAGCGAAAGTCTTGTTGGAATGCGAGATCTGGGGAAATTAATAAGTTAATATAATTATAATAAATTATTAATTTGAGTCAAATTTAATTAGTTCAATTTGAATTTAAAAGTTAAGTTGAATATATCATGTTGACAATATTTGATTAACACAAATGTGATATTCTTGTGGATCGTTTGAAAATAATCTTTTTATTAATTATAGGTAAAGTTGCGTATTATTGAATTTTTCCAGATCTCATATAGGTGTGATATTTTTACTAAATTATTATTGTTTTTTACAAGTGTGATGTTCACGATACATATAATTCATTAATCGAATTCTAAGAGGAGTTTTTTTAGAAAAGTGAAATTTAGATTGAGTTTTTTAAAGAATTTAAAAAATTATAGAGTTTTTTTTTCATGATTTTTTAAACTATAAGGTCTCGTTTAATAATCGGTAATGAAGAGGTAGGAATGGCAATGCAACCTACATTTTTTACTGTTAGTTGTTTGGTTACAATAACAGATAAATAGGAAATGACAAAATTGAAATTAATCTTAAATAATCTAGGACTTTTGATTCTTACAAAGATGTAAGCATACGTTGAAATGAAAATTTTGGAATAATAAATAAAGATATTATCAAAATACTATCAAGTTTTTATCAAAATATTATCGAGATATTATTAGGACATTGATTCTTATCATAATATTATCTTTTATATTATTTTAATAATTTTTTTGATTTGTTTTATCAATACTTTTTATCGTAAAAATTATTCATATTTGTTTTAAAATTAATAATTTTATAAATTATTAAATTTTTTATTAATTATTTATAAAATATAAATATTATAATTAACTATGTAAAAAATTATATAATAACTAAATATAAGTATAAAATCAAACACAAGTATAATTATTGACTTTTATAATTTCATTTTTAATGCTTACATAATAATCTCACTTTTTATTCTTATTCTCATTTTATTGTTCTGATTCTTCACTATGGGTTACAAACGAGGCGCAAGGGAGTTTCTTTATCTTAATTTTATTGTTTTAATTTATTTTAAAATAGTTTAATAACGACGGCGTTTGATGTCTATTATCACCGTCGAAGCCCTTGCTTCTTTTTCCTTTTCTTAAGAACAAGAGAACTGTAAAAACTAAAAACCACTCGCGGTGCGAATCAACTGAACGGAAAACCCAGCTCTATCTAACAAACTTTTCCCATCTTTCCGTTTCTAGGGTTTCTGTATTATCATCTCCTTCAACAATGGCAATGGCTGCTCTCAGGCGCGAAGCCCGGCGATTCGCCGCTACCCCTCTCTCTAATCCTCACCCAATCGCCGCCGCAATCCGATCCTCTGTCATCTCCGAGTACGATTCCATTTCCCTTTCATGAATATGAATGGATTGGATTTATTTGCACTTTGATCTTCTTCTTCTTTTATATATATACTCTTTGTGTTTGTTCCTGGGGTATGCGGTTGACCGAGAAGTGTCGGATTGGTTTTATATGGCGATTCATCTCCATGATTTTGTGCTTCCTCTTTGTTGGGAAGACTGGAAAAGAAAAGAAATTTTGAAGTTCAACGTCGATGGGCGTAATACGGTGAAAATGGATGTGAAGTGGATTTTGCAGGTTTCAAGATGATAAACTGATGGATTTCAGTATACTTTGCTAAAAGTTTAGACATTGATAACAAATTCTTGCAATGGATGTTATCTTTTGACATTCGGTTGGTGTTTTCTTATCACTGTTCGATATAGTCAGCGGCATTGCATTCCAGATAAATTTTTTTTGTCGAGGTTATTTTGGTTTTATGAGCATTGTATTGAAGTTACAAAAAGAGACAATATTTTTCTTAAGAATTATTTTTCTCAAATCCTTCTACGGCTTGATTGCGTCTTGCGATTCTTATGTCAAGCAGAAGCAGTTTCAAACCATATACAACGTGTTTTGTTTGTTTAACAAGGAACTCTTACTCATTTTAGTATGCATGGGCAACGAAGGTAAATAAAGTTCAGGTAAAACTCTGAATGCATTGAGATGGATTCTGGTTTGTGTATTGTGATAGAAACTTTGAAGTGGAACGTTGTGCAAAACTTTTTGATGACCTTTTCCTATGAATTCTTTTTTTCCTAAACCCATATTGGCACGCTATTCAACAAACTGCATGTTTTGATCTTGAAATATAAGGACTCCTTGAAAGTCACAACTTGGCAACATCATAATTGTTTATGTTATGAATGGCATTTGCAAAGCCTTTTCTATCTGTCTTAAGTAAATTTTTGTGTATTCTTCTTCATTTTGAATTCTTAAAGTTCATTATGATCTATAGGGAGCAGGCCCCTGTGGGAGTGCGCTATATCTCCACTCAAGTTGGTATGAATGCCTGCCATTCTACTTCCATCTTTTGTTGTTTTTAAGAAAGAATTTGCATTCTTTTGCATCTTGTCTTGTTAGACATTGGATAACTATGACCGATTTATCTTACCTTATGCAGTCCGAAATCGTATGAAGAGTGTCAAAAACATTCAAAAAATTACTAAGGCAATGAAGATGGTTGCAGCCTCTAAATTACGAGCAATTCAAACCAAAGCTGAAAACTCTCGTGGCCTTTGGCAGCCATTTACTGCACTTCTTGGTGACACGCCAAGTATGTTTATAAAATTTAGCATGCTTAGTTCAATGGTTGAATTCTTTGAGATATTCCTTTTAATACTGGCCAACTTCCTTCTTTGGATTTATTCTCCCCATGTCATTCCTTCTGGTGCCTGCATACTATTTATATTTGCATGATATGTACGTTATTCTGGGTGGGCATTCCCTTTCTACAAAATATTGTTTCCTGTAAAAGCGTATTATAGCTTATTGATCATTGATATCTGTTTACTCTTTTGATAATTTGAGATAAATACAATCTCTATGGTTTTCACATTACTTGTGCGAATTTTGGTTTCTTTGCTTCAGAAGAGTGAACACTCTCCGATTCTTTTCTTCTCTCATATCAACATATATCTTTAACAATTAATGGTTGCTCGTAACAGAGATATTGTGACAATGCTGGAAAACACATCTTTTAAATTTCTAGAAGACGTTAGTGTCAAAAGTTTGCATTTTTTTTTAGAAGATCTTGTGAAATTCTGGCAATTGTTACTGTGACTTGAATCAAAGTACAGTTACTTTTACCTACTGTCATAGATTGAAAGGAGATTATATTGGTTTTGTTGAAGTCCAAGGAGATTATAAAACTTATATTGTGATGCTTGAAGATAAATTTACCATGTTTAGAATGTTTGCTCGCTGTCTTGTTTGATGGGACTCCTGAGTTCTTTTCATGTCCATCCCTTGTGCTATATATGTATATGTATACATACATACACATTGCATTGAATGGATTATGTCTTATTCTTATTCTTATTTTTAGTTACCCTTGTTGTATCGGCCAGGTGCTGATGTTAAGAAGAATGTCATTGTCACTATTTCTTCAGACAAAGGTCTATGTGGTGGAATCAACTCTACTTCTGTAAAGATAAGCAGGGGTTTGAACAAGTTGGTCTCTGGTAGGCTTTGTTTTGAGTTTGACTCAGAGGATCTGTGTGTACTCATATTTATTTCGTTTGATTAGTTTAAGATTTTTATGTTGCCACAGGTCCTGAGAAAGAAACAAAGTACGTCATATTGGGTGAGAAGGCAAAGGCTCAGTTGGTTCGTGACTCAAAGAAGTACATTGAGATAATAATCACTGAGTTGCAGAAGAATCCACTGAATTATACTCAGGTAAGTCTGGTTGAGTTGATTGGATTTCTTTTTTTAAAAAAAGGACCTTTTATTGAGTTGTGGTTTATATTTTGTGCAGTAAAAGTGCATTTCAAGTAGGGATGGGGGAATTGGCCTGGCCCAAAGGTCAACGAGTCAAGCCATAGTTGACTGGGCTTTAGATTGGGCTCGGGCTTGGGAGGCCTGGCCCCCTGTCCCACCCCCAATGGCCTGAACCACTTGAGCCAATTGGCCTTGGTTCAATTGACTCTGGACTGCCCGAGTCCATTATGCCGGACTTGGGTCGTGAAAAAAAAGGGCTGGGCCATGCCTATTGCCATCCCTAATTTCAAGTTAAGGCCTGTGAGGGACCATCAACACTCTTGGCCTGTGTGATTGTGGTTTTTCTTTCTCCAATTCTCACTTTTCTTTTTTAGTTCTTTTATTGTGCTTTTGAAAACATGCAAAAGAGGCATTTCCAATTGTTTTCCAAATTTTTAATGGAAAAGCAATGCATCAGTCACAATTTTCGTTTTTCTTGAAAACTATTTCTTATAAAATTCTCTTAGAAGATTTTCTGTTTCTATCTGTCAAGGTGTTTTTGTGCTGTAATGTTAACAAGGACTTCAATCTCTTAAGAGTTGCACGAATGACTGAGGCTTTAAACCATTGTGTTTTCAGATTGCAGTCCTCGCAGATGATATCTTAAAGAATGTGGAGTATGATGCACTAAGAATTGTCTTTAACAAGTTTCAGTCAGTGGTTTCATTTATTCCGACTGTTGCAACCGTATTATCTCCTGAGGTAATTTAGAATGTAGCATCAAATAAGTTACAGTTATTGAAGTGATTAGTGGTGTTTGTGTTGGCTTTTGACTAATTTTCATGTAGGTTGTGGAGAAAGAGTCTGAATCTGGTGGAAAGCTCGGTGAACTAGACTCCTATGAGATTGAAGGTGGTGAAACAAAGGGGGAAATCCTTCAGAATCTTACCGAGTTCCAGTTCTCTTGTGTAAGCCTCAACTAGATCCTTTTTCTCTGAGGTTTAGTGAGGACTGAGCGCTGCTTTTATATATATATATATATATAAATAATCTGTTGGTAATAAGCTTTCATATTCTATCCAGGTCTTGTTCAATGCAGTATTGGAGAATGCTTGTAGTGAGCAAGGGGCAAGGATGTCTGCCATGGATAGCTCAAGCAGAAATGCGGGAGATATGCTTGATCGCCTCACTCTGACTTACAACAAGTCTCTCTCTCACTATCTATCTATCTATATAGATTTGTACTTATCTCTCTCACTATCTGTCTATCTATATAGATTTGTACTTACTCTTATTGGAGTTCGACTTACTTGATTCTCGTTGTCTTTATGGTCTGTTTCACAAAAATTTTCTCGTTTACATGTCAGACTGTTCATGAATGAGTGACATGCATATAGTGTTTTGCTTGTTATTGGTTTTCATTATCTGGTTTTTGTGTAACAGAACACGTCAAGCGTCAATCACCACTGAACTGATCGAGATTATATCAGGAGCTGCTGCACTCAAGAGTTAAATGGAGAAAACTTACTCTGCTTGATGACATTGACGAAATAAGACATACAAAACTTTGTTTGGACATTTTTGGTGCTTACCTTTTGAGGATATATTTTGTTCAGCTTTGATTTAATAAATCAGCCCCACCAATGTACTTCATCTTTGGGAAAGTCATGTGGAAAAGTTATAGATAAATCTGATTTTATTAATTTGCAACTTTTTTGCGCCTTAACCGCTGAGCTATTATGTATGAAACTTGAGGATTCTTGTAGATCTTGCTGTATTTGTCAATTATCTGCTAATTTTGATTTCTCGGCCTAGCACATGGATGTATGGACATTTCCAGTGGGGTTTAGTTCGAGGCCGATGACTGACAAACATGGATCTTATAGTTGTTGGATGGAAGCCAATTAAGGTGTGGAAACAGAACGTCTCTAGCGCCTACTCCTGCTTCATTTACTTCTCGCTTCTGCTCTTCTTCAGTTTTTGAGACGGGAAGTTGTATTGCAGGTCATGTTTACTGGAGATGATGACGGCCAAAGAGAACAGGGGAGATGGTTGATATGTATCGGTGAACAACACAAACTCTGTAACTCCCTTCTCTCATATCTTTCTCCTTAATACCTACGTTTCCATGAACCTAAAAAGGAAAAGCCTGACATAGCTCCCCCTATTTTGGTCGAGTTCAATCTTAATATATTCGGTTAAAATTAGTCATTTTTATGATATCAAAATAGCCAGGGCCTTAACGTATTCGGTCCTTTCTCTGGCTTCTCACGAAAGAGCGTTTATTGACTAATAAGGAACGAGTGCGACGATACTTCACTGCGGATGGCACTTGCGCTCATTGTTCCTTGGAGGAATCCTCACTGCATGCCATACGCGACTGTGCTCACACTCGGCATGTGTGGAATAGCTTCCCTCCTTTGACAATTCCCCTCAACTTTTACTGGTTGCATATGAGAGAGTGGTTTCATCACAATCTCCACCTCCACCGACCGGTGTTGGGCCACGACAAGTCGCTCCTCTTTGGCATCACCTGCTGGTTTCTTTGACAGTGGTGAAATTTGTCCCTCTTTGATGACCATTTCTCTTGGCCACATTCACCCATTTCTCACATTTTGTCTTATGCAGGTTTGCTTATCCACTCAGACACGTGGCACAGTAGAGCGACGATGACCGGTCGGCGCCTTCCACAGGAGACCAGTCGGCGCTTAACACTGATGACGCGAGTAACCACTCTTCGGCCACAGCTACTGTCGGCGGTCTCCTCCGGGACAGTGACGGCAACTGGAGGGGCGGTTTCTCCCATAATATTGGCTAGTGCACTCCTCTTCAAGCGGAGCTATGGGGCGTTTATATGAGCCTGTCTCTTGCTTGGATTCTAGGGTATCGTAGGATCGAGCTGGAGGTTGATTCTACTAGGATGATCGATATCCTTTTTTCCCCAGATCATCGCGCTCGGTCTCCTCACTCTCTTGTCCTCAACATTCACGAGTTGTTCACTAGGAACTGTACTGTTGTTTATTGCCATGTCTATCGGGAAAGCAACAGAGCCGCTGACTAACTTGCTCATTATGCCGACCATTTTGATGTTGGAGTTACTTTTTTTGACACTACACCTATAGGGTGCTATATGATCCTTGTACAGGATCGTTCGGGAGCATGTTTCCTGCGTCTTGTTATGTAATTTCGCTTTCTTCCCTTTATATATATAAAAAAAAACGAGGATGATTAATCGATACATAATTTGAGAAATAGATGCTGAAAATGGCCGGTGGATTTTTGCATCTATTAATTTGCCAATACAATTTAGAAACTAAACGCTAAATTATGGTATCAACAATTTGAATGGGGGTATAATAATGGATTTCGCTTGACAATCATAGATTAGCTAGCCAAAGACTGTAGGAAGCCTGTGACAATTTTCGCTCTTCCCACCTTCTTGATTTCTCAATTATTGTAAGCATCAATTTGCTCGACCTTTTTACTTCTCACACTCCTCTCAATAGCTATAGGTACTGAGTCAGGGCGTAGCTCAGTTGGTTCCGGAGGGGCAGATTTGTTCCAAGATGCAAGGTTCAAATCTTACGGTTTGCAGTGTGGGAGTAACATTCTTGAGCCCCTTGTGGGCTCCTTGTAAATCTGTGGATTGCTCACCTCTCCCTTAGTGGACCGCTGAGTACTTAATTTACATCCTCCCAATTGCTTCGTCGGGCCGAGATGTGGGGGGCCCTTTAAGTTGAGGTTCAACCTTTTGCTCCAAGGTACTGAGTTTTTGCTTTTGAATTACAATGACATCAACGGAAGATTCTTTATTATTTTAATTTGACAAATTTTTGGAATGCTCAACAAAAAGCAGAATATCAGCAAAAAAAAAAAAGGCATGTGCAGTTTTCCAGTTACTCAACCATGTGATCGTCTGCGTTGTTCTTAAAAGCATCTACACTTTTCCAATTACTATATTTTTAAAATTTTTTAAAAGAAACCTTGTGGTTAATGTCGAGCTAACAACGTGTTCTTAAGCCTTTAATTTTAAATGTCATACACACAGACAAAGGGGCCAATTTACATTTTATTGATGAAATTAGAAGCTAACTATTTTTAAAATAAATTCGAAATTTAAACATTTAATTGATATTTTGTAAAATTAGAATTTAGAATATAATTTATAAAAACTTCATGACCCTAAAGTTAAACCGACATACGCAAGTCTTAGGATATGAAAGCTCTAATATCTTCTCTTCTGCAATAAAACAAAATGATATTGCACCCATACATACATATACCAATTGGGCGTAGTTTGGACCTTGGAACTTAGGGCAAGAGCGCACAGTATACGTAACATGCCAAGCAAATACAGTTATCTTGTGACAATTCAGGACGTAAAATCGACACCTACAAACGCATCTACTATACCCATGTGCACAATCGAGTTCCACATTCGATTCAGGTACCAGCTCAAATTCCCATCTAACGAAGGCCAAGAGGTGGTCTTAGACGACGTCGTGACTCCGGAACAACGCGTCACTTCCAGGCTCCCCTTAGTCTTCCCTCTGACATTGTGGCGCGAGCTGTACCTCTCTGACTTGCTCAAGAACTCGAATCTCGGGGACAGAGTGCGTGCTTTCTTGAACCCAAAGATCGCGGACACTGTCTCTTCTTTCGCTGCGCGAAATGGGAATAAAGGGTTCGATATGGTGCTTAATGTGGGGATTTTCAAAGTCGAAACGATGGGCAAAGATGAGGTTGATAGAGTCGCTCGTGGGTTGGTCGGGGTGCCCTCCAACTCCCTTCGACTCTGCTGATGTTATTGAAGGAGGGTAATGTGAAGATGGGTTTTGGAATTGCTTGAATCGCCTGTACCTTGTTGCAGAGACAAACGAAGAAGACGAAGACGACGGAAGAGATAACGAAAGCTTCACTAGCCGTTAAAAAGATTAAATACTATACTCTTGCGTTTTGAATAAGGTCTATTGTTGTAAACATACGCCCGAACTACAGTTACATTTAAGTTGCATTGTAACGGATATATGGGCATGTTATAAACTGAACGAAGAATGATTCTCCTTTTCTCTCTCTCGTGATTTTGTGTATCTTCCCTTTTCTCTTGTGTTTCTCTCAAATCGTACCTACTTTTTAAACCAAATGCGCGTCTTTTTTCTGTGATTGGTTTATTCTCTCAACAATTAGGCATCAGGGCATTCAAACATGGGAGACATGAGGATAATTTGAAGGGGCTGTTGGAGAGAATGTTTTCGTGGTCACAGGATAGGAGTAAGCAAATGTTTTCATAAACGCAAAATAGAACTGAAAAGGTGAAAAAAGAAATGACGGAGTTAAAAAATATAATCCTACAAACGCCGTAAAAAATAGGAGGAGATGTCGGAGCAGTAGACCCGACATCCCAGAGCAGCTTCGAGAGATTGACGGAAGAAGAAAGGGCAATGCCCGTGAGAATGAATCGAATTGAATTTCCATCATTTGATAGCAAAAATGTCAAACTATGGCTCTAAAGTTGCGAACAATGTTTTTCGCTCGATCAAAAACTAGAAAGATCGAAGGTGAGTGTTGCTATTTTACACATGGATGATCGGGTGCAAGAACAGTATCAACTATACCTCAGAAACCGTAATAAGATGGAAATAATCGACTGGAATGAATTCACCAAGGCACTCAAACAACGATTTGATGCAGAAATCTTCGATGACCCAGTAGGAGATTTTAAGGAGTTAAAGCAGAATGGAAAAGTGTTCGAGTATTACGCATTATTTGATCATCATTCCAACCGACTGTCGTTACTAAAAGAATTCTTAGTCAGGTTCTTTATTAAAAGACTCCAACTAGAAATAGGTGTAACGGTGAAGCTACACGAACCCAACTCCCTACACCTGACCTATACGCTAGCTAGGAAGCAACAAGCTATACTGATATCTGTAAGCAATACTTTGTTGAATCGGAACAACACCACGAAGAACATGAATAATAGTGTTCATTCCAACTTCCACCCAAAGGGACAACCAACCACCAACATAACAAGGAACTCAAGTTCAGAAGGATTATTGCTAACTCCAACGACAACGTCACGATCATCGTCTTCGGTGAGACCGTTTAAACCACGAAGGCAAATTAGTAGTAGAGACTTCGATGAGAAAAGAGCAAAAGGGCTATGTTTCTGGTCTGATGTGAAATATACAATGGCTCACAAATGTAAGAAGAGGCAACTACAATTTTATGTGATTTCTAGAAAGGATGGTAGTGTGAAAAATCCACCTGAACTAGAAGAAGAGGAGTTGGAGGGAAGCCCAGAAGAAAATGATGGACCTTTGGTTTCCATGCAAGCTATGTTGGGATATTCGGTAAACATGGAGTTCAAACTTATGAGAGTGGTAGGCACATATCAGAGACGATAAATCCACATTTTGATTGATAATGGCAGCACACATAATTTTGTGGACTCATCAGTTGTTAAAAAAAGGTGGATGAGGCATACAAGAGATAGAACCAAACTCTATAACAGTAGGCAGTGGTTTACATTTGAAATGTCATCAATGTTGCAGGAACTTTGCATGAACAATGCAAGGGCTTAGTTCGCATTGGTTCTATCATTGGGGGCTGCAATGTGGTTTTAGAAGTGCAATGGTTGATTGGGTTAAACGAAGTGCTATTTAATTTTGGAGAGTGGACAATGACGTTTCAATGGGAAGGAAGAATGATAACTCTTTATGGAAATCTAAAAAGGAAGTCTCGGATTATCTCAAATAAGGAATTTCAAAAACTGTTGCACAGACCAATAGAGGGGCAGCTGTTCATGTTACGACTAACAACATTGATCGAGTTTCAATTGCAACAGATGAGGTTGAAGGATGAACAATGTAGCATATTCGATGAAATCAATGCAATCTTGTCAGAGTACGCAGAGATCTTCCAGGAACCTATGTAACTTCCGTTGGACCGTAAACACATGAAGGAAGGAGTTGAAACAATTAAGATGTGTCCCTACCAATACTCAAGAGTACAGATGGATGTGATAGAATAGACAGTAATGGATCTCATGAATCAAGGGTTCGTTTGACACAGTTAAGGACCTTATGTATCACCTGTTGTTTTGGTGAAGAAGAAGGACGATGCATGACGCATAGTGTAGACTATCGAGAACTTAACAAACACATGGTAAAAGACAAAGTTTCGATACCGTTGATTGAGGAACTATTGGGCAAGCTACCTAAGGCGAGCTGGTTCACCAAGTTGGACCTACGTTTATGGTATCATCAGATCCAGATGCAGCCAGAAGATATTTCCAATACAACGTTCAGAACACACGAGGGCCACTACGAGTTTCTGGTCATATAGTTCGGCTTGATGAATGCTCCTTTAACATTCCAAAGACTGATGAATGAATTATTCAAGCCATTTCTGCGTCAGTTCATATTGGTTTTTTTTGTTGATATACTCGTTTATAGTCCATCGCTGCAAGTACATATTGAACATATTTCAGTGCCCATATAGACGTTGAAAGACAATCAACTGTTCTTGAAGGGAAGTAAATGTATTTTAGGGGCGCGTCAAATTGAGCATTTGGGATATACGATCTCAGAAGGAGGAGTCACAACTGACAGTTGGAAGGCTAAGACAATAGAAGAGTGGCCGAAACCTAAGGGAATTATGGAGTTAAGAGGTTTCCTAGGCATTATGGGATATTACCGATGTTTTATTAGAGGATATGGATTAATAGCTAAGCCATTGGTTGATTTATTAAAGAAGGAATGTATAGCTAACTGGAATTGGCAGCAAGAAGAGAAAATCACTTTTGAAACATTAAAAAAGGCAGTGACATTAGCGTCGGTGTTAGCCTTGTCGGATTTTTCTAAACCTTTTGTGGTGGAAGCCGATGTGAGTGGTCAAGGAATAGGTGCAGTCTTGCAGTAGGAAGGTTATCCGATTGCCTTTCTCAGTAAGTCGTTGGCTAAACAACATCACGAACTATCAACTTATGAGAAAGACTTTCTGGCAGTAATCAAACTGATTCAATATTCGCACCATTACTTGAGTTACAAGCAATTCATTGTTAAAACAAATCACCTTAGTCTCAAATATTTATTAGAGCAACGATTATCAACTCCTTTCCAACAATTGTGGCTTTTGAAAATTCTTGGTTAAGACTTCGAGGTGCAATATTGTAGTGGAAAGGAGAACGCTGCCGTAGATGTCCTATCCCGAATAACCAGTACTGAAATGTTAATGTTCACAGTAACACAAGTTCAGGGAGAATTACTAGATGCAATTAAGAAGAGTTGGGAAGGGGATCAAGCAATGAGGGAAATTACTAAACAATTGGAATCGGGACATATCAAAACAGGGGTATATGAATAGAAGGAGGATCTGTTGAGATGGAAAGGCCGACTAGTAGAGAGAGCTAACCCAACACTTTGACAACAAATTATTGCCATTAGTCATGACGACGCAGTAGGAGAACATGCAGGTGCAGTGGCCACGACGAAGAAATTACAGAACATGTTCCTCTGGAAGGGGATGGCTCGTGACGTGAGAAATTATGTTCAATCATGCATGGTTTGTCAGAAGAACAAACAAGATAGTTCAGCATACCCAGGTTTACTATAGCCTATCAAAATACCAGAGGGTAGTTAGAGAGAAGTTAGCATCGACTTTATTGAAGGACTCCCTCAGTCGAAAGGGAAGACTGTCATTTTTGTGGTGGTAGATAGGTTCACAAAATATTCTCATTTCATCTCAGTTAAACACTCGTACTATGCTTGTGACATAGTAGAAATTTTCCTCAACAATGTGTTTAAACTACATGGAATGCCAGAGTCCATCATTAGTTATCGAGACCCTGTAGTTTTGAGCAAATTCTGGTAAGAGTTGCTTTGGCTGCAAGATGTTAGACTGAAATATTCCACCGCTTATCATTCATAGATGGATGGCCTTACGGAAGCTGTAACATCCCGTCACCGATGGGATGGGTACAGTTCATCTCATACGTATTCTGAATACGTATTCTGCATGTGTATTCTTAGCCTCTGTGTATTTGATAAATGTTCAGCATTGCCTAAGTATATATATGTACATGCACGTATGACAGAATTCCGACTTGCTTATGAAATTGGACATTTTGTGATTTCCGGTTAATTGTGCTTTGATTAGTGAAATGGGAATGTCAAATTGAAATTAGGAATTGAGAATTGGAAATCCGAGTATGTGATTAGAGATTTTCTCATTTTGAGGATTTATAGGAATTTTTCTGGAATTTTCGGAGTATTAGGCCCGGACCGGAAAGATGGCTTAGTGACTGATTAATTGTGATTCCGGTTCCGAATTTGAT
>JANIJH010000006.1:59812796-59836130 GCA_024520975.1 Erythroxylum areolatum | reverse complement strand
TGTTTGGAATAAATCCAATAAGATTATAATTGAATTCAATTATTTCATATGACACATTTACCCCTGATATATAAAGAGAACCAGGCAAAAGAGTTAAATCTAATTAAAAAAATGATATGCAATTTTCTCGAGTAAATAATTTCACATATAATTTAATATAAATAAATATAAAATATAAAATATTATAATATTATCCCAATTAGATTAGAATTTAAATAAAGCTGGAGTCTTAAATAAATAACTTTTTTAATACGCAAACATTAAAATAAAAATATAAAAATATCTTTAAATAAAAATTGTAATTTTAAATTTAATAATTTTTTAATTTCATAAAACTATTTTTTATTTTGTAAAATTAAAAACTATTATAAAATTCTCTAAAAGCGGTGGTGGAAATAGATTTATAATAAAATATTATTGAGTCTAAATTTTGCACGCTATATATAGGTAACTTCGTCTT
Organism: Erythroxylum areolatum; assembly: GCA_024520975.1. NCBI lineage: Eukaryota > Viridiplantae > Streptophyta > Magnoliopsida > Malpighiales > Erythroxylaceae > Erythroxylum > Erythroxylum areolatum. The sequence continues at coordinate 59,835,670 of JANIJH010000006.1, read as the reverse complement.
CTTCAGTGAAGCAGAACGTCCCCGCTCAAACCCTTCAACGGTTTCCCACATTTCTTCTTCTACTTTTTTTTTTGTTTTCTCCAAGTTTTCTTGCTCTACTGATTACGTTCTTGCTCTCTGTTTCTTCTTCTTTGATTCCTTTCTTCTGATTCCTTGAACAGTAACAGGTTTTTCACAGAGTTTGGTCGATCAAAAACCAGTCTTTTCCACATCCCTCCTTTTATCTCCAGCTTGAAGCCTTGAACCAGTAAGTATAAACAATATTTTGTACTTCTTTCATTAATTTCTTTAACTTTTATTAGTTGTTCCGGTTTGTGGGTATTTGGATTTCATGAACAGAGCAGAGGTTTTACAGAGCTTTGTTGGATCAAAGAACCAGTCGGCTGCTGCTGCTGTGATAGGGTTGAGAAGTTGTGGGTATTATTGGGTTTCTAATGTTAAAAACGAAACCAACATCCTTTAGATTTCAATTCACGTAGTTTATTGCGTGAATTCAATTTACAAGGGGAGGTGGGTTTAAATCCACACCTGAATTGAATTCATGCCAAAAAGATTGTACCAAACAAGTGAATTGAATTCAATTCCTTGTGTTCCAAACAGGGTGTGAGTCTCGTTGGTACTGCATACCCGTCCTTATCAGGAGCATGTCTGTTACTTCCTCCTATTTGCTTTTGATTGTTGGAGGGAATCGTTTCCCTGTTCCACGATAAGCCATTGAATAGATAGGGTAAATATTGATTTCATTTTAAGTTGAAGCATCTTCTCTTATGGTTCAGTTCAAGGCCCTTAGTCCGGTTCGAGCCATCTTCATAAGGACCGGTTCGGTTCTTGAAACCAATCTCACCAACCTCCGGCCCCTAGTCCACCAAAAACCAAAATTTGCGCTAAAACAAGTGCAGACACAAATATAGAGAGATCTTTATGCAGATCTAACCAACCCCAAGAAGAATACGCAACCCGCCTGCTGAAGTGAGTGATTCCTTTTGGATTATTTTCCATTTTAGTGTTTTCTCCCGACGTTACTGATTCCTTTTTGGCTTTACCATGAATTCATTTGCTTTATCCAGACGTTGCTTTGTTTATTTCATGGGAAACTGATTCGTTTTCTTGCTGCCAGATGAAAGCTTTCTTTTTCAATCCTTCCTTCATTTTCCCAGATAACATGCACAATTCTTATGTGATTTGTTTAATTTCTCATTTGTTTGCTTGTCTCCTATGCTTTGCATTTCTCTTTTCCTCTGTCCTTGTTTGTTGTGTTTCGCAAGGTTTAATTGTTTCTGTCATTTAGTTGTGTCTTTTTAACAACTGGGTCGATATGTTTGAACTGATTTGGCTCTTAGGAAAATGTTAGTACTTATAAACTTAATTGTTGTTCACTGAAGTGAATAATGGTACTTGTTTCTGCAATTCATTTATTTTCTCGTCCTTTGGTTATTTGTTAACTAACAGATAGCTCCATGGAGCGGTTGATGCAGTCCCGAATCAAACCCATCAACCCAGTTCATGCCACTTGTGGAGTATATCGCTCCCGATTCATTCCACTAGTTCCTATACAGCTGGCCGAAAAATTCCCGAGAAGTGGCTGTTTGTTTATGGACCAGAGGAAATCGTTCAATTCAGTTGTCGCTTCTGTTCAACCTTTAGAAGCCTCTACAATGGGCCACTTTGATAATACACTGCCATCCAAAGGTTAGCAACGTTAGCCAAATATCTTTTACTTTATTGATATCCTTATTCTGTAACAGATCTGGCTTCGTGTTACCACTATTAAGTTGCTGAATTCTTTGCTGAGTTGAAGCCTTTTGGAGTATTTTTCACTAAGTGAAAGCACCTTTAACGAGTTGGAAATAGTGTGGAAACTTCATTTTGGGTTCTGACTTGCAAAATATTAAGTGTTGAATTCACCTTTAACTGAAAATTCTAAAAGACCAATTGTTTATTCCTTTATTTGAAGAACAGAGGTTCTTGACGTTTGGAGAACTGCTGAAGCAGTGTGCTTTGATGTGGATAGTACCGTGTGCCAGGATGAGGGTATTGATGAACTTGCAGATTTTTGTGGAGCTGGAAAAGCAGTTGCAGAATGGACTGCTAGGTTGTTTTTAATTTTGCTTTTGGTGCAAGTATTTTAATTTCTGAATTAGATCTAATTTTGGCATTGGATTACTAGAGCAATGGGTGGTTCTGTTCCTTTTGAGGAAGCCTTGGCTGCCAGACTGACTCTGTTCAAGCCTTCTTTATCCCAAGTCCAGGATTTTCTTGAGAAGCAGCCTCCGAAGTATGTTAAAACCTCTATTGCCTGTCAATATGGTCCGTCAATTTCTATGTTTTAAGAACTTTTTTTACTACAATGCTATACAACTTATCGGTGGATTTAAAAGGTGGTTCTCTTAGTAATTTGTATAGACAATTGTTTCAAGGGGAAAAAAATCGAGACCTTTGGGGCAATGTGCCTGACAACAAAAGTATCAAAAGTTTTCTTTTTTCTTGCCCTTTTCTATCATTTTGATATGCTTCTCGAGCTTCTGTTTGCTCTCACTGAGTTAGATTATTTATGAAAGCACATTTACTGATGTTCTGTATTTTAATCTTTATGATTAAAAGGTCTATGTACCCTATTTTGTAGGATTTCTCCTGGCATGGAGGAGTTGGTCAAGAAGCTGAAGGCAAAGAAAAAAGATGTCTATTTGATATCCGGAGGCTTTCGCCAAATGATCAACGTACACTACTATATAGAATCTTTGTTATCTTATTTCATTTCTTGTTTTGTTTGAATGTGGCTTCTACTGCTGTAGTCTTCTTTTAACTCATAAAACTAAATGGATCAGATGATACATTGTAAAAATCATTGAAAACCACTACATGAATATCAAAATATCTCTTGATGTTGCCAATTTATAGGTGCTGGGGGCTAGAGTTTACCACTATCCAATAATGAAGCGGTCCACTAGTATCTACTCAAAATCTAGTAAAGAAAGAATTCTTAACGAATGATGCCATTAAATTTGAAGAAATTTATGGTCAAGCTTTAGTGAGTGCTTATACAAAATATCATTGACTCCATAAACTTGGCTTCAAAAAGCATGATAAATGGGTGAAATAGATTATTCCTCAGGTCTCACAGCATCATACATTATAATTTGTGATAACGTTAAACATCATATATCTATGTAAATGGTACTTGTGTATTGATAGAATAGTTTATGTCTGACTAGAATCATGGATTCAGTACTTGTGTCCATCATGGCGTAATTGGTTGTGTTCTTACTTTCATATTTTTACATTTACTTGTAGCTTTTTCTCTGTGATAAGTTTTATCCTGTATTTTGTTTGGCTCCACTTATCATGCGAGTGTTTTGCAGCCTGTTGCAGCAATCCTTGGAATTTCACCTGAAAATATATTTGCCAACCAATTATTATTTGGGAATTCGGGAGAGTTTGTGGGATTTGATGCTAATGAACCAACTTCAAAGAGTGGGGGAAAGGCAACTGCGGTGCAGCAAATAAGGAAGGTGAGTCTCATAGTGGCCTTTTTTCATATAATAGTTATTAAGAGTGAAGTAAAGTTGATCGGGATGGCTCACAGGTTCATGGGTACAAGGTTCTTGTTATGATTGGTGATGGTGCAACTGATCTGGAGGTAAGCAAATCCTTTAATGCAAGGCAAATGATCATAAGAAGCTTCTTAATGGCTGATGTTTCAGTTTCTTATATTTTGTTGACGTCTCTGCATCTAAACTGCAAATGAATGATTCCACTCATGGTCTGTGGGATTACCTTATTGTGTACTGGGGGAAAGCTGTAATTAGAATAGGGAGTCTCTCCTGATGAATGTCTTCAAAATTTTAACTGACTGCTTAAGTGAAGTTGTGGTCTAAAAGGGAAGTGAAAATTTCCTCTTAAAGTATGGCGCTGTTAGTCCAATCTGAGCTTCATTTACAGTTTCGTTATTCTACTAATGTGTAGGCCCGTAAACCTGGAGGTGCTGATTTGTTTGTTTGCTATGCCGGTGTTCAACTTCGAGCTGCTGTTGCTGCAAAAGCTGATTGGCTTGTCTTTAACTTCACAGATATGATAAATTCATTGGAATAACAAATAGTCTTAGACCAGTTTGATTCTCAGGATTATTTGTAGATCTCATCTTCCTAAAGTTTTGTATTAGAAAGTGATTTTGTCCGCTTGCATAAGTGAGGAAAATTGAGTTGGTGAGATTGTGAATGCCTCATTTTATTTGAGAAGATGAATAAAACAGCTTTTTGGTGGCTCCTTTTCTTTTCAGAAGTTTGTCTGCGTCTTCCCTTTGTCTGTAATTTGTATTCCGAACTACGTGGACATGAACAGCAATAGTATAAATCACTACACAGGCGATTTTTAATATGATAATATGATAAGATGGTGATTTTTATTGGCGATGGTAGGAATACTGCAATTGTAACGGTAAGAAACTACAGAAGATGGTTGGTGCCCAAAGTATGATGGGTTTAGACATTGAATTTGTCTTATCTGGATCTGTGTTTTGCAACTTCTTTTTAATTAATTGTTAAATGCAGATATTCTGTAAGAAGTTATTAAACAAGTGAAAAGAAAGTGGAACCAGCTGCAGAAGTTGTAATTATATATACATCCAGTTTCATAAACAAAGTCTTATACGTGTATTTATTCAAACTATTGGTTGGGTCGTCGAAGCCCTTAAAATAATACCGATTCTTCAAACTTTTGTAATAGTCGTGGAATCAGGTTGAATCTTTAGAGAATTAAACACTAGTTTTTTAATTTTAAACATTAAAATTAAATGGGAGTTTCTGATTAAGAAACTGATTAATTAAAAATAAAGCGAAAACAAATTAAATCAATTGAATTTAAATACCAGAAAGTTATCAAATTTCGATTTAAGGGAAAAAATCTCATCTAATTGTAACATTGATCATTGGTCTAAAAAATAATATTTTCACGATTCAAACAGTTAGTCCGAAATATATTAGGATAGCCGTAATAAATCTCAAATTGTCCTAAATTAATTGGTTCAAACCTAGCATTCAAACCAATACTTACCATCTATTGACTAGGTGTGATAGCATTTCATATCATATAAATAATAGCAATAAGCTCCGTGAAAAGACTAAATCCTAAATTAAACAATCGAGATAGCTACAATTATTCAATTTAGTTTTTTTGTTTATCATAAGTTAAATATGAAAATTCTTAAATAACCTATTTGCTACTTGTATCATTTCTTCATAACAATTATGGATCACTGAATTTTTAGATAGCGATAGAACAATCAATATTAAATTAAATTGTCAGATTAATCGAATATCAATCATTCATGAACTATGAAAACTCAAAACAAGAAATACTTTAATTAAAACGTGAATAAAAGTTGAGAACACAAAGCCTCACATGTGACAACCACATATAGACGCCACACAAATTAGTACAAAAAAATCCAAGCAATCGATGTCTTCCATAAACCAATGCAAAGCAAAGATACATTACAAATCACTCCAAACTTGTTCAAAACATACATGCATTATATCACATGAACATAATACAAATTTGTTCGAAAAACCGAAACCAGCTTGAAACATAGTTATTATAAAAACTTACAACAATTCAGAGTCATACACTCTATATAAAAGCCAAAATAAACTCAAAACACATTTTTTTTTATCAAAACAAGACTCAGACTCCATTGGCCATTATGGTTGACTCGTCCCAGTCTTTATAATCCTCGCTCTGAACCTACACGGGACAAATCCACCATGCTAAGCAGATAGCTTAGTGAGTAATAACTTATATATATATATATATATAAAGTGATAACTCATCATACTGAATCATATAATAGCATAAGCATGCATTAACAAAATTCTTTTAACAATAAGTCAGATATAGTACATTTCAAAACAGATTTTATAGTTAACAGAGTTGAATATCAAGAGAGGGTATAATCCCTTCAGAATCAGAACACAAAATTAGATGACTGCTAAGCTATTTACAGAAACAGGTAACGGGACTTATACATGAGAGACTGAAGTCTTGACACTAAAGTGTCACAGGAGAGACCGAAGTCTCAACACTGAAGTGCCATAGGAAAGACCGAAGTCTCGATACCAAAGTGTCGCAGGAGCAGCTACAGACCCCTCTAGGCATGCCTATTTATCCACAACTAGAACTCAACAGTTTTAAAACAAAAGGAAGTCATTTCAGACATTTCATGTGCAAAGCAAGTAGTCAATCATATTCACATGCAAGTAGCACTTTCAATGATATAAACATACATCAAACACCTCGGACAATCATTGTCTAGTATTCAAAACACAATCAACATAAATCAAGTTCAACAAGCAGAACAAAGTAAGGTGTGAACGTCCTAGAGATTACTGATAGTTGCTCCCTTTCGTTTAATGCCTTGCAATTTTGACAATATCTAGAGATGGCCGCTTTCCTTGCTCTTTTATATACAATCAAACACAATTTCATATCACCAATTATTCATGTATCTGAATAAGCATTATTATAAATGCACCATGTAACATGCATAATCAATGACATATCCCTAGGTAAATTTCCTTACTAAACTGATTTAAACATCAATTGTATTCCACAAGTTCCAAAATTTATACATTCAATTACTATTTCAGCTTTTGCTGGAAGCACCTCATTCAGGTTAACTTTGCATAATCAAGAAGATCAAGAAAATGATATATTTCTGCAACACTCTCATATAGACAATTGTTCCTCTGTGTCTTAAATTTCTAAATATATCAAGATCATATAATTTGGTTTATTATTCAATGAGATATATTCAAAATATCACAGACTGTGTACATTTGAAATTGTGGCTAATGCATGATCATGTATTCAAGTTTTACAACCCATATCTCTTAATTCCAATATCAAAAAATTACAAACTTTATACCAATTTAAATCTAAGAGAATAAGCTATAACTTTAGTGAAGACACCTCAGTCTAATTTGGCCTACATCAAAATAGTTTATTCAATAACCACAGGGCATGATTTCTTTCCTAGGTAATGCTACAACCAAAGCCAAAACTCAATTTCATGCCAATTTTAAAAGTCTTAGAGACATAATTAAAATTCTACTTCTTCAAGAAAGTTATAGGCATATGTCTCAAGTTTAATATGAATTAAGAATCATCTCATTTGGAAATCTATATACAAAAATATAATTATAATACCTAAGCATGTTCACTATAATATCTCCAGTTTATAAAATTCCAATACATACCCTTACTTTGAGTCAATTAATATTTTTTCTAATCAATTCAGATGGCTCTAAATTTTTATGGAGAGAAAGAAAAATGTCTTAGGAGTCTATTGGTTTAAGTTTCAAGTCATTTGGAGATCGGATGACAAAGTTATAGTAAAAGAGTCAGAACTATTCAGTATCAGAAAGCTTGATTATGCATTACCACCCTCTACAGTAGAATCACGATTTTTACACATTAATCTTCTAGATTTTATTTGCAGAAACGCTTCTCCATCTTCTTCCTCTCTTCTACTAAATCTTTAATCACAAACTTATACCCTTACATTTACTCCTTCATTTTTACACCCATGCAACTTATCTTATGTTAAAACAACTCAAAATGCAATATTAGTTACAAATACCAAAACTAGAAAATTTTCACTACTATTCATCATCTTCAACCTTTATTTACAACATTTTATGCACTTTCTCTATTTCCACTTACCCCATCATCTCTAATGTATACTCTTTGCATTTCTACTCCCATTCCACTTCAACTTACTCTAAAACAACTCAAGATTAATCAGAAAACATAAAAAACAAGACTCATATACGACAACACCATTTTTTTGCTCTCTCTTTCTCTACTGCACCCTTTTTTTTTCATTTTATTCCTTCATTACTTAACATCCTCGTAACTACTCACCAAACACAACTCAAATATACATCTATTAAAACATCAGCACAATCCATTATCAAAATCAGAAAATTAAAACTTACTTACTTGCTTTCCAGTGAAAACTCCAACAGTGAGATTGAAGAAAAGTTTTTGGTGAATGGAGGGAAAAGCAAGGATAAATGATACAGACTAATCTCTAGACTACTAATTAAGTATGCATCAAGTATCAAATATTTTGGTGATGGATGAGAGAAGAGCGCATTTTTGGTGTTCGAACATTTCGGTGAAGAATAAAACAAAAGCTTGAGAAACATGTGACAACGTGGGTTACTAATCTAACAACACATGTCACCCATGCATAAAGCCATTTGTCACTCTCCCATTTGTCTCTTGTTCTATTTTTTTGTCCAAAATGTCCCAAATTTTTGGAAATTTTCTAAAATTCACTAAAAATTATGAAATAATAATAATAAGCTCCAAATAAATTTTCAACACATAAAAACCCACAATTTTCATTTTAATGATATTTTAAACAAATTATACCAGAAAAATATCAATGAATACATGTACAATTATTCGTATGTGTCAAAAATAAATATGCACATACTATGCACCACGAATTCTGAAATATTCTATCCCCTAATATGGAATGTTACATCACAAGGTTACAACTAGAGTATTGAATCCTCTTGAATTATGACGATGAGTTTAGCCACACATGGCTTTCGCTCTAATAACAAAAATAAAAGAAAAACTAAGAATTGCTAAAACCGTAAGAATCGAAAACCTTTATCTGTTGTGAGAAATGTCCTTTTTATAGGGTTTTCTAATATAATCCTAATTTAACTCTAACTTGTAAAGGTGCCTATCTAAAACAAATTCAAAATCGAACTCCTTCGTGATAAGGATAATGCAAAGTCTTTCAATCAAATTCTAACTCTTCAAATGCTCAGCCTTATCTACTACATCAATCTCTTCATCTTAACCAAAAGTTGTTATTATCATTAAAAGAGTCCCAATACAATGCAATCTCCACTTTTCATCTCATAAAATAAAATAAACATTAATTTTCATATTTAAACACCAAAATAAATCTAAAATAAAGGAGATGATATCAAACAATATGTTAAGATAAGATGTTACCAAATTCCCCCACAAAGGACTCATGCTTGTCCTCAAGTATATATCAATTCAATACATTTATCATTTTCACAACAACCTCTCATCTCCCTTCATGTCATCCAAAAACTTCCAAAAGCTAATTCACATTTAAGGGGTTAAGATAAAATAACAATCAAGAGAATAAATACTCATAGGACACATTGTTAAAACATAGCATCGCATTAATTCTATCAAAATCAAATGAACAAGACTTGACACCCTTACAAGGATTTCACTTTATACACTTACAGTGTTTAGGGTTCATTAAACTCTCAAATCAAAACATAACAAGTTATTTCCATAAGCTTACTCAAGAATCATATCTCCACAATTAAACAATAATAAACCCAATGCATAAATCAAAGGGACTTAATAAGGGTTGTATTGTGGCTTAAGTAAGGTATGACAAAAGGAACTTTTTGGCTAAATAAATTGAAAGGAATCATACAAACTTATCTACACAAGTTTTAACTTGAATCAAAATTCACTTGGTTCAAATGACGTCTCTTTCAATCACTTTGTCTTTTCTTTTCTTTTTTTCTTTCTCTTTTTTCTTTTCTTTCTTTTTTTAAACTAAAAATATCAAAAAGGAGATTTTCTTTTTCTTTTTCTTTTTTTTATACTTCTCCTTCATTCTATAAAAAAATCAAAACAATGCAACTTGAATCATCTAATTTACCTTTCATATGATTAGTCAAAATCCTATGCAAATAAGCTCAATACAATTCCTTCAATTTAAGGGTTCACAATTATTAAGGATATCAATAACAAAAAGGGTAAATTCAGCTTGTGGCAAGGTTATTATGCAAGAAAGAAAGGTTAAGGCTCAAATTGGTTTTCTAAAGATAAAAAGTGAGGTCGATTTGTTCAGTTCCCCAAAATGGTTATCTTAAATGTCCTCATCATCTTTATACATAAATTTATCAAAAATGTGATCTCAACAAGTATTCAAAAGCAAGTTCTAGCATAGACAAGCTATGTTTGACGACACACAACAAAAGATATATATGAGCACATGTGTGATGAATGCTTTTAGGCTCGAAGCTCACATATATGTCAAAAATTACATCAAATATTGCACATTTTCATTCAACAAAATCAATAAGATACTTGGAAAAAAATCAATGAAAATGCTAACACGTTTGTCTCTCTTATGCATTATATCTTAAACCAAAAATGTGTCATAACTTAAGAATTATTCGTGACCAACGATAAAAAAATTATGAAGCTATCACGAGGAATAATTAATATATAAATCAACACATCATTAGTCCAAACAAAATCACAAAGTTCATCATAATATAAACATTTGCTCCCCCACACTTAAATCATACATTATCCCCAATGTATGCATAAGATACTCACAGCTCAATGAAGATAATCAAAGAAAATAAAGAATAGATGATTCCCCTGAGATGTGATCATTGGAAAGAGTGTGTATTATGGTGTTGGAGGGCGTAGAGGTACAACCCCCATGAATTGAAGTAGAGCATCCAAAATTTTCTCCATTTTCTCCATTTTGCGTTCTAATCTATCCAGCGGAGAATGATAATCCTGTCGGATTGGCTAAGCCAGAAGATATAAAGTTGGGCTAATGGTACTATGCTCTCGTTGTCTTGATGATGAACCTCTCTCAGTGCGATCATGAAATGTTCTCCGTTGTCTTTCAATGACATCCATCCTGCAACAAATTCTATCCAAAGGTTCCATCTCACATGCTTTATGCATGTCGGTGTAAGTCAAATCAAGCAAATTCAAATTAATAGCCAAATGAGTGATAAGAGAACGAAGATATAAATGTTTGTTTGAAGATAAAACAGTGTTAAATTGCATCGCCAACCAAGCATCTAAATTGACACGCACTTTATTCGCTATACACCAAATAAAGAACAATTCAACTTTAGTATATGTATATGCAGTAGCCTTTCAACCAGAATAACTAAAAGCTAATAAACGCTACATATAAATCCACTCCATTTTATTGAGATCGCTACCCTTAGATTGACTGAGATTATAAAGAAAAGGATTAGAAGACATTCTTTTCCATGCTTGAAAAGAGTTGAACTCACCATAGTCCATGACAGATTCTTTATAAAGAGTCGAATTAGCATAATCTTCATCTATTAACCCTAAGGCTAAATTGAACTCAGTGACATTCTGTTTGAATTCGACTCCCATTAATCTATATTTAATCACATTAGGACTACTTAAAGTAAAATTTTCTGGTTTGTCAAATTTAAAAGTAGTATAGAACTCACTAGTTAATTCGATAAATACATGACAACTAATTAATGTAAAGTACTTCCAACTCATATCGAAATTTTTCCTTAATATCCAATCATTCTAGGGAAGGGTAGTGTACATACTTACCTGCAACAATTTGTCAAGTTTTAATAATAATATACCGTTATTTTTGCTCTTTGGTGTTAAAATTGAGATATTCTCGAAAATCTGACTTAGCAGGTGGTGGAATCAAAGCATTTTTCGTAATCTGCACACGCTTCCTTTTGTTACTAGCTTTTGAGCTTTCAATCGATTTGACATTCATCGATGAATTGCCTTTTACTGCAGTCTTATTTTTAGCCTTGGAATGCCCTGTGATACTAAATAAGATAACTAAAAATTAAGTAAAAAAAGAATAAAATAAATAACAAAAATATTAACAACAATTAAATAATAATTAAAATTAAACTAAAAGAAAGATAAACAGGCAGTAATTAATAAGAATGAAAATAAAATAAAATAATAGAATAATTAAAAAAATTAAAATAAAACTCAATAAAAAATAAATATAATAAATGGGATGTGGGTAGCGCTGCGTAGTCTAAAGGCTTGTGTTGAGAGCGTGAATATGTGAGGGTGTGGGCTGCGGTGCTGTTGATGATGGTGCGACGCTGGTAGAGTCATTGGAGGGCTAGTTTTGTTTAATGGGTTTTTTCCTGCAAAACACGAAACAAATAGATTAGGGTTTTTTTATAATAAAAAACAATAATTAAGTAAATAACACAATTAATTAAATGAGAAAACAAAAAATACGATTTTTTAATTTTTAATTAATTTTATGTTTTTATTATTTATTTATTTGAATGTTAGTGTATCAATTCTAGAATACTAAATCGCATAAAGTGAGGTCTCACCTTATGAGATTTAGTCATTTGGAATTTTAAGATTCTCATTTCAGAACACTAAATCACATAAGACGAGATCTCGCCTTATGAGATTTAGTAGTCTGATTTTTTTAAAATAATCTATGTTTTAAAAACAAACAAATGCATCCTAGAAAGAACTAAAACAAAATAAAATAACACTATTATATTTTAGGTTGCCTCCAAACAAATGCAATTGTTTAACGTCGTTATGCTTGATGTGGCCGGTTCTTCTCAAACTTCTTCATATGATGGAAGTTCCAAATCAATGTTCACCACACTGGAAACAGTCATCTTCTCATAAAATGGTTTCAGTCTATGTCCATTAACCTTAAAAATCTTTTTAGTCTCTAAACTTTTTATTTCCATTGCACCATGAGAAAAGATATTAGCAATAACAAATGGACCAAGCCATTTAGAACGTAACTTGCCTCACATGAGCTTTAATAGAGAATTATACAATAATATTTTCTGTCCCGCCTGAAATTGTTTCCTCACAATCAAATTATCGTGGAAAAACTTGGTTTTCTTTTTATAAATTTTCGAATTTTCGTAAGCATACAATCTTATTTCCTTTAGCTTTTGTAGTTGTAACTTCTTTTCTTCTCCAACTTTCGCTAAATCTATGTTGCAACGTTTGCACTGCCCAAAAAGTTCTATGTTCAACTTCCATCGGTAGATGACAAGCTTTACCGAAAACTAGTCGATAAGGAAACATTCTTATTGGTGTCTTGTAAACTATACGGTATGGCCGTAGAGCATCATTCAGTCGTAAACTTCAATCCTTTCGACTGGGATTTGTAGTCTTTTCTAAGATGAATTTCACCTTTTTATTCGATACTTTTGCTTGTTCATTCATTTGCGAATGACAGACGGTGGCTACTTGATGATGCACTCTATACTTTCTAAATAGCGTTGCCATAGTTCTATTGCAAAAATGACATCCTTGATCACTAATGATGGCACGTGAGATTTCAAATGTATTAAAAATATTAATTTTTATAAACCCTACAACGGTTGCAGAATTGTTAATTCTAGTGACTTTTGCTACCACCGATTTAAAAACATAGTCAACGTTAAAAAATAAGTAAGAAAATCTCCCAGATGTAAAGAAGGGAGGTATTGATTTGTCTGAGTTTTAACAACAACGTATCGTTGTTTTTCTTTGGTGTTGAAATTGAGACACTCTCGTAAATCCAACTCGACAGGTAGTAAAATTGAAGTATTTTTCGTAAACTATGCACGCTTCTTTTTGCTGTCTCCTATTTAAAGGGACCAATAACATATTTTCTAGAAAAACTATAAATAAGAAATTCTAGTTTCCTATTTAAAAGGGCCAATAACATATTTTCTTCAGTCTAATGAAATGATTCACTCACTTCAACCTCAATAACTATTGTACGAGCCACAAAAGTGAAGACATCTCACTCAGGGCGTAATCTGTGAACTTGAAAGAAATCTTTGGATTTGCTTTTTCTTCTTTTGGTAAGATTTTTTTTAATCAAAGTCGTGTAGAAAAAGAGGAGGGCCCTTTGAGACACTACTCGTATTTAATTGGTCAATGCGGTAATCAATTAAAAGCAATTAGATAAGTCTTTTGTTTTTATTTAAAAAAATTAAAACTAAAAAATACAGCAAAAACAAAAATAAAACCATCAGATACGTTACGTAATTGGGGAGGTTTTAATTTTAGTTTTAGTTTTAATTTTAGTTTTATTGTTGTATGTAAATAGTTGTTTGGGTGTTGGCCTTTAAAGTTATTTTTTTTTTGTTTACAAGAAAAATAAAAACAGATACATCAAAATCTCGGGAAACAAATCCCGGCCATATCCTCTAGGAGGAATGGGAGGCACCCCGAAGGTGAAGTATGGAGAATGGACAATCCGTGGCCATAGTCATCTGCTGAATGGGCAAGCCAGTCTGCATATCGGTTGCCCTCCCTGTAGATATGTCGATGCCGTATAACCCAATTCCGCGCTAGTAGCGCATTAATCTGCTTGACGAGGGGGTTAGGGGACTGAGATCGAGCAGTGTGGGAGGAGATGGTGGTGGCTGCTATGAGGGAGTCGACCTCAAGCTCCACCCTACGGAACCCCAGGTCCCAAGTAAGCTGTAACCCGCAGAGAATACCCCACAGTTCTGCTGTATGGGGCGAACAACGACCAATATTCTGAACAAAACCACCGACCCAGGCACCAGAACTGTCACGCAGGAGGCCGCTTGCTGAAGCAGAGGACGACTGGCTGTTACAAGCGCCGTCCGTATTCAGTTTAATCCAGTCGTTAGGAGGTTTGATTCATCCTACGAGGCGAACGCTGCGGGGTGGAGGCCCCAAAAGAGCCCGGTGATGCCAAGTCGAAGCCTGGATGAGTTGATGGCCAAAAGCCATGATAACTTGAGCGGGGGATGTCGGCCGGATGAAATCGGGCTCAAAAATGGATTTGTTTCCCCAAGTCCAGAGGTACCAGCAAGTAAGCTCGAAAAGCAGTGGCTAGTCCAATCCGGCAAGGGACGTGTGATAATGAAGATTAGAAGTGAGCCATTCCGGGCCGCTAGGAGTATAGAAGGCGGGTGTGAGAAGGTGTCGGGGGAATTGACGGCAGACTGTGCGGGCTAGGGAGCAATCTCGAAGAGTATGTAAAATGGTTTCAGTAACAAGACAATGAGGACAAGCACTATCAGTGGTGAGGTGAAATTGCACCCGTTGCTGGTTGGTGAGAAGCCGGTTATGCGCCAAAAGCCAAAGGAAGGTGCGGATACGCGGGGGGCCCGCCCAACGCCAAATGTCTCGCCATAGGCTCTCAGGAGAAGGATCGGGATGGGTGGCGATCAAGGCATAAGCAGAAACCGTGATAAACTTACCGGAGGTAGTGAGCCCCCAGGTTAAAGTGTTAGGGCCGAAAGAAGGCTGGGGGGCAAAATCCCCGCAATATGGAGATAAATGTGTGGCGGAAGAAAGGAATGAATCGTATCCCACTGCCAGTCGCCGGATGGATCGACAAAATGCCGAACCATGTGAGGGAGAAGGCCTTTAAAGTTATTAATTAGTTAGGAAAGCAAACTCAGTAAATAGGGTTGGTATGTTGTCATCCTCAAGGAACTGGGCGATTAACCCAATGCTCTTGTCACCATCAAATCCTATGGTATTTTCCGACAAAACTTAATAATCTAAATTAGTCTTATTTTTGTCCTGACATCATTTAAAAGTTTGTTTAAATTGAAACATGTCAAGTGGTACAGATCCGTTTCTTTTTCTTGGAGAAAAGGGATACCTAAACTTGGAAAAAATTTCAAGGCCGAAGAGCACGTTACCATGTTGACAATGGAAATTGGACCCACCTCAGTCCATAAAATGAAGGAGAGACGCACACACATACCCATTAGGTGTCAGAATTCCATTTCAACTGGAACTATAATAATTTCTTTTCCAATTATTAATTTTCTTTTTTTTCCTTTTCTTTAAATTCGTTACACATCTTTTCTAGGTTTCATCATATTTTGTTTATTAAATTTGAGATTCGTTATAAAATTAATCGCAGAAAATTTTATTAAATTAGAGTTAGAATCTCGGGAGATGATAGAAAATTTGCAGGTGTGTGAGTGTGTGCGGCTCGTGGGTATGTGGTGTGGATAACATTTCAAACGAACAGGTCCTAGTCCTAGATAGACGT
The DNA here is from genome assembly GCA_024520975.1 of Erythroxylum areolatum. Classification (NCBI taxonomy): domain Eukaryota; kingdom Viridiplantae; phylum Streptophyta; class Magnoliopsida; order Malpighiales; family Erythroxylaceae; genus Erythroxylum; species Erythroxylum areolatum. Next base: position 59,819,802 of record JANIJH010000006.1, on the reverse strand, counting down.
TGAGCTGAGCGCCTACCAACCAAAGCAAGACATCCACTTTCAGAGTTCAAACTCCCGTGGCCTTGCCTTCGCTCCAGAGAATCACAGACAGACTCCTAAAAGGAAGGTCTTTTTGCCTTTTCAGTATCAAGAACAGTAAGCCACCTCTCGTTGTCTTATTTTCTTGGCTTTCTCTTCGCTGTCTTGATGTATATGGTGAAATGAGGCCCCTTTTCTTTTATGGGTTTTGCTATTCTGAGGCTGCCTTCAAATGGTTAGCGCTTTCTGATACGCTATGCTGACGTTGGGTTTGGATTGGATATATTTCTGTTTTTCACAGAGGAGGAAACTTTTACTAACCAATCCTAGCTTCCCGAAGATCCGGCATGGAAAGGTTTCAGTTTGAGTACAGTTAGATTTCTGCTTATGTACTCGCAACTGGTCTCTCTTCTGATTTTTTTTTTGGCATTATGTGAGGCTTTATTTGTTTAAAATCATTATACGAAATCGGGAAGGTGTCGTTATTCGCTTGCTTTATTATTTATAGCAACTCATCATTTCTGTGAAGATTTTAGGGGTTTTCCCTTCGCCAGTGCGGTTATGGCGTATTGACTTCAGAGAACTTGGTGTTGCACAATGGGGACGAGTAAAAGTGCTCGTTTCAGTTATGACTCCTTAATTTTATGAATTTTGCTGGCATTTCAATCCCAGCATGCCTAGAGAATATATGATAGTTGAGACTTGGATTCAGGAATGCTTGATTATACTGAATGGATTGAATCTGTTGCCTTGGAGATCTTTATAGTGAAAAGCATAAAGAAGACAAAACTACTGTGGTCGAATTTGGATAGTAGAAATTTGTTTTTTTTTTTTTTCCTTTTAGTGGGAAATAGAGCATAGATGGATCTGTGGGTTTTTGGAGCAGCAGCTGCTACTGCTGGATATGTAGCTAAATACTGCCGTAATATCTCTAGAGGTAAAGATGGTTCATCAAAGTTATCTTCTGGTGCCAACATTTATGGAAAACTGGAAACTCCAAGCTGTCCACTACGGAGATTAGCAAGGGGAAACAAATTATCTGAAAATACTTCAACAAATGAAGGAAATATTTTGGATGGAAGATTTTCGGATGTGAATGAGTTAGATAGTATTTCAGAAGCAGAAGTAGTCTCTACAAGCGGCTATGATGGAAACCTGGAAAATGTAGAAAACTACGAGGACTACCATGTTCTTTCTTTTATGAGCTTACAGTGTGGAATTGTTACACATGCAAAACTTAGAGAAAATGATCCCAGAAATGGGTTGAGTAGCGATGCAGATGCAGTTGAAGAGCTTGGTAATTCCTTTTCAGGTGAAGCACAATTTTCTCATATGTTGAGGAACAGAAGCTCTACTGGAATGAAGTGTTCATATGACCAACTTGTTAAACCTCGGAATTCCTTTGAAAGTTGCCTTATGTCTCAGATATACAAAGAACATATGAAAATGGAAGAGTATATGGTTAGGTCACTACCACCATCATCTACAAATGTGTGTCCATTACTTATATCTGATGGATTCCGAGTAATTAGCAGAGCCAAAATTGATCCTTTTCATGCACAAACTGGATCTAATAATACTCAGGCAGATAAGGAAGAAAAAGTGTGTGGGATTTCCCCACTGCCGAAATTAAATACTCTGAAGAAACTAAAATTGAATACTCGGAACCAGTGCGATGAAAGGCTGAGCAGTTCCCAAAAATTTGTCAGAGGGAGTTGTGTACATTCATTAACTGGTATGTGTCTCATCTACATGGTAAAGCCTCATCCAGTTAATAGGTGCTACTTCAGTGATAGTTTCAAGGCATTAATTTTGGCATGTTTAAGGATTAAGTCTCCTGAATAATTACTTCTCGTAACTAATTTATCATATTTCTTCAAAGTTGAAGCAGTATCTTTACAAGTTTATATGCTATTTACTGTCTTTCACTGCAAGTCAAGGATATTTCATAATCTGTCATCATTGCTTTAATAAATGTCTTATCACAAGCAAGTTAGGAGCTGTATTCACTTCATGGTACATTTTGATCTCCACCTCTAAGCCCAACCAGTTTTTTTGTAGAAAATATTATGAGGGAAGACTTTTTAATGGATTGCTAGTGCTACAACCAATTGAATAATTCCCAATCTATCAGTTACTCTTTCCCGTACTTATGCAACACCTGTATCAGGGATTTCCTACTTCCATCAATAATCTTATCTTTGGATTAGTTATTCGTAACAACATGGCCATACTCATTAAATTGAGATTACACACATTGGCCATTGATTGGCTTCTGTCCCTATGAAATCCCATCTCCTGAATCCTAATTTACAGAAATAGTCAATTTGATTAGCTATACAATGCTTCTGTATGATCATTTGAAGCTTCTTTCCTTTGTTTCATTGTAGAATATGATGATTCCTTTCAATGTTGACATTTAAAGTCCAAGTAAATAAATCTAGCACTGTAAACTATATTCTGGATTATCATCACCACACAAAGAAATCAAAATTTTATTCCTCATTTGATGCATCTTAAAGAATCTATTTATCATGAATTTTGATTTCATTGTCATGCTAATGTTTGATAGTCATCAGGGTCGCTTGATGGGACAACTTTATTCTGTCTTGGGGTATCTATTGGCATGATCTCTTCATTCATTGCTAACCGAAGGGAAGTGGGCAAATTGAAGGAATTGTTGAAGCAAACAGAGAACTTGGTTGAAGATCTACAAGAGGACCTTGAAATGAGAGATGCATTGACATTTAAAGAGCTTGTTAATGAGAATCACAATTCAAAAGACACCAGTGACAATTCTTTTTACATCAATTTACCGAGTCAGCATTTCTCTGTAGGGACCGTGGATAATTCAACTGTGATTCATGGTAAAGAATCATATGATGAGAAATTGGAAGAGAGTTCAGAATCAATGAGGAAAATTGAAGCTGAGCTTGAGGCTGAATTGGAGAGGTTGGGGCTAAATATGAATTCATCTTGTTTGGAGAGAAGACTTTCTGACCTTGTTGAGGTAAGCTCTTCTTTCGCTTTGACACGCATGTGCTGTGCTGTCGAATAAATGATTGAAAGGCTTAGTTTGCTGTCTAATGTGTTTGCATATGCCGATTACTATTTTACTAATTTTGTGTTTGGTGAATGCTTATGAAGTTCACATATGTTGCTTGGGGACTCTCTTTTAATTGATTTTTGTAGGAGTAGATTGAAGCTTTTGTAGTTTCACCTAACCTTTTGGGCTTTTTTGTTGTAATTTCTTTCTGATCTTATTTCAGTTTTCTCATGACCATTTTTGAGTGCAAATGGATGCATGAAATGTTTATTAATGGTGTTTATCAATTTAAATCATTGCCATAATTTCTTTTTTCAATAAATAATGTTGGCATTTGGAGATCACTTTCTCACTGCCTTGTTGTGTTATTAATCTTGACGTTACTGTCAACTTCTGGAACATCTTTTATGGCAGTTCTTTAAATATTTTCAACCATTGCCCTTTTATACTCAGTTTACTCTGGGGTTTTGACTGAAAAACTCACAGCATTATTATAAATTTGACTGAGTAGCAGATTTTGGTGATTATACATATAAATACCATTTAAAGAAAAGAAGTAGCTGAAAGTCATACATGACTGTGGCCTAAATGCCTTGGACCTTGTGGCAAAATTTACTAACCAAGCAACTGTACTTTTGATAAATTGTTGAAAAGAATGAAAATGGGGAAGTGAATATAATTTTTTAAAAAAAGAAAGATGATAGGCCTTTTTGCGAAGCTGTATTTAATCATCCACCATGTCTGTGCTTTTCGATGATAATTCAGTCATTCTTCGTGGCTACTGCTCCTCCCGCTGATGATGGTCTCATCTATAATTAAGCTGTATTTTCTGAAAAGCCATTGTATATATTAGGATGTACATAGTTTGAAATGCCACGAGGAAACTGAGGTGCTTCTGTTTTATGTGAAGTGTCTGCTTTTAATGTGTGATGGCTGTTTCTTGAGGAAATTCCATTTCTCAAGTACTGATGGAGATCTACCCTACCATAGCTTGACCCAGATTTTGTGGCTGATTTTGCTCATGGTGAGCTGAGGGCTGACAAGGTCAAAGGCCATGATGTACCTCAAGATGAGATAGATCAAGATGGAACTGATACCTCAACAACACATTCTGCTAATTATGCAGTTTCACCTAGAGAACTGAGCTTGCGCCTACACGAAGTGATTCATTCCAGACTTGAAGAGCGTGTGAAGGAGCTCGAGTCAGCCCTGGAAAGAAGCCATCGGAAGGTGCAACTTATGGAATCAGAAGATAGGAACACATGGGGGAAGTTGTCAAGCAGTGAGATAGGATTTTCATCTGACCAGGAAAGCCCAGTTGCTGAAGGAGATTGGAACTCTAACATAAATCCTCTGGATATGAAAATATCGCGGGAAGCTCTAGATGCTTACAATGAGGCTTGTGATGAGCTTAGAGAGATGGATGAGACTGATGAAGAGTTATCACTACCAGGGGATTATGGAAACAGTTATCAGGTGAGTGTGAACCCAGTTCATGAGACCCTGCTAAAGGGTCAGATCAATGGAGCAAATGATTCTTTGTCCTCTCATATGTACTGTCAGGCAAAATGTCCACAAGATGAAGAACATGAAAGTCAACAGAAGACATCCCTAAGGCATCCCTTAAAAATCCAACGGTTTGTTTATTGTGGCGTTAGTGAAGATGATAGCAATGATGAAATGGAGAAGCAGTTGATAAAGAAAATTGTGGAGAAGACAAGGGCGGGCTCTCCTGTGGTGCTAAATGCACAAAGAGTGTTGTCGACAATGGATGAGAATGAAAAATAAAACGTCAAAAGAGTTTTCTAGTTTAAAGATGTAGAAGCAATTCATGACCAAAGTACGTTTCATGTAACCTCGTTCATCATTTACTTTTTAACATTTTTTGGAATATACATGAAATCATTGACCGAAAATTGTTCCTTCCTGATGGCATATAGAGCAAAATTTGTTGTATAATAAATCGTTGTGGTAAAAGTAAGACAGCTACAATAAGTAAATTGGTTTTGATGACCGTTGTGTGTCTAATTCAAAGCCAGTCTTATGACTTATAAGATAGAACTTGACAACCCTCAACAGTCTCATCTGTCGAAGTCTAGGTCCAGAAGGTTTCATTGAACAGACTTATCACCAATTGAGCCTGTACTGAACCTAAAATCCAAAATAAGATAGTTTTTGTTCGTTTCCATGCTTCTCTGGTTAAAAGAGTAAAATGGTAATTTGCTTTACTGTAACAAAAATCATGTTGGTAAGAAAACCTCACTTGAACAACCAACTAAAAGATTCCTAACAATAAAAAAGAGGGGAAGGGATCAAAAAATTTTCAACTATTACTAGATGTGTTTCCTCAAGGAAAGATCGAAACAGTAGAGTTCACAAAGCCAAATTCAACATGATGCCATTGAAGTGCTTCCAGCAAGGGAGGGGCGGGTAGATAGAGATAATCTGAACACACAACACAATCTCCTTAATAAATGTAGAAGCAAGGTCAACAGCTTCCAGCACTCCCTCTCATGCCCGTTTGGCAAAATCATCTGTATCATTATCCTCATCCCTGTAATTTGCTTCCAATAGTTCATCCTTCAAGTTTGATTCCAATAAATCATCTTTGTTAAAATCTCCAGCTGCTTCACTTGCGTTGCTGCTTCCAAACCCCAAAACCCCATCAATTCCACCTCCAAAACCACACCTGGCAAAATTATCACCACCACAGTCATCGCCAGCAATACCAAAATTGCCAGCTGCAGTGTCAAAGGCTCCAGTACTACCAGGACTAGAATAACCAACATTTTGGCCTGGATTACTGCCATAACTACCAAAGTTCCCCTCACTTTCATAGGAATCAGCACCTGTATTATCACCGTAAGTGCCCCCGCTCCCATATGTTCTGCTGACATTACCATTATTGCCTCCAAACTTCCCACCAGGACTCCCACCAAAATTTCCACTTCCCTCGTAGCCACCTCCACCATAGACACCACTTCCCCCATAACCACCACCTCCACCATATCCCCCACCTCCAAAGCTACCGCGAGATCTATCAGCTGCATAATTCACCCTTATACAGCAATCATGAAGATCCTAATAGAAAGAAGTAAGAACATTAAATGTTATCAGAAAGAAAGCTTCTGTAACTTGCAACTAAACTCAAAGGTAACTCTTAGAGGCCAAAAACCAAAAAAGACAGTATTGCTACATTATCGTAAATAAAATGCAAGGTTAAGTTTTTGCTATCCAGTAAATAAACAGTTTGATGCACGTTAGATCGTTATGTGTATAGGAAATTACAAACCACTATAAAAGAACCACAAAGAAATCCAGGATTATTCCAGCCACAACCCAAGACAGTTCAGAATATAAGGAAAATATGCATTCCTAACACCATCATCAGTTTCAAAACCAAAAGATGTTCATTTCTATAAAAATTGCAATGTCATGATTGAAAATCCCACGTTTTTCCTTGTCAAACTTTTGAATGTTGGCAAAAAGTGACACTAACACAACACAAACAAAACTCGAAATGCCATTATTGGAAGCTGATAATCAAATTCTTTTTGCAAGAAATGTTTCAGGCTTGCAGAAACATTATGATGCTGGAAAAGGGGGGCGGGGAGGCGAAACATGGATGAGAGGTAACCTCTACCATGCTAATGCCCCTAGATATTGGGTATCAACTATTTTGCACAAGTCAAAGCATAGTGATTTCCAATTACAAAAAGCTGACACTGATCTCAACAAAACTATCACACTTGAATCACTTGATTTTTTTCACCATTCTTTTATATTCTTCAATACCAAATATGACATTAATAAATTAGTAGAACTACCTGTTGTGGACGTTTTTATAGGCCAGAAATACAGCCGTAAATTACGTTAATTAGGTTGCAAGTTTTATCTAAATTGCTTAAAAGGTTTTAGGTTTATTATTGGAAACATATTACT
>JANIJH010000006.1:59797759-59812696 GCA_024520975.1 Erythroxylum areolatum | reverse complement strand
GTTTTGTTCGTTGTGGTGGATCGATTTTCGAAGTATGCCCATTTCATTCCTTTAGCTCATCCTTACACAGCTGTACGGGTGGCGCAAGTCTTCTTTGAGCAGATTGTCCGTTTGCATGGAATTCCGGAGACCATTACTTGTGATCGGGATGTGGTCTTCACTAGCACTTTTTGGACAGAATTATTTCGCCTTCAAGGCTCTAAGTTGCAATTCTCGTCTGCTTATCATCCACAGACTGATGGGCAAACGGAGGTTGTGAATCGAACTGTGGAAATGTATCTTCGCTGTTTTGTGGGTGATCATCCTCGCAAATGGGTTGAATGGATACCATGGGCTGAATTCTGTTACAACACTTCCTTCCACTCATCGCTTCAGACCACTCCTTTTAAAGTGGTTTATGGTCGTGATCCACCTCGTTTGCTTTCCTATGTTGCTGGCTCTACAAAGGTGGATGCAGTTGATAATGCTTTACTACAACGGGATGCTCTATTGAAGGAGATTCGGGAGCGTTTGCTGTCAGCTCAGCAAAGAATGAAAGATTACTATGATCGAGGGCATCGTGATGTGGAATTTACAGCTGGAGATTGGGTTTGGCTTCGTTTGCATCCCTATAAACAGCGTTCGATGCGGTTGAACGTTTATAATAAGCTGTCTCCTCGTTTTTATGGTCCATTTCTGGTGTTGCGTCGCATTGGACAGGTTGCTTATGAGCTGGATTTGCCTCCTACCAGCCGTCTTCATAAAGTTTTCCATGTCTCCCTTCTGAAGGCCTTCAAGGGAATCTCGCTGCCTTCTGTTACTTCCTTGCCTCCTATAGATGATGGCCGGGTTGTCCCTATTCCTCTTAAAGTCCTTCGTGGCCGTTTGAATCGAGGTACCAAGGAGATATTGGTGCAGTGGGAAGGATTTCCAGAATCGGATGCTACTTGGGAAGACGTCACTTTATTCCAGCAACAATTTTCTTCCTTTGAGCTTGAGGACAAGCTCTTTCTGCAGGAGGGGGGTAATGTTGTGGACGTTTTTATAGGCCAGAAATACAGCCGCAAATTACGTTAATTAGGTTGCAAGTTTTATCTAAATTGCTTAAAAGGTTTTAGGTTTATTATTGGAAACATATTACTAATTTCCTTATTACTCTAGGAAATCATATTAGTTAGGGTTTTCTTATTTCCTTTTCCTATGTGAACACCGCCTATACAAGGGGCTATTTTATGAATAAAGCGGCAAGTCATATTTTATCAAAATAGAGGTTTGGAGTTCTCTCTAACGAGGTCCAAGGTTTCGGTCTCCCTTAGAGCCAAATTTCTTTTCTTCTTTCAAAATAGGCAGAAAGAAGAATTCTAACAAGAACAGGGATATAATAGAGTTGCAAGATTACTCTGTACATCGTCCTGTGACTCGATCTATGACTAAGGGTCCTAACACTACCTGTCCATCCAAGGCCTGGATGGCACTTAAGGCTTCCTCACTGGAGGTGTAAGTAACAACCCCAAATCCCCTAGATCTACCACATTCACGATCCAAAATAACTCTTTCTACAACATATATCAGCTGTTACTCTATACTTCAAGCATAAAGAACTATTGAGTCTGAAACTTATTGGAAGTGTTAGCAACTAATTCGCGGTCAACAGGATTTATTATGTTTTAAGTACATGAAAATAATTAAAGAAAGGGGTTACAATTTCACATACCTTCAATAACTTACACCATACTTGCTAAAAGCTTCCCTTAGACTGGAATCATCTGCTCCATATGAAATGCCTGCAACGTAAAGTCAGTAAGCATCAAATTGATGCACAAATGCAGATAAATGTCACCCTTTTCTGCCCTTCCCCACCCTTTTTCCCTGAAGGGTTTCAAATTTTACAAAAGCAGAACAGGGTATTATTGGTGCTGGAAGCTCACCTCCAACAAAAAGCTTTGAAGAAGACATGCATTGAATTGCTTGAAAGAGAGATGGCCTAGACGAAGAAAATCCAGCATTAATCTGCTTGCTAGATGCTACCCTGAGGATATTTCCAATTTCACTGAGAAATGTCATTGCAGTGACCTTCAAACGCCAAATAACAAAATAAAATATACATGAGTAAATACCATGCCATAAGCAATAACAACAAAACAAGTCATCACGTCATACAAGACAACAATGTGTTTTATTTTGAATCTTTCAAAGAAAATACTCATGGCAGCTATAACCAAATCACATTGTTAAGGGGAGATAGATTCAGAAAGTTCACAAAGCATTATCAACAACAAAGCCTTATCTAACTAGTTTTCTGAACTCAAAATATCTCTGCTCTGTGTTTATGTGGGAGAATGCAGAACTACAACTCCTGAAGTGTCAACAAAAATTTCTCTCCACTAACATTTTAGAAAACTAACGGAAACCAAAATGTGATCGAACATATCAATTTCATTTCAACAGTCCCCTTGGTAGCCTACTATAAGCGAAGCTTAAACAAGAACAACACAAGTAAATGCTTACTATTTAGCGTCCAAAACAAATATTCTCCATAAAGGTGCTTTGTTTCTTACGTTCTGAAACCTTAGTCAACAACCAACAACATACCATTCGAATTAAAACCACACCAACTCATAAGCTGATATCAATGAATAAAGTTTCTACGATACCAAAACAAAGCACAACTTTTTAAGGACGAACCAAACAATAAAAGGCTAACCATATCAAAGCAGTGGGACATCAAAAAAGGATAAATGCAAATCGATTTAATCTTAGTAAATATAAAAGTGGGTAAAGTTAAGATCCACCACCCTATCGGCAACCTAATCCAATCGAAAGAGGGTGAAATGAAGAGGAATAGGAAAAAAAATGGAAGGGTAACAAAGGGAAGTCGGACGAATTAGGATTTTCCGAGAATACCTTCGATCTCCCCCTATTTACACTCCCTGCAACGAGTACTAGCTAATGCCCTATTTTGTCTGCACAAGTAGATTTATCTGAACCGGTAAAGGAGATATTTGATCATATGGAATTTACAGAATTACATATTTGTAGTTTACAGTTTTTAGTTAAGTCCCATGATCCCATCACCAATCTCCATTCCCATAAGGATAAAATTTTCATTTCATAATTTTAATTTATTAAACATACAAATGAGTATAAATGTTTTTAATGCACAGTCACACCACAGAATGTCAACAAGTTCAACGGTTGGGATCTCTCCTCCATAATCATCAAAGGTCAAAGAAACCAAAAGATCTGCTAACAAACTTCTTGAGAAATTATTCATCTGATCAGGAACACAACCATCTTCAAAATTGAAACTTGATCCTAGAACCGAGTAACCAATGGCTCCAAATCAAAGACCCAGAAGCATTCTCGATTCTTTGGGCGAAGAAATAGTAAGGATCGTAACACCGGTTTCAATTTGCATGTTCTCGGTGGTGATTCTGGTCTCGATTCTGAACGGGGGCCTCTCTTCAGCTTCAGGGTCAATAAGCAGCATAGCTACGGCAGCATATTCAGAGACAAACTCCGACTCTTCCTGGGACAAGTTCAAAGGCGCTCTCTTGAACGCTCTTGTGTTCGTGGGTGTTGTAACAGTTGCTACCTTTGTTTTGGTGCTTCTCTTTTACTTGAGATGTACTCAGTTCTTGAAATTCTACATGGGTTTCTCTTCTTTTATTGTTTTGGGTTTCCTAGGAGGTGAAATTGCGTTGTTTTTGATTAAAGACTTTAACTTCCCCATCGATTGCATCACATTCCTGGTGGTTTTGTTCAACTTTGCTATTGTGGGTGTATTGGCTGTTTTCATGTCCAAAATGGCTATATTTGTGACACAGGCGTATTTGGTAGTTATTGGGATGTTGGTTGCTTATTGGTTTACTCTTTTACCTGAATGGACGACCTGGGTATTATTGGTTGCCTTGGCTTTGTATGATCTTGCTGCTGTTTTATTACCTGTTGGGCCACTAAGGCTTTTAGTAGAGCTTGCAATTTCAAGGGATGAAGATATTCCTGCTTTGGTTTACGAGGCTCGACCTTTAACTAATTCGGAGACAATCTCAAGGGATGAACTAGTGCAAAGGAGGGTCTGGAGACGCAGAAATACTGGAAATGATACTAATGGCACTTTGGATTCTAGTAATATTAGGAGTTCCGGTTCTGTCTTAAATTCAAACACGAGCAGTAATGCAACTGACCAAGGTGCTGCTACTGTTCATAATCACTCAAGACTGGCTGGAGCAGAAGAAGGACGAGATCTTGAATACAAATCTGAGCTTTCTGCACCTTTAATCGATCATGGGGTTTCGGTTCAGTTAAATGGACATGAAAATACAATGCCTAGTGAAAATTTGTTGCTAGAGGGAATTGGATTGGGTTCTAGTGGTGCTATCAAACTAGGGCTGGGTGACTTCATCTTCTACAGCGTGTTAGTTGGAAGAGCAGCAATGTACGATTTTATGACAGTTTATGCTTGTTACCTTGCTATTATAGCTGGTTTGGGTGTTACACTAATGCTACTAGCTTTTTATCAAAAAGCATTGCCAGCTCTTCCAGTATCGATTGCTCTAGGTGTGTTTTTTTATTTCTTAACTAGGCTTTTACTTGAAGTTTTTGTTGTACAATGTTCTTTGAACCTTGTAATGTTTTAGCAAATTCCATTCTAGGCCATTGTCTATTGAGTTCAATACTTGGCCTCAGAAGATTGTTTGCTTAGAATTCACTATTTATCCATGTAACTTATTTTTATCTGAGCTAATCCATATGATAATGACCTAAAATCTATCCTCCGTATGAGAGCTGCATGAAGTACTACGGAAGCATGAAGATGCGGAAAACTCTTGTAGTTATTGCTTAAGCTTGTGTTATCATGGTTTAGGGAATTGGCAATTGTTTGTTCCTTTGGTTTCTTGAATGCTGCAGACTGTATTGGAGTGAGGAAGATACTCATGATGTTAGGAGTGTGATTGCTGGGATCCCTGTTCATGTTTTTCTGACTTCATTCATAGTGAAATTCAGGAGGATTTGTCTAATGATGTCGATTCAGAAGAAAAAGTGTGACAGCAGAATCTAATTTGCTTTTCATCTTAATAGGCAAGATTGTCTTAGTTATTAGTATTACTATGATAGCTTTGCTCAGGTTGACGAAGAAAGCAAGGTCACAAGCTTCTATTACTTGCCTACTTGATAGCTATAGATGTAACTTCTTTCAAGAATCTCCATTGAACCAGTTGGTCTATGATGTGAATTAGTATTTTGTTTCATGTGCAATGGCTTAAGTAAATTGAAGTAATGGTTTGTACAAACTCTGATTTTCTGGTACCTTTTTTTTGCATTTCTTTTTTGTTTTGCTGCATCGTAAAGTAACTTTTGGATTGCTTGAATCATATAATAAAAAACCCTGCAGTAAGGTCATCCTATTGATGATCGTCTTGAGGGATCCTTTTTTAGCTTCGAAGAAAGTGAAGACCTGGACAATCAATCTTATATGCTATTTAATTGCTTCGAATTAGGGATTCTTTGAATGAAAATTTCCTACATAATGGTTTGTAGCTAGCATGCACACTCAGAGAGCATTCACTACGAGATGTGTAACGAGGTACGTATTTCTGGACCTTCCCACTTTGCTATAGAAAGAGGGAGGAGAAAAATTAAGTACTTTATTGGTTTATTTACAAGTAGCATAACAATAAATAGATAAAAGTCAAATCTCAGAAAATGTGCTACAAAAAAATACCAGTGCTTAACATGTTTTCTTTTTTCCAATGGAGGATTTTGGATTTGATTTTTTTCGTTTCTAAAGATTTGCTACTTGATGTCTTATTACAGAGTGCATGTGCGGATGTTGTTCTCACTTTCCCTATAATGCTCTTGAACTCAATTTCTGTTGTCTTGAAAGCGTATAGGGTCTTTCATATTGCAGTAACTTCATTCACTTACACTGGAACATTGATTTTATTTCTCAATGTTAGCATTCGTATTAGATGACCAGCTTATGGATACGATGGTTTTTTGCCTTGAACAAAATTCCTTGATGCAATTCTTCCGGATATATCAAGCCTCTTTATTAAGAATTTTATGGATGCTATGATAGTTTTACATAAATGGTCTTCAAGACTACATACTAAGACTGGTTTCAAGAATATACTGAAATTGATTTTATTGCTCAAATGTTGCTTACTTGGATGATATCAGTATTGCTAGTTTTTATGACATTGATGCCTCTGATGGCTTTGGGAATTTTGTTTTCTGGTGAACCTCTTATGTTTGTCATTTCGCTATTGACTCTTCTGGTGTTAGTTATTGAATAAAAAGATATTACCAATTGTGTCTTAACTACTTGGAATTTGCCCGAGGTTACAGACCACCTTACGACTAAATGAATTATAAAGATATAGTAAACGATGTTAGGATTGGTGATGGAGGAGAAATCATGTTAAATGAAAACAATGAATCTATACAAGATATTTTTCCTACTATGAGAAATTCTCATATTTTAAATGTTAAAAGAATACTTTCCTAGAAAGAGTAATGCTAAGAGAAGATTCAAAATCATCATTTTGTAAGGAGAAGTTTCTTGTACGACTTTTCTTTTAAGAAAAAGGGTTAGAAGTAAAACTATGAAAATCGTAATGATCAGATACCTAATAATAGATTTAACTTATGGATTAAAAAAAGGTTCAAAGTTATGTGAAGATATGAAATTAAAAGATAGAAAATGAAATATTTAGAACTATTGTCATTAAAATGATGTTTCTTATGATGTTCAAAATTGTAAATGTTGTAATAAATCATCAAAATCTTTTATTAACAAAAACAAATGTGGATCTCTTACGTGGAAAATAAAGAAATAATATCAATGTATTTCGTGTATAAGACTTCTTGTTTAATAAGGATCGGAGGGAAGTAATCAATGTACATAATCTTTCCCTTGTAATTTGTACTAAAAGGCTATTTCGGTGATTTAAACTCGTGATCTTATGATAAAAAATAAGCAACTTTTACCGATCGCTCAAAGGTTCTCCCTCTAAACAAATTAAATAAAAAAAAAACAAGTTTAAAAAAAATCCCAAGTCTATACTTAGCTAACATTGATGCTTGTAAAATGTAGAAACATATGTTTTGAGGAATATTAAAAAATTAAACAAAAATTATCCAATATATTTTTGGACATTGGAATCTTATAGAAAGCAACTATTTTACTGTTAAAAAAGAAATTCTTTATGTATTAGAGATTTACTAAATAAAAAAAAATCTTCTTGATATTGATTGCAAGTTTGTAAAAGAAGTCTTATAAAAATAAACTCAAAACATTGCATTAAAGCAAATTTTTGGTCAAATGACAAGTTATTTTGAGTGTTATTTTTATATTAAATTTATAAATGGAGAAACAAGTTACATTCTTGATTTCTTGACTTGGAAATTTTTATAATCCGTGTCCTAGTTCCAAGAATAAAGAAGTCTTGAGTCTTCCTGAATGTTTCGCCCTACAAAATTCCAAACCTAAAACTTTATCAACTTACTAACTAGTAAAGTCGTGGAAAGAGATTTTGGAAGAAGAAAGAATAATACCATTCAAGGCTTTATATTCTTTATTTTTCTAAAAATAAATATAAAAAAATTGCTATGTCATCTATCCAGAAACTTCAATTATTTTTTAAAATTTGAATATAAATTCATTAAAATGGAATGGATCTATAGAGATGACAAATATGACCCGACTTAGCCCGTAGCCTGACAAGATGATGTAAAATAATGTCATTTTGTTAATTAAAAAAAAGAAATTGTTGGACTACCACTTGGGTCACGAGTTACAGCCCCACTGAGACTACCACACGAGAGTAATTTGTGGCGTTAAAAGAATAAACAAATAATAAAGAACTGAGAAAGAATAATAGATAACGTCAAGTTAGAATTGAAAAAAATTAAAATTTTGAATATTTTTTTAAAAGTTTGAAATCTTTTGAATAATTGATCGTTTAATAATGTACAATGTATCAAACCTAACGTACATCGGTCCATTGGACTCCGAAGTTAGCCATAACTTCAAGAGATATTTTTAGAAATATATTTTATCAAAAATAATTTCTAAAAATTTAATAACAAAAATCAAAACTCATTTATTAAAGGATTTCATAAAACCAATAAAAACACAATTTTTCTTAAAGTTTAAAATTTTATTTTAAGCAATCATTTCAAAATATTTTTACAATATAGAATAGTTTTTACAATCCGAATGCTTTTGAATTAACACATGACAGTATGGTCCCTTTGATTTGTCAAATCACAGGTAGACCACTTTGCATATTGTGGACGGGTAAAAGTAAAACACCATTTTATCAAATTTGATTAAATCATCCCAACTTCTTCTACTTACAGAATTATGAAATTCTATAATTACTGTGATTAAATTCCTTTTTCCTACAAAACATATAAACCACTGTTCATGATCATTTTCTTTAATACTAAATAAAAATTCAACTTTTTATCAATTGATAGAAAAGATATTAATTAATTTTCAAATAAAAAATATCAATTTTTTATTTTGTATTTATTTATATTCGCTACAAATATTATAATTTATAATATATTGACTTTGTCGTTCATTAAATTATAATATTTTATACTTTATATTTTTACACATTAACAATTAACAATTTATTATTATAGCTATTACCAAATAAGAATAACAATACGTGTTGTAATAAATTAGAATTAATGAGCTAGTCCATAGAATTACTAAGAAAACAATTGGACACTTTCGACATTATATTTTGTCCAAATGAAATATTGTCTCTCCTATTAATTCATAAACATTTTCAAATTGGTCGCAAAACTGTGCAAAGAATATTTTAGTTGCAAGTCAGACTTTTGAAAAATTACAATTCTTGTTTTTTCAATGAAAAAAGACATTAAAAAACATTAAGAAAACAAGATGAAAATATATGCAGAAAGCGTTACTCTAGATATGCAGTGAGAAACATGTTTAAGCTACAGGTCTGGTGTAAATTCTTTATCAAGATGAGCTCCCGAATTTCAGTGAGGATCACTGATGTCAAAGCTTCCTCGGAAGAAAAGTGTCTTCCCTCTAAAGCATGTTGATACAAATTTCCAGTGCAATAGTATGAATCCGCTGATCTGGTTTCGAATAGGCATTTTGAGTTTACATTCTACGTGTAATGTCTATCATTGAATCTCCTGGATATAAACATTTAGTAGTAATATACTCCGATCCCGAATGGTTTTGTTGAATGGACATTTGAAGAGAAGATGGTTCTTGATTCATCATGCAACCAGCACTTCAGATAAGATTTATCAACTTGTAACCATAAACCAAGTTCCAAGTTGACCGGCTATGAATAAAAGTATAGAACACAGACTTTGTCATTGTTTTGATTCTTGAATATCAGGAAATCTTGGTAAAAAGGTGCTCTTCAAACTTCAATGCACCCACAACCTCTTTTAGCATTTATTACCCAAACCAAACTTCGCTTAGTCAGAATATGTGGTCTGTATTCATAGTCAATTCCACAACACGATATGGCAGAAGTTTGACTATTCTGCTAGACTTCAAACAGAAATGTCCCCTCACGTACCTAAAACCATTTGACGTACTTGCTTTGAATTATTATATCTTTAAATTGATCACATGGTAGACCTTGTAGAAGGGGAAGACCTTTTAGAATCATTAACTGTACTTGTACGTGCATCTTCCTGATGCAACTTACTAGCCCGGCTGACTTTCAAAGCCAAAAAACGTTGACCGTTTGGGGTCGACCACCAGGCGATGAAGCTCAATTTCCACAATGAATTCTGATATATATGTATGTAAGAATATGCACCATGTATAGATTATGCTCAAAACCATTAGTACAAGACAAGAATTAAGGTATATGAAGAAACCTGAAAATTAAACAGACTAAGAAAACTGGACGAAGAAATGGCTAAAGGAATAGAGAATATAAAAGCAAAGACTGGAAACTTGAAACCTATAAGACTTCCATCTCCTGACTGAACAGTTCAGTGATCTCGGGGTCCTACAAAAAAATCCAAAAGCATTTTTCCTAGATCGTCAGGATTGTACTTAATATACTTGTCAGCAATATTTTTGCTGTTCGCAAGAAACCTGCGGTAGGCAGGGAGTAGATTCTGGGAAGTCGAAATTTGCAAGTCCTCGCGAAGCTGAGGATTTGGAATATACCACTGAGTCTGGATCTTGTACACTGCTTCAAAAGCATTACAGAATCTCTTGCATCTTTTTTTGGCACTTTCCCTTCCCTCATCTGTAATTATGGAGACGATAGAGCTCAAAGTGGCTCTCTTATACCTCGTGGCATGCATCATAAACTTACCATTGTGCTTCCTAATCCATTCATCTCCAAAAAGAAGCCTCAATTCAGAGTCCTTAACCTTTTGGACCATGTAGTGGATGTTGTTCATTAAGAAAATATGCCCCAAGGAATCATCTTTGCACATTTTCGATTTTTCATTAAGATTGGATTCAAGAGCAGATGCAAGTGACCGGAAGTGATGAGCCAATGGACAAAGCGAATAAGAAGAAACGTCCTGTGATTCCTGTCTACTATCCATCTCAGGACTGCCATCTACGGGTCGGTTTTTGAGAATCAAATCGAGGATACCACTATAAACAGTCAGAGCGCTGATGTAATTCATAACATATCTCGTCAGGTCATGAATTCGACCTTCAGGGAGAGGCTGTGGAGATGCATCAGATACAATAAATTTCCCAAACTCCAAAAATGTCACCCTCGCAGAATCCCTCAAAGTCATTAGAAGGTTATGGAATTCAATCCTAATGAAAGAACCAACCTCCTCTGAGTATAAACCATTTATATCAAGAAGAACATTAGAAAAAACCTCATACATGTCGAGCAAGCGAAACAACTTTTCGGGCCTATGATGTCCCATTGCTACAGCTTCCCCAAAATTCAAGAGACGCAAGACTGAAGCTTTGGATATCTCAACAAAGCAAAGTGAATTCACAGAACCAAAATCACCTAATATTTGGTCACAAAATCGTTTCTCGCCCACAAGATACACACGAACAACAATCTTCACAGTCCACAACCATCTGTGAATCTGGCTGTTCAAGTTAGTCCAGTCCAATCTCAGTAATTCTTCAATGCTAACTTTCTCGAACTTGAGAAAGGACAAGTATTCATCCAAAGCTTGCTTCCTGAGGTGAACAAGGGTTTCACAAAATTCTGTCTCATAACTAGAAGCAAACATAGCACAAGCAATGGCCTTGATGTCAGGAGTTACCTGCGGATCAACCAAATCAACAACATATTCAACTGATTCTCGGGCAGCCACACCCCCAGAAGATGCTCTATCAACTATTTCAGCGTCCACTGAATCAAAAGATTCATCATAAACTACATCTGGCACGCATGAATGAAAGGACATCCTCTGCGGTTCAAAAGGTTTTTTGTGCTGAAGAATAATGTGGTATAGCTCCTGTTCAAGTCTTGACATCGCAATCTGCAAGACACACTCTGCTCGATTAGCAAGTTCCCTCTGCTTCCCGATATTGTT
Source organism: Erythroxylum areolatum (assembly GCA_024520975.1). NCBI lineage: Eukaryota > Viridiplantae > Streptophyta > Magnoliopsida > Malpighiales > Erythroxylaceae > Erythroxylum > Erythroxylum areolatum. The sequence continues at coordinate 59,801,173 of JANIJH010000006.1, read as the reverse complement.
GATTGGCAAGCCTCCTAAAGTTTCCTTTAGTAATTGAGTTTCATTCACGGCCTGCAGGTACTCAGAGGTTTTGATGGGACCAGAATCCCGTATCAGAGATGGATTTGATTCCCATTGCATAACCTGTCTCTCGGCAGATTTCAGGCGTTCCTCAACCTCAGTGAGCCTGAGTCCCTCTGATTCAGTTGTTAAAGAGATTGCGGACAAATGACAATCAAGCTCTGAAACGAGTCTTTTGACGTCATCACTCAGGTTCCCATTCGCCTCCAATGCCTTCAATAAATGTTGAGCCGCAGCAAAAATATGTTGTCCTCCTCCGTAGTTAGGCATTGTATACTGGCAGCAATGCGTCACCAAAGTAGGACAATAATCCAAATAAAATGCCAAATCTCAAGCACTTCAACTAAACATCCAAATAGCGCTTGCAGAAGTCAATCCCAAATTAAGAAATGCTTTATAACTCAGAACAGGAAGCTTCAAACGACACAGAGGTGAGCTATGCAAACTGTCCATCAACACACAGAGGTTCTGAGATAATGAAGTTTATCAAACTCTATCAAGTTGCCGCTCTCTGGAATACGTTCAAAGCTTGCCATGGTCAAACCACAGCAACTTGAAAACAATTGCAGCTAAGTTGAAAATTTAAAAAAGATTCATAAACAGAATTGGCTTTGTTGAAAAAACAACAGCAAAGAAAACTGGGTTAAATTCTGTATCTCTCAGAGGGTGCCTGAATAAGGTGTCGATGTTGAGTTTGAGAAACAAGTCAAATAAGGAAAATCAGAAATTATCACCATACAAGCAGGTGTTACCAAAGCATCCACAAAGTCTAACAGAAAGATTGTTTTCTTTCTTTCTTTTTCTATTTGTGGACAGATCTTGGCTCAAGAGGAAGTGAGAGAAAAGCGATAGAGAGAAGATTTTAGCCTTCTGGAGTAGGAAGAAAAGAGGGGAGTAGAGAAAAATCTTATCAACTTGCAACTTCCATGAAAGCTAATTCTCTCTCTATCTTTACTTTTCCTTTCACAGTAATGGCAAGCATGGCTTTTAAGGGACTTGTTGAATGCGATAATGGTCAACAATTGACTTCTCATCCTCCTAAGGACAGCACAATAAAGTATTTGAGAATACCCAGGAATTCGGATCGAAACTGTACATTCTATTTAATATTATGAGTTCTTATTTTATTATGTAAATCTTAGTCATTTATATAAGTTTCACATTTATTTACGTAAAATTCACACAAAATTTATGTGAATTTTACGTAAATAAATAGCTGAGATTCATAAAACAGAATAAAATATCATAAAATTAAACATAAAATCTGGATTCATTTAAATTTACTATTAAAATTAGGGATTACAATATGCTAAAGTTTTTTAAATAGTTTTTTTAAAATTAAAAATATAAAATAATTTTTTTAATTAAATCAAAATTTAGGTTATTCAAATTTAAGTGTCCATGAGATTTAACTCTTTTAAATAAAATGGTATTGTTTTGTTTAAAATAATTAAATCTTAAATTTGTCTTAGTCTAAATTTAGTCTAAACAACTCAATTTAAATTTATAAGCCAAAAATTGTCATCCTTTAATTAGGAAATGATAAAATATAATAACAAATAAAATGACGTATATTGTATGACGACAATTGCATAATTAAAAGCAACGATTTCAAACGTATTCAATTCGGAACAAATCGATGTCAAATTCCATTTTGAATATCTTTTCAAATTACAAGAATAGTCCTTCAATTTTATATAACTAAAATTGGATCTTTTATTATAACATTTATTTTTTAGAAGATAAAACTTGTGTGAAGTTCTTTAAATATAAATGTTATGATGCTCAAGTTAAATACTTAGGGTTGTTTGTTTCTATTTTTACTTTTAGTTTTCTCCTTTTGTTTTTAAATTCAGTAAAAAAATCTTGTTTAATTAAATTTTTAATTTCTGATTTTGATTTTGGTTTCTTTTTTAAAAATTACGAAAATTATAAAAAGTAGTTTTTGTTTTTTGTATTTGTTTTTTTATAATATGATTTATTATTGTTTAAATATATATTATTTAATTATTTAATTTTCAATAAAAATTATGAATAATTTAACGTGACATTATATTTATATATTTAATAAAATAAAATTAATTATCAATAAAATTATGAAAAATTAATTTTATTTAAATTTTATATAATTAAATTTAAAATGTATAAATATTCAAATAAAATTTTATTTAATAATTAAAATATATTTCAAACAAATATTAATTTTTAAATAAAATATTAATTTTTAAATAATTTATATGTATTAAAATAACATAAATTTATTAATAATTTGTTAATAAATATTATATAAGAGATTAAATAAATTTATTTAATTAAAAATAATTTATTTTTAAGTTTTATCTAAAGTATAATTATTATTAGTGATAAGAACATAACCATATAAATATTAAAAACTAAACAGGTTTTTATTTTTATTTGAAAGAAAAATAAAAATAAAAAACAAAAAACGAAAACTGAAAACTGAAAACTACGATAAAAAACAGAAGTAGAACTAAACGGTGAGAAATTAAACATTAACATTAAATTAAATAATTTTAATTTTAATTTTATTAGTAGTTAATGTTAAATAGTTATATTTTTAATTATAAAATTTAAATAGAAAATTGAATTTATTTTATATGTTATAGAAATATGAAAATTACAAATAAATATTTAATTAAATACTTTTTAATTAAAATTTAAAGAGAAAATAAAAAATTAAAAGGGCGGGCGGGCGCTTAATAACATGGATGATAATTTGCTGATCCGAGGTGGTTTGATTTAGAACGATGTCGTTTTATTGCTTTAACAAAATGATGGCTTGTTGGTGAAAGAGTCACATGCTTCTCCTTCCTCCCTCGACCCTCTTTGTCTATCTCCATTCTCCAATCCCCAATCTTATTATCTAAAATATCTTAAAGTCAAGAAACAATTCACCATTCTAATTTCATGCTGACACTCGTCACGCTCATGCTCATTACTCACCATTTTCTTTTGTGGTTTTTTGTCGTTGATTTGTTGGAAGTCAAAGTTGGGGTGTGTTGTCACCATTTTTTGTTGCATTTGAACCTTTAATATGTATTTAATTCATGTTTAATAATTCACATAGGTTAGATTGAAGTTATTGCAAGTCTTCTCATTATGTGAGCGAATCGATCTAGCCATGTTAAGTATTGTGCAAAGTCCACAAACGTCATTGAGGTTAGATAACGTTGAGGCACCGAGCATTGGGTACCTTATAATTCTGGTTCAAACTCCAATATGTAACGAAAGAGAGTTACGACACAAAAATGAGTTCGTTTGTTGGGACCCGATCAGAAAACCGAATCCCAACCGGAAAACGAAGGAAACAAAGCGAATTCAAATAGGATAAAT
>JANIJH010000006.1:59773752-59797659 GCA_024520975.1 Erythroxylum areolatum | reverse complement strand
AACATCTATAACACAATACCTATACAAATACACTCATTTAATTCCATTTAATATTTCTAATTTCTACCGAAAGTTCGAGGTCCAACATCGTTATTTTAATGTCTTGGTTTTTAGTTCATGTAGCTTTAATTGTTGGAATTTTAAATTCATTTTGGGCATTTATTAATTATGAATTTTGAAAGAATTAAGGCTATGAAGATTAAATTTGTGTCAAATTAAATTTAAATAAGTAGTTCAATAAATAATTTAGTTAAATGAGCTAAAGTCTAATGAAAAAATAAGTCCTAATTAGTGTGAGTTAGTTATTTATTGAGTTTGTGATCCAAAAAGGTTACTATGATTAGTTGTTAAGGTCTCCTACTACCTATTAAAGTAAGCTTGTGAATATTTACATTTTCTAACTCGTTAAGAGATCCATGCATTAAGAAAGATGCAAAAAGATGTTAACGACGTAAAAGTATATAACTTTTGTTAAGGTTGATTGAAAGTTGTAGTAACTTATTCATCCCTCACGAAGCTTATTCAAACTGTCCAATAGTTTGCTCAAGTTGTTCTTTGACAAATGGATAAAAAATAGGTAAATTTTAATATTATCTTCACTTATACAAGTTCATGGTTGATCTTGTGTTGATTACAAAAGTTTGTGTTATATCTAACATGTGACATTAGAGCGGTTCTAGGATTATATGAATTTGAATAGAGATTTTCGAGTTTCTTGATATGGTGTGCTAATCTTTACTCTATAAATCTCACAAGCAAGTACACCTATTGAACTGTAGTATAGTGTCTGTGAATATTAAGCATCCATCTTATAGGGACTACAAGTACTAGTAGTAATCTCTTTTCTATTTTCTAACTAACAAATAGGATGATGATGATTTAATTAAGAATAAACTAAACTAAAATTTAATGTAATAATAAACTAGATCATAGATAATACTACGATTAATCAATATTAAACAACTAGTACTTAGATAATGAATCCCCTAAGATTTCTTAAATATTTACTCTTTATCATGCAATTTAATTATTAACCATTAGACGTTGAAAATTTCTATCTTATGATAAATGTTTTTCTCAAAACTGTTAACAAAGAATCATCGATGATCAACTGAAACATCTTTCTAGATAAAACACCCAAGATCACTTTATTCAACTCGTGAATTTCACTATAAGATTTGACCTTAATATATAAGATTTATGTCGACATATCTCTAGGTTGATATGCTGCTCTTTTCAATTATGGTGTATCTATTGATACAAAATAATTTTTAAATTTTATTTATATGAAATCAAACATTAAACTAATATCTTAGACATATTAATTCAAGAATTAAAAATGCATAATTGAATCGCAATGAATCAGTCAATCAAATTGAGTTAAATAAAAGATCAAACCATCATATCCACCCCAACTTAGGGTTCTTCATACCTAAGCACTAAACAAACCTAGTTCTTAAATATAGAAAACAAAACAAACATCAAAAGTTAACAAGAATAATTAAAAAGAAAAGAACCTATAAGGTATACATCCCCTTTTCTCTAACGTAATCCTCTTGAAACTTCGATAAAATGTTGTTCCCTATTAGATCTCTAACTTTTGCCTTAACTCTAACTTTTATTGGCTCTCTCTTTGTCTCTTCCTCATAATTACTTTTTTAATTATGAAATGAGGGTTTTTGGAATATAAACAATCAGTCACACAATCGTGTAAGTGATTATGTATCTTAAAAGACCTCAAAATCACAAATTCATATTTCTAATGTGTTACACAATACGGTACATGTTCATGTATGTGACTTACAGGGCCGTGTATCTTCACACGGACAAAAATAACGTCATTGAAGCTTTACATATTCATAGACACTTACATGGTCCTTTATACAGTCGTGTATGTTAGTCACATAGGAGTGTACCTCATCACACGGGTGTATATCTCCAAAATAGCTCCAATTCTTTCATTTTTTGCTTATATTTTACTTAAATTCTTCTCCTTTTGATCTATGAAGGAAATTGAGACTTGAAAACATACTAAAAACAAAATAAGTTCCAAAAATAACATAAAACTATCAAATAACAAACAAAACACAATACATATAGGTATAAAACATGGTTTAATAAATGTTTATCAAACATCCCCATATTTAAGCTTTTGATTGTCCTAAAGAAAATCATAATCTAATTCATCAAACTTTAAAACATCCATCCCTTAATAACCTTAACTTGTCTATCCACACCCTAAATCATCATATCCAGTCAATCAAATCAACATACAATTAGAATCAAGTTATCTTAAAACCAAATTTCATAAGTTGATATCAACAGCAATCACATTGGCAATCCTTTTGACATTAGAATCACAAATTCCACAACTTCACAAAGGATTCACTTAGTGCACTCAAACTGTTTAGGTTGAAAAATATAACAAACTCTCAACTTATCATATTGAGGATTCTTAATTATAAGCTTGTAATAAAATCACATCTCCACTACTATTAAGTAAACTAGAAACAAAAATCAAAGGTCTTTTAAATAGGATTTAATGAAGTTTAGGTAAACTTATGGTATGAATAATTAAAAGAGGCAATAATATTGAAGGAAATTCACATAAATAAGATTACATAAAACTTGGTTCTATATAGCATAGGTCATTCAAACAATAATTTCATTGATATAATAATATTTATTCTCACTCTCCAGCAAATATTACAACTTTTTTCTTTTTGTTCAATATGCTAGTAATAATAATTTTCAACTTTTAAATTTCTTTAAGCAAATGTTGAGAGAATATAAAATTATAACAATGGATCACTTGAGAAGAAACAAATTAACAATTACCACGTACCAATAATTATAGAAATGCCATAACCTTTTTTTATAAAATTCTTTAATATAACCTAACTTTCATGTAATCAAGTAAATTTAAATTCCTTTATGGTTCAAAAAATAATAAATTTTTTAAAAGAAAAATAGGGTAAAGGCTATCAATGTGTTTATAATCAATAAGAAGGCTAAGTTTCAAAAGCAACCACTCCTAAGGGATAAAAATAGGTTGGATAATAGTCAAAGAAAATATGCTAAAACTAAATCTATATGTCTTTATCGTTTTAATGCCTCTAGTTTTAAAAATGTGATCTAAACATAAATAATAAAAATAAGTTCTACAATCATCCAACTATTCATGATAACACACAATAAAGAACAAAAGAGCGTAAAATAATGATATATTTTCTCTTAGGCTCAAAGGCTCTCAAATAAGTCTCATGTGTGTATAATGTGCAATTTTCATCCAAATTAACCATCTCAATGATTGCTAAAAATGTGGATTATAAAAGCAAGTCTACTATAACTTTCGTCCTTTTGCATACTAATTCAATTCAACAATCAATAATAACATAAAATGTTTCTAGTAGATTTTAACTAAATTGGGATGTTAGTTAATAAGAATAAGCAATAAAGTGTAACATCCCGTCCCCATATTAAAAGTTAGAACCCAGATTTCAATAATGGAAAAAATAGCAATGTGAGAGTTATAAAAATTTGCATTTCATGCTCAACAAAATGTCAGCATACATATATGTGGATTTGAATTTTTGCACACATGAAAATAATTGTACATGCACTCATTGACATTTCGGGTATATTGAATTGTAATGGGATATGTTGAGAAATGTGGTTATAGTGAATGAGTTAAATGAAATAGAGTAGAAGGGCTAGAAATAAAAATTAAAATGTTGGATTTTAGTGAATATAAGTCATTTGAGAAGTTACTGGGAATGAATAGTTAAGGGAGTTAAATTTGATCTGAAACTTCCATGAATAAACTGTAATGATCTACATGGATTTTGACAAAATTGTCTTCATGGAAGTTGTAGATATTTCTTTTAGCTTTCCATTGATATAAAGGTTGAAATTTTTGGAGTTTAGGATCAAAAGTTATGGAGTTTAGAAGTTAATTTTTGGTGAGGACGTATCGTCTGATGATAACGTGTCGTCTGGTGAGGACGTATCCTCTGGTGAGAACGTATTGTCTAATCACGACGTATCGTCTGGTGAAGACGTATCATCTGGTGATGATGTTTCGTCTGGTGAGGACGCTTCGTTTGGTGATGACGTTTCGTTTGGTGAGGACGCTTCGTCTAGTGAGGACATATCATCTGGTGAGGACGCTTCGTCTAGTGATAATGTGTCGTCTGGTGAGGACGCATCGTCTGATGAGGACGTATCGTTTGGTGATGACGTCATATCGTTTGGTGCACTGTTCTTCTGATCCTATCATTTGGTCACATTTTTGACCATGTAGATGATCAAATTTCACTTCGAGGTCTTCATAAAAGTTGTAGATATTGATTCATAAAAGTTGTAGATATTGAAGTTATCTTTCTAACCATCTAAAGAAAACCTGAATCTGAATTCTATAAAGAAAGTTATGACCATTTTTCCAATTCATCTAACCCTTCATCTAGGTTCATCTGATCCTATCGTTTGGTCTCACTTTTGACCCTGCAGATGATAGAATTTGTCTTCAAGGTCTTCATGAAGGTTGTAGATCTTAAATTCTCCTTTGGAACCATCTAAAGAAATACTTAATCCGATATCTCTAGAGAAAGCTAAACTAATTGCAAGATATCTTCTGTGTATTGTTCATAACCTTCTTCTAGTCACTGTTCATAATGTATTGTCTGGTCCAATTCTAATCCTTTAGATGACAAAATATCACTTTAATGTCTTCATTAAAGTTGTAGATATTGAAGTCCTCTTTTGAACTCTTTAAGAATGATTTTGATCTTATATCCTTAGAGCAAGTTTTTGTCCCGAAATAGGTTCAATATGGTTGAGGACATAATCTTGTTTGATTACCTTCGGCCATAACCTTGTCATCCGACCTCCAATTGGAGCAATTCTTGGACCAATAGATTCCTATACAATTTTTTGCCTCACCATAAAAGTTTATAGCCTTAGATACTGAATTGAAAAAAGATTGATTGAATCAAATTAAGGGTATCGAATGGAAGAGTATGAATTAGATATTTTATAGAACATATCTCAGTATTTTGATGGCATCTGGATATGTAGGGTTCCAATCGAGATGATTTTTAACGTGGAGTAAACTAGTGACATAGGCTTACAAACTATATGAAGAAGTTGAAGTCTGATTCAGCCTCAAGGATGTTATATTCTAGATGGAAGTTGTGCATAGTGAACTGTTTTGGATAAGAGCAATGTTTAACGTGTATCTTTCAAATCACTCAACCAAATTGGATGATTTTGGTATCAGTGGAAACATAAGACATAGGAGAACATGTGTCTAGAAGAAAATGTTACAAAATGACTTCATTATTGGGGTCAAAAAGAACATGTAAAGTTGACCCAAAATGACGTTTTTATGGGAAAAATCTGAAATTGAGTAAGGGGTTATAACTTGTGATTATAGTGGTTTTATTAAGTCATAAACTTAAGTATAAATCATACTTAAGTGATTCTTAATGAAGGGAAGTGGATAAGTGAATAAGAAATAAACAGGTGTCCAAGCTATAAAGTTCAGTTTTAATAACCTTGAAAGACAAGCTGCTTTCCTTGTCTTTATCCTTCTTGAAGCTTCTTTCCCTATTTTTCTTAAACACAGAATTTTTCATCAAATTTTCACCAAAGTTAAATCTTGCTTTTCTCTGTTTGTCATCACTTCCACTTTGATATTTCTTCCTTCTATCCTAAGAAAAACTGAACCTCCCTTTCATCTTTCAAGTTGATGTACGTGGGTGTATGAGAGATTAGGGATACGTAATTTTGTAGCTATTAGAGCTTCAAATAAGTAAGCTTGTTATGATTATATATTTTTGTATGAAATGAAGCATACATCGTGAGTTCACTATAAAATAGTTAAGAAATAGTGATATTCGTAATTGTTGGGAACTGACTGTGGAGATTTTAAGTGTGTAGTACGTGTTGATTTTTCTGATTTGATTATCAAAATGTTATAAGAGGTTGTAGAAATGATTTTTGAAGTTGCTAGATCAACTAAAATGTGTATGTGATGAGAACAGAAAATTTTAAAGAAATGATTATATAAATACTCTGTTTTTCTTCCTCATTAGTCACACATGGGTTTATATTGGAAAGATTTAGGGATGAGTTATGGATATCAAAGTACCAAAGGATTGAGGTTGTGATTCAAAGAATTGATGAGCGATTAAGTTATTAAATGAAAACGAGCTTAAGATATGAAATTGGTAAAGTACTCGGGATTGTCATTGAGCATGCATTGTATATAGCCTATATACACAATTGTGCATAAATAAATGCTTATAATTGTGCCATTATTAATGAGTGTGCAATGTGTATCTTGCATAAATGGGTTGTGTAGGTTAAGTGTCCGCATTCAAGCATTTCTAGAATTTGGAAGAAAATGCTAATCTGAAGCGTAATGTGAGTAGACCTAGGTGGTCTCATTTCAGTGATTATTTTGTTTGAATTTTTGTATTGATTGACTATTGAATGATTATATGAATGTGATTGATTGTGTTGATTTTCGGATAGAAGGTCCGATGATGTGATGAATTGATTGGAATATTGAAGTATTACTTGTATGTGAATCAGAGGAAATAAGTGTACATAATTTGATGACAAATGTGTTTTGAATGAGCATTTGCATGTAAGTGAAAATTTGATTCTCAACTTAATGTTGAATATCAGACTAAGGTCCGATGATATGGGAATGTGATTGAATGGGATCATATAAATGTGATTGATGCATTTCATTTTATGAATGCATGAAAGATAATAACAGTTGTGACCTGAGTAGCCACCGATTAGAGCTTAACGCTTAAAGTGTGAAAAGAGCCTTAAGCTCAGACAGTGATTAATAGCCTAAGACTCACTATGTAAAATGAGCCCTGTGTCCCCCAAACGGATAAGGAACAGTTAGTAATGAGCCCGGTATCCAATGAATACGAGACAGTTTAGGTACTCGGTCTCAACAAAGTAACAAATAAAAAGTGAGTCTCATGTGCACTGCATATGCATAATATGAGTGATTAAATTGTATTGAACGTGAAGTGAGAAATGTGTAATGATGTGAATTATGTGTTACGTGATTGAGTTAGTCATTGATGATGGTCACTTATTGAGTTCGCAAAACTCACCCAAAATTTGCAAATACTTTTCAGAACTCAGAAGAATACCCCGTTAGGTAAACGAGAGTATACTTATTGCATGCAAGGAAAAGATAGAGGTCGGGATCAGTTCGCGTCTGCATTAGTATTTTCCTATTTTTGTATAAATTTGTATTCTACGATTTCTGTAAAATAATGTATTTCGAAATTTTTATATAAGGTGTATACAAAGGTTTTTATAGTGGAATGTAAAGACATTATGACTAAAGTGTTTTGTAATTATAATGGGCCCCAATTGGCTATTGAAATTCTATTGATTGTACTGTGTTGATTGAAAATGTTTATGAATGAAAATGGACCCGAATTGGTTATTATTTTCGCATATTATGTTTGTGGTTTGAAAAAAAAAATTTATACCGATTTTTGAATGAATAAGTACTCTAGCATGCTACTCTCGCGAGGCACAAACTTAGATATCACCCAAGATGTCGGGCACGTGTCTTACGGGAGTGGGGTGCTACAAAAAGATTATAATAAACTTAAGAAATTTGAAAATTTTCTTTGAAATTTTCATTAACCATTTCCCCACACTTAAAATTATACATTGTCTCCCAATGTATACAATAGTAGCACATAAAAATAAAATATCAAAGTAAACACGAAGTAAGAAACAAATATTTTGGCACTTCTCTGAAAAATAAAAATTAAAAATTCTAAATTTGGTGAAGATTTCATCCAATATTATATACAATTATCATTGCAAAAGAAAACAAAAGAGGATAAAATGATAAAAGAAAATAAATACATAAATAAATAAATAAATAAATAAAAATAATAGTGCAATATTAAAGTTTAAACAAAACAAAACAGTCATAAAATAAACAAAAAACAAATAATAAAAGAAACAGAAAAAGCCCTAATGGAGCATCCCAAATGCCTTTATAACTGCCAATTCGTCAATAAGTCCAGTATGTTGGTCATTAGAGGATCGTCATGTCTCGAAGCATCACATGGCTATAGAGTCGAAGATGACAATGGTAGAGGTGGTACAAATATCCTAAAATGTCATACCATCTGTATCATGACCTCCTCCATCCATTCTTTATGGGCCTTTAGTCTCGCCACCTGAAGTTTAATTCTTACTGGCTCACCTTGATGGTGCGTTGGACTCCTAGGATTTATCTTATATAATTCTCCTGCTGAGCAATGTTTAGGTAATCTCGGTGTCTAGGTGGTGTCGATGTCCTAGGTGATCTTACACTATCCGAAAAATCTGAATCCTCCTAATGCTTTGCTCCTCTTGTCTGCGGTAGTGGTGAGTCTTACATCAGTGACTACTATGGTATAATGGGGCGATCCTAGTCTGTTCCTATAGTTGCTTGCTCATTCGGCTCTCTTACTAGTTAATAGATGTCTTCTGTAAGTCCACACCTCCTTATAATCATATGCATATTCTTCATTATGTCTAAGTTAAGGGCGATCATATTGTCAAGTGGCCTCATCGGTGGTAGTCGGCTACAGACTCCCATCCTCTTTGCCAGTCATATTATATAGGGCCCGTGCATATTAGCCCTACCTTCTTCTTCTCTCTTTGAAACTAGAAATATTGGGCTAAGATTTTGGCCCCCGAATGTTTTCTTTTAGTTAAGCATGATTTAGATAATTTTGAGGTTTGGATAAGTGGATTTTTGGGAGTAAAATTATTTATTTATTTATTTGTGTCTATGTTAGTAGAATTTATTTCATGGGTTAGTTGAAGTCAAGGTGGCAAATAAATGCATAAAGGGGTATTATGGGTAGTTTACTTAAGTTTAAAAACCAAAGGCATTAAAGGAAGGGCAAGGTAGACTTTTATCATTCATTAAGGGTAAAATGGGAAGAAAGAAGTGTTGTTTCCTTTCTTAAGAGGGCGAAAAATGAAAATGGGAGAGAAGGAGGTGAAATAACAATAAGAGAGGTTTCGGTGGTTGAGATGAAAGAAGAGAGTTGAGCTAGGGTTTCATCTCTTCTAAGCCTTCTAGAGAGATTTGGGTGCTGTGCAAGAAGGGAAAAAGTTAGAGGAAGAAAAGAGCTTTCTTTTGAACTAAGCATTTCTTCATTTGGTGAAGATTTGAGGTAAGAGCATTTTAAGGCTTTGTGTTTTGGAAAAGTTTTGGTTTCAAGAGCTTAGTAAATCCATAGGTTTAAGTGTTCTAGGATCAATTTATATATTAGTTTCTTTGGGTTCTCATTTGGAAATTCCTATTGATTTGGGAATTGTTTTTATGTTAAAAAGGGAATCAAGAAGGACAAGAGGAGCAAGAGGAGAGGCATATTTGAACAAGCCATAATCAAAGACTTCAAGGTGGGTTTCACTTTTATAGTTAAGTAATAAGCCAATAAAAGTTTTCTATAAAGAAATGATAGCAAATAAATTTTGCAACTACCTCATTCATGTGCATTTAATGTTTTTAAATGTTGCAAGATTGTGCTACATGCTTATACATGATTTATGAAAAGTTGTTTTTAAAAATGATTCTTTAAAATAATGCATGATTATGAAGCCATACTTTTGAAAATGATTTTTAAGGTATAATAAACATGTAAAAAGCAAATTTTCAAGAGAATGTGCCATTTTGGGCATCAAGCTTACAAGATTTTGGAATCTATGTGTGATGTGGGTTTGTGGTAATCTCTCAAGAATCGTCAAGTGCACGTTGATCCAAGTATAGGCTTCTCCTGCCTGCCCTCTAGTGACATGGAGTTCCCTCAAGGACTCCCTCAAGAATTTACAACTACACAGGACCATTACATTGGAAATGTGTAGTGCGTCATGTTTTAGACTTACCCAAACCATTTGATATGTTTATGTGTTAATGACAAGTTAACATGAGTGATGCATTCATGATTTGCATACACATAAATTTTTGCATTGAAAATAACTTATAAACATTTTTGCTTGTTACAAATTATAAAATTGTTACTCACGGGCTTTAAGCTCATCCACAATCTCCTCCCACACATTCAGGTGATGAGCAAGATATCGAGTAGGTCAAAGGGCAAGGCAACACTCCCAGTTTTGATTATTTTGTATTTGAAACAAGTTTTGTAAAGCAAGGCTTTAGTTGCATTTTATTAAATCATGGTTAATGTATCTTTTGTATTTTGGGATTTTGATGTATAAATGTATTTGTGGCTTGAAATGCCCACTAAAGCTTTGTAAAAATTTTATCTTTTGATGCAAATGAAATATGTTTGCGTATTTACTCATGACTCTCTTAAGTTTGTACGTTGCAATATTTTATGTTTCATAAAGGAAAATTTATTTTCTGACTTTGGGAAAAATCTGGATTAATCTAGGCTGATTTAGGCAAATGTGTCTTCTGGAAAGTTATAGGTCTTTCTTTTAGCTTTCCAGCGGTATATAGCATGAAAATTTTGGACATCTGAGTTGAAAGTTATGGTCCTTATAATGGAAGATATATCTTCTGTCTTTTCACTTCTTCTATGTTTTGCTTCTTCTGTGTTTTACTTCTTCTATGTTTTACTTCTTCTGTGTTTTGCTTCTCCTGCCTTTTCACTTCTTCTATGATGACGCCATCTTCTTTTGTGTTTTGCTTCTTCTGCCTTTTCGCTTCTTCTGTAATGAAGTCATCTTCTTCTGTGTTTTGCTTTTTCTGTGATGACGTCATCTTCTTCTGTGTTTTGTTTCTTCTGCCTCTTTGTTTCTTCTATGATGACGTCATCTTCTTCTATGTTTTGCTTCTTTTGTTTTTTCGCCTGGCCTATCTTCTGTTCTATTTTTGACCCTTCTAACAATATAATTTGTCTTCAAGATCTTCATAAAAGTTGTAGATCTTGAAGTCCTCTTTCGAACCATATAAAGAACACCTTAATCCAATATCTGTAGGAATTTTTCCACTTCTTCTGTCTTTTTCCACTTTTTCTGTCTTTTTCCACTTCTTCTGTCTTTTTCATTAGTATACTTTGTACCTATCTTCTGATCCATTTTAGACCCTTCAAAAGATAGGATCTGTCTCCAAGGTCCTCATAAAAGTTGTAGATCTTGAAGTCTTCTTTTGAACCATATAAAGAAAACCTTAATATGATATCTGTAGGGAAACTTATAACAATTTTCCAACTTCTTCTGTCTTTTTCCACTTCTTCTGTCTTTTTCATTAGTCTGCTTTGTACCTATCTTCTATTTCATTTTAGACCCTTTAGAAGATAAAATATGTCTTCAAGGTCTCCATAAAAGTTTTAGATCTTGAAGTCCTCTTTCGAACCATATAAAGAACACCTTATTTTGATATCTGTAGGGAAAGTTATAGCAATTTTTCCACTTCTTCTGTCTTTTTTCATTAGTCTGCCTTTTGTCTGTACCTATCTTCTGCTCCATTTTTGACCCTTAAGAAGATAGAATCTGACCTCAAGGTCCTCTTCAAAGTTGTAGATCTCAAGGCCCTCTTTGAAATCACCCTTAGATTATCTTAACCCGATATCCCTAGTGATAGTTATGCTACTTGTCCCAAGGCAGGTGCAAAATGATTGAGGTCAAAATCCGTTTGGAAATAGTAGAAGTGAGCTATCTTGAAGTTTGTCTTGGTGGGGGCACACCATCCTTGTGGGATATGCATTCAGATGTCACTTAGGACGTCGAGCCTGTGACTCACAAGGGCGAGGTGTCCAACATAAGACGTGCTCTAGGTCTATCGACATCCTCTTATTCATACTCCATAGGTAAAACAAATCCAAGTTCCCAACTATATCAAAGCTGTCACCCTGCCTACTTAGTGTATGACTCAAGATCCTATGAATGTACCTGAGTGTGGCATGTCGTAGGGTAAATGCCTTAGATTTGTTCGAGTCATAATATATCTCCTTGTTGATGTTACACTAGAAGTGACGCGCATACATCCCATACAAAAAATCTATCCAGAGTGTTGTATCTCTACAACATCTTGATCATAAAGGCCTATCATTAGAGAAGTCTATATAACTCATCCTCATTATATCCCCGAACATCCAAAATTGTATTGCACTTGGCTGGTCCCAATCGTAGCATCCTTTTCTATGAAGAATTTATAGCATACCTTAAATGTAAGCTCTCAATATATAGACTTTATGATCTTAAAGAATTGGGATTATGATCCAACACATATAAGCTCTCGAACCTGTTAGGCCAAGCCAATAAACTCTAGTGCCTTCCAGTCTATTCAATTACCAGTCCCAAACCTCTTGTCCTTAAATCTCTGGAATTTCTCCTCATGGGCTCCAATATTAAAATGTAACATTTTGTGTCGCACTGGTAGATGTGTAGCAGTCTCTCACATTGGTGGTAGGTGAGCTCCACTCGAGTCTCTAGATGACCCTTCACCTCTCTATCTTTTTCCTGGTGCCTCTTTTACCCTTCATTGTTATATGGATTTTGTTCTTCTTATCATTGTATCTAAAGCAAAATGAAGTGTGAGAAAATAATGAATATCAATAAAAAAAAGAAAAAAATTCCCCCATACTTAATTTTTACATTCACTGTATTATTCAATTCTAGAAAAACACATAACTAAAAATCAAATTAAACTAAAAAAATGAAATTAATAAAATAATTAAAAATTAAACTAATGACAAAAATACTAACACAATCAAATGAAATTAATACACAAAATTAAATTAATCATGTAATTAATAAATTTAATTTCCAGAATTTAAAACTAAATTAAGAAATAGAAAATTGATATGAAATTAAACTAATAAACACTAACTAATTACTAGAAAAACAATAGATTATGCCTAATCTAACAAAACCCATCTTAGTTCACAACCTAGTTAGAAAAATTAACATTCCCAATTCAAATTCCATCAAATTAATACAATGATTCATAAGGAAAAATTCAATTTGGAATTGAAAAGCAAGAAGAAAATTAAGTTCACATACGTTACATTGGAGCAATTGTGTAAACCTAGTGATTTGGGGAAGAATAAACCCTAAAATTTGTAAAATACCCAAAAATATGAGTGTCCTTGATATAAAATGCATGAAAAATTCAATTTGGGTGTTGTCAAATCACTTAAGGTTAGGCTATGTTGTAGGAGGGAGGGCGCATTAAGGAAGTGGTGGAAGAGGGAAAAATATGGGAGAAAGGAAGAAGGTTTGAGGTTTTTTTTAAAAAGGGATTGTGGATTTATACAGCCAATTACTTGGCCGTGTAAGTGCTTATAAATGTGTGACTTAAGATAAGGGCATGTAAGTTGACACGTTCTAAAAGATTGAGCTATACGGGCATGTCTCACTTTTATGTGTGCAAAATTTTAAAAATTTCAAAAATGTACACCACCGTGTCCAATGACCATATAGTTCACTAGAATTATGTAAGACATGCATAAATGAGAATTTCATAGGCACAAGCATGCATATGATCGTGTATTCCTAAAACTTAAAAAATTAAAAATTTTCACTCAAACTTAAGAGAGTCAAATAACACATACCATAAATACAAAAATAGGAAAAATTAAATGAGGATGTTCTATAACCTAACATAAAACACATTGAAAATTAATGAATAATATAATCAATCAAAATTATCCTAATTCTTGGGTTGTCCCCTAATTAGAGCTTGTTTAATGTCTTAGTTCAGCATACCTAAGAATAATCTAAGGTGATTAAGTTAAATTAATCTCCTATGTATTTCAATTAAGTTCACCTTTAAGAAATAATTTCAACCAATGGCCATTCACTATAAAGTTATCTTTATACGAATTACTTGCCTCATTTACGTTATATGGAAATACTTTCTCCGTAATAAAGGGTTAGACCATCTTGATTTTAGCTTACCTGGGAACAATCTTAGGCGAGAATTGTATAAAAGAAATTGACCCCCTCCTTTAATTGCTTAGACTGCTTGATCCTTTGTTCATGATATTTCTTAGTCCTCTCCTTGTACATTTTAGATGATATTTCTTAGTCCTCTCCTTGTACATTTTAGAGTTCTCGTAGGCCATCAATTGCCATTTTTCCTATTTGATAACTTATAACTTGCTCTTCTCACCTACAAATTGAAGATCGAAATTCATAAGCTTAATAGCCTAATAAGCCTTATTCCACAAGTAAGTGACATGCTTTCCCATGGATAAGCCTATAAGGTGTATTGACAATCGGTGTTTTGTACACCATTCTATAGGCCTATAGTGCACCATCTAACTTAATTGACCAATCTCTCCTCTAGTGCTCTACAATCTTTTCCAAAATTTGTTTTAAGTCCTTATTAGCTATCTCAACTTGGCCACTAGTTTGAGGGTGATATGGGTAGCAATTCTATAAGTGATTCCATACTCTTTAAGTGCCTTTTTGAATTGCGTATTAAGAAAATGTGTACTCCTATCACTAATAATTGCTTTAGGTGTGCCAAAGTGAGAAAACGACTTTTGTAGGAATCTTACAACAATCCTAGCATCCTTTGTGGGTAAAGCTTAAGCTTTTACCTATTAGAAACATAGTCAACAACCACTCGGATGTATTTATTATCAAACGAAGTTGGGAACGGACCTATGAAATTAATGCCCTAAATATCAAATACTTCAAAAATAAGAATGAAATCTTAGAGAATCTCATATTGGGGAGAGATATTAACTAATCGTTATAATATATCACATAAAGCTATATACCTTTGGGTATCCTAAAAAGTTGAATGCCAATAAAAACCTAACTCAAGAATCTTCTAAGCATTGCTATTCACACTATAGGGCCTTCCGATTGGTCCAATATAGTAGTATCTTAGGATCTTCAACCCCTTAGAGTAAGCTACACATCTTCTCACAAAGACATGAAAAAATATAGATCTTCATAAAAATAGTCCTTCAAATTAGTAAAGAATTTCTTCTTTTACCAATAGAAAAGACCTCTCATTAAGATCTTAGAAAATAAATAATTTGCAATATTTGCAAACTAAGGGGTGTGAAAATCACTTACCTCCTTTAAATTATAGAGGCATTCTTTTGGGAATTAATCATCAATGTCTTCTTCGTTCATCTCCTCTAAATTTGGGTTTTCAAGACAAGATATAAGGTTTGCTGCAAGGTTTTCAGCTCCTTTCTTTTCCTTAATCTCCAAATCAAATTCCCATAGTAACAAATTCTATCTAACTAATCTAGGTTCGACATCTAGCATATTTAGAAAATAGCTTAATAAAAAGTGGTTAGTATAGACAATAACTTTAGATAAGACTAGATAAGGTCTACATATATTAACGCAAAAACCACTGCAAAAAATTCTTTCTCTGTGATAATATAATTCTTTTAGGCATCCATCAAAGTCTTGCTAGTGTTGCAAATTACCTAGAAATGTTTATTCTTTCACTATCCAAGGTATTGCACCTACTGTAAAATCACTTATATCACACATTAGCTCAAAAGGTAAATTCCAATCAAATGCAACCATAATAGAGGCATTCTTTAACTTTTCCTTAAGAATGTTAAAAGCATTTAAACATTCTTGAGTAAAGTTAAAAGACACATCTTTCTTCAACACCTTGGTTAAGGGCCTAGTGATTTTAGAGAAATCCTTAATAAACCTTCTATAAAAGCTCGTATGCCCTAAAAAGCTTCTATTAGCCTTAACCAAAGTAGGGGCAGCTTCTCTATGGTTTCATTTTTTTACTTTAACTACCTCAATATCCCTATAAGAGATTTTATGGCTTAGAAATATGCCCTCTTGTACCATAAAATGATACTCTTCCCAGTTTATATTTGTTTTCGTACATCCCTTTAGCACTCTTTCAAAATTGTGGAGGAATAAATCAAAAGAATCACCAAAAATAGAAAAATCATCCATAACCTCTATTAGATCCTTGAATAGATTATCAAATATGGCCATTGTGCACCTCTAAAACATACCAGGTGCATTGCACAACTCAAAAGGAAACCTCCTATAAGCAAACGTACTAGAAAGTTATTTGAACATTGTGTTCTCCTGATCTTTTGGGGCAATTAGAATCTACAAGTAGCCCAAGTTTTTATCTAAGAAATAATAGTACTTGTGTCTAGTTAGTCACTATAACATTTAGTTTGCAAGGGAAGTGGTCTTTCTAAGTAGCATCATTCAGGTTCCTATAATCGATGTACACTCTCCACCTAATGATTGTTCTCATAGGAATCAGTTCATTCTTCTCGTTAGGTACCACAATCATTCCTCCCTTATTGGTATGACCTACATAGAAATCACCTAAGAACTGTCAGAAATATGGTAAATCACACTAACATCTAAAAGTTTAATTAATTATACCTTTACCGCTTCCTTTATAGTAGGATTCACCCTCCTTTAAGGCTATATCACCAGCTTGAAATACTCCTCCATCAGAATTTTATAAGTGCAAAAGGAAGCATTGATTCCTCTAATGTAAGATATTTTCTAAGTAATGGCCTTCATATGATGATGCAATAATCACAAAAAAGATTTGAATCCTTCTCAAGGAATGCGTATTCTAAATGATCAAGTTGTTTTTTTAACTCTAACTTTGACAGTTCTTCAATGAAGGGTTTTAACCTCTTTTATTTACTTTGGTCGATCTCTTCAAACTCTTTTTTCTTTGACATAGGTTTATTGGCTACTTGTATTTTCTTTATATGGTTATCCCCATCTTCCTCCTCACCTTGAATAATAAACAACTCCAACGCATTTTTAGAAACAAATTATACATAATGTTTAAAACTGCAATATCACTTATATCAATAAAATAACAAGCATCATCACATTCCAGGGGGTGTCTTATAGCATTAGATATTTTAATGTTAACCTCTTCTTCTCCTATACTAAGAACTAGTTTGCCATTACGAAATTTAATAATAGCTTTAGTAGTGGCTAGGAAAGGTCAAACTAGAGTCAAAGGTACCTCTATATCTTCATCTATATAAAGGATCATAAAATTTACTGGAAAAATGAAACTATCAACTTTAACAAGTACTTCCTCTATAATACCCGATATTTAACAGATCTATTGCCTAATCGAATGCTCATCCTAGTGGGTTCTGCTTTTCTCAATCCTAGTTTCTTGAATAATTTATAGAGCATCAGATTTATGTTTGCTCCCAAATCAACTAAAGCCTTTTTATACTAATAGTTTAATAGTTAAACAAAGGATAGTAAAACACCCTGGATATTTAAGCTTCTTGGGTAATTTGTTTTATAAAATTTCTAAGCATTCCTCACTTATTCTTATAGTAGCCAACTCTTCTAACTTCTTCTTGTTAAATATCAACTCATTTAAGAATTTTGCATACTGTGGTATTTGTGAAAGAGCCTCAACAAAGGGTAAGTTAATGTGAAGTTGCTAAAAAGATCAAAAAATTTACCAAATTACTCATCTGTGCAATCTTTCTTTAAATTAGTAAGGTATGGGATAGTAGGCTAGAATTCCTAAAATTTCAAAGGAAGCTCTATGTCTTTAGCTTTGTCTTCAGTCTTTTTGTCATTCTCCTCCTCACTTTGGGTCTTATTATTAGCCTGCACCTCCTTTTCACTCTTAAAGGTAACTTCTATGATATGTTCTTTAGTGGCTTGAAATCTTACCTTTAAAATTTGAAGAAATATGGTCATGAGATCTTCTAAGATCGACTTCTTTTCTTGAGGTGGTTGTTGCTGAAATCCTAGTAGAGGGTTGTTCCTTGACTGCTCTTGATACCCCTAAGAGAAATTTAAGTGATTCCTTCATCCTAGATTGTATATATTACTTTAGGGATTATTTTGGGGTCTAGAAGCATTTCTTATATATTCCATATGTTCGGCTTCATTGCTTGACATTTTTGACCTAGATGTCTTAGCCCGCACACCTCATACTACATCATTTAGAGTAAATGCGGATTCATAGCTAATCCATCTATATTTTTGCTTAGAGCTTCAACTTTGTTTGCTAATGTCATAATTGCATCTACATTATATACTCCTATTAGCTTGCTAAGTTTTGCTTAAGAAGATTAGCACTAATAGTTATTTATTGCCATGTCTTTAATGAGGTCTTGAGTTGCTTATAGTGTTTTATTATTCAGAGTACTCTTAGTTACTGCATCTATCATCTGCCTCATCGTTTGATTAAGATTATTATAGAAGGTCTAAATTTTCATCCATAACAGTAGACTATAAAGTGGGCACTTCCTTAACATCTCCTTGAATCTCTCCCATGTATCATAAAATGTCTCTGAATCAATTTACGCATAGGAGGACATGCCATTCCTTAGTTTGGTAGTCTTAGTTAATGGGAAGTACTTTAGAAGGAACTTCTCTACCATTTGATCCTAAGTGGTAAGGGATGACCTAGGTAGAGAATTTAACCATTGATTTGCCCTACCCCTCAATGAGAATGAAAAAAGTCTCAATCTTATCACATCGTCATTAGCATCATTGACCTTTAAATTATCACAAATTTCTAGTAAATTTGCTATCTATACAATGAGGTCCTTATCCCATAGCCCATCAAATTGGATAGACTATTACATCATTTGAATGATACTTGGTTTAATTTTAAAATTATTGTTAGTAATAATGGGTCTCACAACGCTGGATTCCGTTCTAGTCAAGTCCGGTCTAGCATAATTGAACATAGTCCTTGGTTGGTCTACCACGGTTTCTGATCCTTTGGTATCAATTTGACCTTCAAAATCTTCTATTTGTTGGTCTAACTCAAATTAGGGTCCTTCGAAGATTTCTACAAGTTATCCTTTCAAAATTTTGGATCTTTGTTAACTAAGTGTGAAGGATTTTCTCAGGTCATAAACTAACCCCAAGACTTATAAAAGTGAGAAAACTAACAAGTTAAAAAGTAATTTAACAAATTACAAAAAAATAAATAAAAAGAATTTAAATAAGAAATAATGGCTAGATTAACAAAAAATTAGATGCTCATAATATTCTAATCTTTGACAACAGTGCTAAAAACTTGATTAATAATTTTATATTTTAAGTGACAAGTGCACGATATAGTTGTAGCTAGCACTGATAAGTATAGTCCGATCCTACGAAGACTACAAGTACTTGTAATAATTCTTTTTATTATTTAGCTGACAAATAAGATGATTGTTTAATTAAGACTAAACAAAACTAAAATTTAACACGATAATAAACCAAAACACAGATAACATTATGATTAATCAATAAGAAATAACTAATATCTTGGTAATGAATCCATATAAGATTTCTTAAGTATTAACCCTTTATCATGTAATTTAATTATTGATCACTGGACTATGAAAATTCACACCTTATATCAATATCTTTTTTAAGAATATTAACAACTAATCTATGGTTAATTAACTAAGACTTCTTTCTAGTTAAAACACCTAAGATTGCATTAATCGATTAGTGAATTTAACTATTCGGTTTAACCTTAATCTAGAGGATTTATGTTACTTATCTATATGACTCCTTCCAATTATAGTATTTCTATTTATACAAAAGGATTTTGCAATCTCAGTTGTTAAGTCAAAATGACTTTACAGTAATGATTTTGATGAGGCACAAATAATGAAAGAACGAAAAACAGACGGGGAACCAAAAAACAGACGAATAATAAAAAGCAGACGAAGAACAAAAAGTAGACGAAGAATGAAAAGCAGAAGGAAGATGAAAAGCAGACGGAAGCAAATCAAGAGTCAGTTCAAGTTAGTTACAGAACTCAACTGAATAACCGTTTCTTTCAAGATTGAAGAAACAAGAATCAAGAAACAAGATTCAAGAAGCAGTTACAGACGAAGGCTATAAATATGAGTCGAAGTCGTAGATTACAAAGTTAGTTGATTTACATCTACGTGTACATTGAAAAGCTTAATTGAGAATTTACTGTGCAAATAGCTAGAGCTATCGTAACACAAGCTCAAAAATCTTTCTGTGAGAAAGTAGTACAGATAGCCTGCAGAGGCTAAGTGTGAAAGAATACTGACTGTTAGAGACCTGAAGAGGCTCGGAGTAAAAGAATACTTGTAACGTTTGAGAAGTATGGAAATCTCAGAAAGAGATCTGAGGACTGGACGTAGACCACAGTTTAGGGTGAACTAGTATAAAAATTACTGTGTCAACTTCTCTATCTCTATCTCTCTTAACGATTCAAAGTTTCGTTTTTACTTAGTTTTTTAACAAGTTTTCTAGACTACGATCAACTTTGATTTACAGTAGTTTTCGTGAAAAAAATAAGTTTTCTTTTAACAAAACGATTTTGAAAATTCTTCAAAAAGGGGAATTACACAATTCAACCCCCCTTCTTGTGCACTTATACATCGTATAATAAGCTTTGTAATAATGTGTGATTCACTTCAGAGTAGAGTTCTTTTTTTAGGTTTCACCTCTTCCAATGTTTTCCCACTTTGAAAAGTGATGGCCTTGCACTGTTCTCTCAAGATAGTTTCAATATTACTTGGAAATGTTCTTTGTCGTCTTATATGCCCAAAAGACATCATCAAACTTGAGAGTCCAGTCTTCATATGTAGCTCCCTTCTTTTTGGGTGAGAAGCAGTGTCAAACTAAAATACCTAACAAGCATTACTTTTCTCTAAAAAGGAGGTGATCCAGCCGCACCTTCTAATACAACTACCTTGTTAACCCTGCCTTCGGCATCCCCTTCCTTATGGTTTAAGTAACGACTTCGGGCATGGCCAGCTCCTATAGTGTGACGGACGAAGTGTACAAGGCCCGGGAATTAAGGTTTGCACAATCAAAATTTTATTTTGATGGACTACAAAAGATAAAAAAAAGGAAAATGTATAAAAAATTATGTACAACAAAAACAAAATATGAAAATATCTTCCGATCTTGAGGGAATTGCATATACAGAGATTGAAAAACTAATCGATGTGATTCATAACAAAATTTCTTTTAGTTGTATTATAATTACAAGGAGTTTTGAAAAATCCAAACATCTCAGAGATAGATAGAGAGGTAGGAATTTTTTGAACAAATCGCACTCCTGACGTAGGTTTACCGTTTTCTCAAGAATGTCCTTGATCTCTCGATTTGATATTTCAACTTGGCCATTTGACTGTAAGTATAGGGTAAAACAACCTTGTGACAAACTCCATATTTAGTTAAAAGATTACCTAGAAGCTTGTTGGAAAAATGGGTACCTTCATCACTAATAATGGCCTTTGGAGTGCTGAATCTTGTGGATTTTTTTTTTAAATCTAAGAATAACCTTGGCATCATTTGTTGGTGAAGGTATGACTTCAACCCATTTTGATATGTAGTCTATTGTTAAAAGGATATAGAATTGTCCACAAGATTTGGGGAATGGTCCCATGAAGTCAATACCCCATAAATCGAAGCCTAAAAAATGTTGGTCAAAGGAAGCTCATGTCTTGTGAGATATTACCCATTTGTTTACATCGGTCACACAATAAAAGCATAGCTGCCCTTATGAAGTGTAGAGCAATAGAAACCAGATTGGAGAACTTTTGCTACTATTTTTGTTGGGCCAAAGTGACCTCTATATGGTGATGAATGACAATGCTCCAAAATTGGTTGAACTTCATCTTCCGGGATACATTTTCGAATCGCTTGATCAAGGCCTCTCTTGAATAGTAAAGGCTCATCCCATAGATAACTTTTTGCATCAAATAGGACTTTTTCTTTTGAGATGGATTTAAATCCGGAGGAATCAAACCTGTAGCTAAATAATTCACCACATCGGCAAACCATGGAAGCTTTTCATTAACTCTGAATAACATCTCATCTGCGAAAGTCTCTTAAATAGTATTGGTGACTTTGATTTCTTAAGATTTAATTGACATAGATGGTCAACAACTGCATTTTCTGTCCCATTTTTGTCTTTGATCTCTACATCAAACTCTTGTAAAAGTAACACTCATCGAATGAGTCCAGCTTGGCATCTTTCTTTGCAAACAAATATCATATTGTCGCATAATCTATGAAAATCACAACCTTAGACCCAATGATATACGACTGAATTTTGTCCAAAGCAAATACAACCGCTAACATTTCCTTTTCTATAATAGTGTAATTTTGTTGGGCATCATCCAAAGTCTGGCTATAGTAGTAGATAACTCTGCACACTTTCTCTAGCCTTTGGCCTAAAGTTGCTCCCACTGCAAAGTCACTCGCATCATACATAATTTCAAACGGTTGTTGCCAATCAGGTGTGATCATCACTGGAGCTGAAATCAACTTTTTCTTGATCAACTCAAAAGCTTTCAAACATTTCTCGTTGAATTCAAATTTCACATCCTTCTCCAAGAGATTGCAAAGGGGTTTAGCAATCTTGGAGAAGTCTTTGATGAATCTTTGGTAAAACCCCGCATGTCCAAGGAAACTATAGATACCATTTACATTTATCGATGGAGGAAGCTTTTCAATAGTTGTTATTTTGGCTTGATCTACTTCAATGTCATGGGTAGATATTTTGTGACCTAACACAATTCCTTCCCTCACTATAAAATAGTACTTCTCCCAATTGAGCACCAAGTTAGTATCCTGACATCTTTTCAACATTAGAGAGTTATGTAAGCACTTATCAATGAATCACCAAAAACAGAAAAATCATACATAAATACTTCCGTAAAATTCTCAACCATATCAGAAAAGATAACCATCATGCAACGCTAAAATGTAGTAGTAGCAGCATTGCAAAGACTAAAAGGCATGTGCTTAAATGCAAATGTGCCAAAAGGATAAGTGAATGTGGTCTTTTTTTTATCCTTAGGTGCTACGACTATTCGGTTATATCCCGAGTACCCATATAAAAAAACAGTAAAATGCATGTTGAGCAAGTCTGTCCAACATCTCATTTATGAATGAAAAAGAAAAATGGTCCTTCTTAGTGGCTTTGTTTAACTTCCTATAATCCACGTAAACCCTCCATCCAGTGATTGTCCTAGTGGAAATAGTCTCATTGTTATCATCTTTAACTATAGTAAATTCACCTCTTTTAGGAACGACCTGAGTACGACTAACTTATGAACTATCAAAAATTGGGTAAATGATTTCGACCTTAATCTACTTCTGAATTTTGTTTATAACCACTTCCTTTATTGCTGGGTTCAATCTTCTTTAAGGTTCAATGCTAGGGGGTGAATGACTCCTCTATAAGAATTTTATACATTACAACAAAAGGACTAATTCCCTTAATGTCTGAAATTGACCAACCCAATGCATTTTTAACTCCCCTAACACCCTAAGTGGTTTTTCTTCTTCTAAAGGATTCAATGAAGATGAAATAATGACAAGAAAAGTTTAATTAGCATCCAAGAATGCATATTTTTTTCAGGCAAGGGTTTCAAATCAATTGATAGGTGCACATCTTTCGCATCGCCAACAACATCAGTATTAGTCATAAAAAATAAAGGCTCGGTTTGATAAAAAATTTTCAAGCATTTAAAAGAATCCAATACCATCATAAAACAAGTATCCTCATCATCCATAACATCATTTCTAAGCATACCTTCCAAACATGTCAATAATGGGTCTTTAGATATAAAGAAAGGAAAAGATGTTACCACACAAGAGCATATGACGTTCACTTGGTTGCAAGTCGGTGTATGAATTATATGTTTGAGCGATTTGTATATGTTGAACCTCACCTTCTTGCCATTTACATGCAAGGTTAGTTCCCTTTGTTGCACATCAATCACTGCACCTTCGGTAGCCAAGAATGGTCGCCTAAGTATGATTGGGATATCTGGTACTATTGTCACCTGTAACCAAATTAAAAAAGAAATAACTTCTACTAATACAAATTAATGTAGTAGTGGTAAGTGGATATCGTTCCCATGAGGAATCTTAACGGTAAAGGAGTTACATATTCAAACAAAAATAAAGTAACAAAAT